>JACEVL010000569.1:0-342500 GCA_020284085.1 Aporrectodea caliginosa
GCGGAAAGCAAGGACATAGAGAATTGACGAAACGAAGAGAAGGAACGGCAGCGGACGGAAAAAGGTAGGGAGGAATAGAGAAACAAAAGTATTTGACGACAAAAGAAACCAAAGACAGAGAGAGAACGAAGCAAAGAGAAAGAATGACAGCGGAAACCAAAGACAGAGAGAATTGACGAAACAAAGACAAAGAACGGCAGCCGACGGGAAAGATAGAAGGGAATGGACGACAGCGGAAACCAAAGAAAGAGCATGGTCGAAGCAATGCGAAGAAGCAGCTGCGGATGGCGAAAGTGAGAAAACAGAGACGTAACAAGACAAAAGAATGACTGCGAGAATCAATCTCGTCTTCTCTCATCCTCCTTCTTATCCCGCGGCGCACTCCAGGAAACGACAAAATAGACCACATAGAACTACCGACAAAGTATGAGCAGAAGGGGTTTAAAGCCACGCCAGAAGCCACTGGCAACCTACTGACGCACAAATACAAAAAACGAACGAGCAAACCCCACGGGCTTACGGGATATTAGGCCACGCCAGAGGCCCATGGGGCCGCTTACTCAAAAACGACTACAAACACAAACCCAGACGAAACAGAGCCCCGTAAGCTCCTATAGTTTGGCAGAGGCCTCTGGCGAGACTTTAAACCCCGTAATCTCATACTTTGTCGGTAGTCCTATGTGGTTTATATTGTCCTTGTCCTGGAGTGAGCCGTTGGATAAGAAAGAGGTTGAGAGAAGACGAGATTGGCCTTCGCTGATGTGCCTTCTCTTCGCCTCTCTGTCATTTCTCTCTTGGCATCTGCAGCCGCTCCTTCAACAACAGCAAAAACTAAGGACCAAAAGAATTGTCGTTACGAATAAAATAAACTGACAGCGGAGGGGAAAGCCATTGAGAAAGGGAACGAAACAAAGTGCACAGACGCAGGGCCGTCCTTAGGCACAGGCAAAGCAGGCAGTTGCCTGGGGCGCCACAATCTAGGGGGCGCCATTTTCACCAAAAATGTGTTTTATTAGTCTTATATTTTTTCACACTTTTTAAGCCATTTTTACAATTAAAATGATTGTTTTCATATGAAATCAAAACTTTTGCTTATGGAGCAAAATTAAAGTAATTATTGATTTCATTTCACCTGTTCAAATACTTCCATTTCAGACACCACACACATTTAATTTTAGCTATTAAAATTTAATTATTTACGCATGTCTGTACTCTGTAGTTTGTGTCTGTAATAGACATCGACCTATATTGAATATAGGTCGATGGTAATAGACCTGACCGTCCGTAGGCCTAAATCTGATACTGACATAGACTACAAACAGTGACATCTTTCGACTGGGTTTTAGCGTCGGAAATAATTTTTAAATTTCTTTAATACAATAATGACGTACGAATACATATAGGGCCTATGAACACGTTTATTGAACATATGACATAAAATTACATCGCAGTAGAAGTTTGATGAAAATTAATCAATGCGCAATAGAAGTTTGGCGACAATTGGTGCAATGGAAGTTGGATGACAATGAATAACAGCGCAATACAAGTTGGATGAGATTCGGACTGCTAACGGGTGAATATAGCCTAGGCCTAATTTCCGACGCTAAAACCCGGTTTTACCAATCACTTTAGAGTTTTGATCTTATTAAATTTAAATTTAAATTTTAAAATTATGTGAAACCCTAGTATGAAGCGTCAAAAGTTATCTGGTGCTCAGAGCTGTAAGAAAAACAAGAAACAGAAGTTAGTATCAAAAAGCAAAAAGCAAGGTTTTCTAACTATTTCAACAAGACTGAAATTACTTTTGCTGTTAGTGTTAGTGCCCTGCAGGGATCAGCTAGCAGGCCTACTTCCTAATATTGCAGGTAGGCCCTGTTTGCTTAAATTGCTTTCAGCTTTATTGTGTCTGATAAACTGAAACCTGATGGAGATAAGCAACGGGCAGAAAAAGATGTATGATTACTTCAAAAAATATTTTTTTAATAAATATTTTTTTCTTTTTCGGTAATTCGAATTATTCTGTTATTCAAAGTGTTTTTGCTTTTTACAATTCCCAAAAATTCAAATTATCCGGGTTAAGTGTACTAGTTGTAAATAATAATAAATAACTCAGTTGAGCGTAATGTTCCGGCTGGTTCATCACTGGGTTGTGACGTGGGGTGGACTGTGGAGTGGGGATCAGAGGGCGCCAAATGTATGCTTTGCCTGGGGCGCCATTTGGGCTAGGGCCGCCCTGCACAGACGACAGAACAAATCAAAGACAGAGAGAAAAACGAAGCAGAGAGAAACAACGACAGATTCTAAGGACAGACAGAGTTCGCGAAACGAATAGAAAGAATGGCAGCGGACGGGAAAGGTAGAGAGAAGGGGGAATTAACAAAAAGAATTGCCGACAGAAGAAGCCAAAGACACGGAGAAAACGAAACACTGAAAAAGTGGAAACTAAGGACATAGAGAGCTGGAGAAACGAATAGAAGGAGAGGCAGCGGACGGCAAAGCTAGAGAGAGGAAACAAAGGCAATTGACTAGCTACAGAAGAAATCAAAGACAGAGATAATTGACGGAGTGAAGTGAAGGAACGGCAGCGGATGGCAATGGTAGTGAGAAGGGGGACGAAACAGAGAAATTTGACAACAGAAGAAACAAAAAACAGTGAGATAACTAAGCAAAGAGAAAGAACGACAGAAGAAACCCAAAAGCAGAAACAATATGGACGAAGCAGGGAGAAACAATGACAGCGGACGCCAAACACTAAGAGAACGGAAGACAAGAGAGTGCAGATGTTCTCTGTGAGGATTTACTAGGGCCTACCCATAAAGAGCGCGAGGGGTTGGGGGAGGTCTTGCGACGTCTAAGCAATACACACCTCACATCAGACACATAGAGCAGCAATGCCACGAGCGGACTCCAGCCTTTTCTTAGCAATGCACAGAAACCGAGGACTTGTGTTACACAACATGTTCCCCATCATCATCATCATCATCATCATCATCATCATCATCATCATCATCATCATCATCATCATCATCATCATCATCATCATCATCATCATCATTATTATTATTGTTATTGTTATTGTTATTGTTATTGTTATTATTGTTATTATTGTTATTATTATAGTTAATGAATTTTACTGATATTATTATTGTAATTCCTTTAAAATCAGAGTACGGCCCCATTATTAATTATTATTATTATTATTATTATTATTATTATTATTATTATTATTATTATTATTATTATTATTATTATTATTATTATTATTATTATTATTATTATTATTATTGAGTATTTATATAGCGCCCCTTCATGGTAATCTACTCAGAAGCGCTCCCAGTCCAACCACGGCTAAACAAGACAGTCTTGAGGTTTACAAAGAACGTAGTGGTGTGACCCCGAGTCTCCGATCGAGGTACTAGGCGGAGTGCAACAGAGAGCCCATTCCAGGTCCTAGGGCCAGCGACCGAAAACGAGCGCCACTGCTTTATGGTAGTCCGCGAGCGAGGGCCTAAGAGTTCGGCTTGGTTAGCTGATTAGCCATTAAACATACCTGACATGACTGCGCCCCTTAATTGCTCATGATTGAGAAATAGCCCCAGCTGACTGGCTCACAAGGAAAACGTTTCGAATTTATGATGATTTATAAAATATAACTACCTAACTCTGCGGATTAGACAATTTGAAAATCAACCGAAATAACATTTTTTTAAACTCTCCAGAGAAATCCGGTATTGAGAAAGCAATCCTAGCTATGCCTACTTAGGCTACTTACGCACTTAAGGCGCAATAAGTAGAATTTAAACAAGTCTGTAAGCCAAAATGCGTTTAGTAATTGGTCTACTAATAAACAATATTCTATCTATCTATATCTAGATGCTGTATTGGCTTCTCGTGACATCCTTTACTGTATAGGCCTACCTGCTAATATTTAAAGCTTTATCCGCTAACCTAATCAGATATAAAAAACCAAAGGCTTGTTGCCGATAAAATACCTGTAGACTCAAGTCTTCAAAGCCAAAAGACGTACGCTGATGCAAACGATTGACATTCTGCAGACGGAAGACCTGTTTGACTGTCGTGGTCTTTGTGGGAGCTGGTCCATCTTCGCTTTTCTATCTCTTTGGCGTTGGTCGAACGTAACAACTTCTTGCTTCCTTTATTCTTGCTGAAACACAAAACAAAATGCGAAAATAATTGTTATTTCTTTTTAAAATAAAATTATCATTAACATTACCATTACCATTTATATCGTTATCGTTATCGTCATCATTATCGTCGTCGTCATCATCGTCATCATAATTATTGCATATATTAGCTAGGGGCCTACAAGCTAGGGGCCTACAAGCACTGTCGGGTGAATCTAAATTTGAGGTGAGAGGCTATTGTTAATTCAAATCATATCTCTGTAGCCATTAGAAGAGAAAAAGAACAAATGAAACAATCAGGCAACGGTTTGACAGGTACTGGCTACACGGAGGCCCAGAAGGGATCATGGATCCCGCTAAACAGCGACACCTAAAGACGACAAAATACAGATAGGAAATGAAAGACAGCCAATCGATACTTAGACTGGAGTAAGCCTTGGGCTCAAACTCAAACAAACTGGGAAAAAACATAGTTACTGGACTTGCTCAATGGCCCCACACAGAAGCCGTCTCAGCTTGCACTCTTAGGGATAAAATGCGCTTATCGTTCACTGAGCTTTGCTGGAGGCTTAATTTCTGATAAATGGCGCAAGACCTATCGAGGGCAGGATCGAATTTCGTCTGGGTCTCTCCGAAGGATTGTGAATTTTAATTGCGATTTAATTTAAAGCGATCATCTACTGATTTCCTTTGTGTTATTATAACGGCACTATACGCTAATGGCTAAGACGATAGGGTATCAGCTGTATTCATTCATTCATTCTGGAGATTTATATAGCGTCCCTTCCAGAAATCTACTCAGAGGAAAATGTTACATCATTTGTAAATAGTTCGCGGCTTTGAGGAGAACTTCCTCCTTATCCTTCAAAATCTTAACTTGCTTCTGCTTTTCTTACTCCTCTTCTTAGATATGGCGTTCTTCCGCCTCCGGTAATTTTCGTCAAATCAGTTTTAAGGCTTTGTATACAACAAAATAATGTCTTTAATGTTTCAGCAGCTTAAATAGGCCTAGTTATATTTACCTGCAGCGGTGCAGCCTGCTTCTCACGGTAAACTTGAACGGCGTTTCTTCTCTGCATAGTTTAACTCTGAAATTATGAACTGAAAATTGCCTACATAGGGTGAAAGTGCCATTTACCGTCATAAGCGAGATTTTTTAAGCGTTCGACAAGGATTTAAAAATATAAACATGTCACCTGTGACTCTGAAATTTTGCAGTGACTAAAAACCCGCTCGCATCTTCAGTTGACGAATATAAGTGTTTTTATGACTGCACCTTATGCGTTACAAAAAGTAGTTTTATCCGAATTTTGTCATATTTTCAGTTACCGTCTTGATTTTTCATCTATCGCCATGGTGACGTTATCTAGTTATCGTCCAGTCAGAGGATGACGCTATCTAGTTATCGTCCAGTCAGAGGATGACGCTATCTAGTTATCGTCCAGTCAGAGGATGACGGTATCTAGTTATCGTCCAGTCAGAGGATGACGGTATCTAGTTATCGTCCAGTCAGAGGATGACGCTATCTAGTTATCGTCAGTCTGACATAGTGCCGACGTCTAGATATCGTCCAAAACAATGGCGAAAATCAATAATAGACGCCGGGTGTTTTATTCCCAAATGCTTTATTTCGTGAGCAAACAAAAGCAACAAAATTATAGAGCACATATTCTGCTGTAGGCCTATCTCAAAACTTAAAAATGAACAACTTGTCGAAAGCACAAAACAAATTAATGCCCGACTAGAAAATACACGATCTGTCCAGGGGAGACATAGGCCTAATAGAAATTACATAGCCTAATAGAACCCTATAGCCTATGTCAGTTTTTGACAGAATAACTAACAGCACTCTCTGCTCAACACTGACATAACTACCGTTTTTAATGTAACGCTGCTATCTATAGCCTAATGCTCAATGTAATCAGTTTTTAAATATAACACTGAATCTCGGCTTTCAGCTGAGTATCAGCCCCTCTTAATACAACAACACAGTTCAACATTAACAACTTTTTATGCAACAACACAACTCACCTTTGCCTCAGTATTAGTAAGTTTACTTTGGATAAAAAAAAACAAATTTTAAAATAGAAAAGAGCCACGACTAAGCTAGGGTCCTAGGCTATTATTATGGGTGACTTTATTGCAAGGCACAGAAATTTTCTGTGTTGTTAGTAGGCTAGGTCTATTTTTTTACAATTGTCATAGAAGTAGAAGTCTCCATCATCCAGTTGAGTGCAGAATTTGTGCACCCAACCTTGGCAATTTTGGCACTGTATCCAGGATTCCTCAAACGTTTCCCCACAAAAGAGACAGAACATTACAATACAATACAATACAATTAGGCATTTATAACGCGCTTTAACAAGACAAGTCTTGCACGAGAGCGCGTTGCGCTGTGTTCTTAGTCATAGTGTAATGAGAATAGATAAGTTTTTAATTTTGATTTAAATTTAAACATTGATTTAAGGAGTTTCACATCTCACACTGTCTGTCTTCTTAAGCTTCTTAACATTTCAGAGTTTTTCTTCGAAGTTCTTCTGTTTTCCAGCACCTGCCGGTTGAACAGTTGTAGTGAGTTCTTGGTGGTTTTTCTGCTGACTTACCGCCTCTCTGCAGTCTTGTGTCACTGTTCGTCATGACTTCATCACTGACATTACATTACACACTTGTTTCACTGTTTGTCACGACTTAATCACTGACATTAGATTGGAGATTTGTTTCACTATTTGTCATGACTTCATCATTGACATTAGATTGGAAACTTGTTTCACTGTTTGTCATGACTTCATCACTGACATTACATTACACACTTGTTTCACTGTTTGTCACGACTTCATCACTTACATTAGATTGGAGATTTGTTTCACTATTTGTCATGACTTCATCATTGACATTAGATTGGAAACTTGTTTCACTGTTTGTCATGACTTCATCACTGACATTACATTACACACTTGTTTCACTGTTTGTCATGACTTCATCATTGACATGATTGGAAACTTGTTTCACTGTTGTCATGACTTCATCACTGACATTAGGTTACACACTTGTTTCACTGTCATGACTTCATCACTGACATTATGTTGGAGATTAGTTTGACTGTTTGTCATGACTTCATCATTGGAGACTTGTTTCACAGTTTGTCACAAGAGCACACGACCGAGAAGTCCCAAGCGCTAATAGATTGGTTAGAAAACTTTCATCATAAGGATGTTATATGAATAAATTTAGTTTAATGGGTAATGGGTTAGATGATGTATTTGGGGTTTATAAAATGGGGCATAATGAAACCAAACTGTATAGTTTAATTATCTTAGAAGAAACTGCACTAAGTTTGGTCCATAAATGATGAAGTTAAACAATTTAGGAGTGTAATAGATGAAACCATCATTTCATGAATATCAAGTTTAAAGATTTTTAGCAAGGTGGTACTCAGAAAAGCCAACCACAAAGAAAGATGTCAAGTTTTTTTGACCATGCCACAATCATTGTGCTATATCCGTGTACTGACGGTATCAAAATTGTCTACTTTCGTCATGCCGGTAACTAAAAAATCTATCGTCATAGCCTGACGGTAATTAAAAATTTGTCTACTTTCGTCATGCCGGTAACTAAAAAATCTATCGTCATAGCCTGACGGTAATTAATATTTGCTTGTTTTCAGAAGTTAGTTGGCGTCATCGATATTATTTCACGAATATAACATTAAATTAGTCGTAAAATACTAAAATGTTGCAGAGAAAAGTCTATGGTATGCGTTGTTTGTTGCGGTGATGATCACAACTAAACAATTACAAAGAAAAGCGTCAAAATTGTCAGTCGTTCGTTATCGAGAAAACGGATAAATATCACACTCTTTTACGTGCGAAAGATTTATATTTTTTTTCTGTAATCGTAACTGCTTATAACAATAAAACTTTTACAGCATTTAATCAAGCGATTAATAAGGAACTCGTGACTAAAAAAATAATGTAAATCCAGAAAATCGCAAAAAAGAAACTTATTAAAAACGCTCACTTATGACGGTAACTGGGTACCTGACGGTAATTAGCACGTTCACCCTATAGGCCTAAATGCATCATGTATTGTATGTAGGCTACATACATTGTATGTATGCATGTAGGTATGTTGGCCCTATACATGTACTGTGCTTATGTATAAGAATGCATAAATTTTTAAAGGCTCTAGGCTTATATCGATTATCGAATAATCGTGCTTTGTATTAATTTGTCTGAAACAACAGTTAGGCCTACTGTATGTCTTATGACCGCTCTTTTTCAGTAGGGCCTGTTGCTCAATTTGTTTGGCGAATAATTTATATATTTAAACGATTCTTAATTCTTTATAAATTTATTCTTTGTGAAGTAAATGATGTTATTATCATCAAAATTAGACTGACCAGCTCTTAAGCCCACAATGTCGTTTTCTCACTCGTTCTGCCGATTCGTTTCCATCGAATATTTCGATAACAACAGATTTTTACAACTAGTTACATCGATCACGTTGACGAAATTCTTACTTATGACCTCCAGGATTGTCATTTCAGCACAACTAGGAAGAAAATAAAGTTTAAATCAAAGTTTTCGAACAAATATTTCAGAAGAATCTTCAAATCGACGCTGTTTACATTGAGATTCTGCAAGCGTTAAGCGTTGCCATGGCGATAGATATTACGTCATCCATTTCATTTGTTTTACCTGTTGACGTCATCAATCTAAGGATTAGCCAATTCGATTTTTGCTGCTCGTTCAGCCACAAGTCCACAACGTTCATTGTATTGCATTGTACAATACAATACAACTTGTACTTATAACGCGCCTTAATAAAACAGGGTTTTACTCAAAGGACGCGTTAAAATGTCGTTACTAATCAATCATAGTAGCCTACTTAGAGAAGGGATAAGTTTTAAGTTTAGATTTTAAAATATTAATTGGGGATGATCTTCGGATTGGTTCTGGTAACGAGTTCCATTCATCTGGACCAGCAACTTCAAACATTCTGTTTCCAAACTGTAGATTTGTTCTTATGATAACAAAGTCTCTTTTTGAAGCTGAACGTAATATAGGCCTATATCCAATTATACGTGGCATAAAAAGGGTCACATCCCTGAATATATTGGGTATCGAGATTTCCGCAAAGTTCGGTTTTTCCTCCCATATCCAAAAGATTTGTGTACGGGCCAAGCAATCTCTCTACGCCCATCGTATTTTAATCTCGCATGGGCTCATGGGAGTCAGGCTTTACGATGTTGTCCGGTCCACCACTGTCAACCGAATGCTTTATTGTTCCCAAGTGTGGTGGGGCTTTGCCAGCAAACAGTAACGTGACTCTCTAAGTGCTGTGGTCCGCAAGCTGGTACGCTTTGGCTTCCTACCCAAATCTTTCCCTACTTTTGAGGAACTCTGTAAAAAAGCCGACCAACACCTTTTTAGAAATATCTTAAATAATCCTGGACATATCCTTCATTACCTACTACCCTCTGTCCTCAGAGGCGAAAATCTATACATAACTTTGGGGGGACAGAGTACCTACGAGGGCCGGATTTTGGGGGGGACAGCAGGGCTTAAGTCATAACTTTGGGGGGACTGTCCCCTCCTGTCCCCCCCCCATGATTTACGCCACTGTCCTATATACTGGTCACGATCTGCGCCCACGCTCACATAACCGTGTTCTTTCTAGATTTGATTCCTTCACCAGGCGCGGTTTCCTGGCTAGGATGTTGTACAGCTAGGACATAGTGTTTTTTAGTTTACTATTTACTAACTTTTTCGCTACTATTTGATAATTGTAATTGCAATTGTAATTGTATAACTGTATAACTTTGTATGTACAGCGCCGTGCGTTTGCCAGCGTTTAATAAAGAACACACTTGCTTACTTTACTTACTTATATATTCGTTTATTGAGAAAAACAATCTGATAAAAACGCAGAAATGCTAACATGAGTGATAATGAATAATTAAAGTTCATTAGAAAGTCTTAGAATAAACTAATAAGTATTTTTATATAATGATCTGGGAATAAATTGAGAGTTGTCCTTGGGTGGGAGAGTATGGTTGTGTGCTCTATAGAAATATTTAAAATGAAGCTTAAACAGTAGGATAGGCCTATAGGTCTTAATTGGTGAGAGGAGAGGGGTCGGAGTGGAGGTAGGAGTTGGTGAAGTAGGCCTACATGGTTGGGATTGTGCAATATTGAGAAAAGGAGTTTGCATCGGCTATATTGGCAAGTTCAGAGACTGTTGGAAAAGATTGCTCTAGATAACCTAGGCGTTTGGCTCTTTTTAGGAGTTTTTCCAGGCGTTCTTTATCGGAAGCCAGGGTACGTTAGACCCCACCATGATGGGGAGGCATATAGAAGTTTAGCAATGGTAGTGCTTTGGTTACATTATGGATGGATGAGGAAGAAAGGCCATGGGTTTTGAGTTTTCTGATAGTTTTCTTATAGTAATCCACGTCTTGACTCAATATCAGCACGTGGTGTGACTAAAGATGATAAGTAAGGAGGAGCAGAACCTGACATAACTTTGAACATCAAAAGACAGAGTTTAAACGATATCCGAGCCTTAATGGGTAACCAGTGTAACTGCTGAAGGGAGTTGGTGATGTGATCTCTAGGACCAAGGTTTTTGACTAGACGAGCTGCAGTGTGGATAACAGAGATAAGCGGTGCAAGGGTCGATTTTGGCAGACCACAGATTAGGCCCTATTAAGTTACAGTAGTCAATCCTGGATAATACAAGTGAATGGACATATGAAAATATGATGGCAATGCTCATTTAGGCAGCGCTTGATTTTGCGTGTTTGTATTGTATTGTATCTGTAAATATAAATAGCGCCATTCACAGTGCTACACCAATTAGAGGCGCTCCTAATACCCAGGGCTAGCTTAAGGGACTGTTCCTTTAATTCTTCAAGCGTTTTAGGGAAATGTTTAATTTGCATTCGCCAGGACGCAGCACGTTTTCAAAAGAACCCAGTATATCAAATTATGGCGTTTTTTACACGAGTTCTATGCACGTCGTAACTGTGCTGTCACTCAACATTCAGTGTCTGTCTGTCTGTCTGTCTGTCTGTCTGTCTGTCTGTCTGTCTGTCTGTCTGTCTGTCTGTCTGTCTGTCTGTCTGTCTGTCTGTCTGTCTGTCTGTCTGGTTTATGATTTTTCGGTGTAAATGTCAGCTGAGTCATTCATCTGCCTATTTTCACTCATTTAGTGTATCGGGACTGGTTGGCTCTTGCCACCAGTGGCGTCTAACCCCCAGTAGTCATTGGAGAACCAACCCCCCCAACTGGGCCCCACAAAAATTTGACCTCTGATATACGCATCTCGATGCAGTGCTTTTTTCGGCCGGAACGGTCCGGAGCGGCATTCCGGGACCTTTTTCAGCCATTAAAAATAATTTAGTTAATTTAAATTTTCACAAAAATATTTTAAGTTATTTAGATACTTTAATTTAATTTAAGTGCTTTCAGTGTTATGGTTATATATATATATATATATATATATATATATAACATATATATATAATAGAAATATTGGCATCAAATATGCCCCTATAGTTGTTCTTAATTTGCCATTTATTTGTGAAGAAAGTCAGCAAGAAATGATCCTTCTAACCCTGATACAACATGGGTCTGGGCAAAAATGATATAAAATAAAAATTGGGATGAATTTTACGTCTGTTGATACCATGTTATTCTGAACCCTTCACTCCTTGTGACCTTGTCTAGGTCAAGTTTGAAGTCAATCGGACTGAAACTGTTCACGAATTTAAGACATGACCATTAAAACATTTTCCTTTGGCCTCCGGCTGGCGAAATAACAAATTTAGAGAGAAATTTTCTACATAAGTGTATTTAAGGACCTCTTGGGGTTTATCTATAATATACCAAGTTGAAGTCTGGAGTCAATCTGGCTACTTAGTTAGTTAGAATGACTGTAAGTGTTTAAAGCCTTTAATAAGCCATCTGGCTATACAGACGAAGGTGCCTGGCAAGGACACTGTCTCCGATTTGCGCACAATCGATAAATCTGTTATTAGCTATTTGCAATGTAACTACAATGCTATAGGAATGGATGATGATGATGATGATGATGATGATGATGATGATGATGATGATGATGATGATGATGATGAGTTCTCTACCCGAAGGCAGATCCATCGGCTTTTATATATGATTGAGGTGGTTTCCCATTGCCTTCCTGCTTGCTCACAGACAACTAAGGGTGAGCAACTTGTCGAGGGTCGCCACACAGTTGCTTCAGCTTGCTTGAGGTAGATTAAAAACTGCGACCTTCCGGTTACAAGGCAAAAAACATACCGCTACACCACCGCGTCCCTGTATATCATTGTGTATCATTTCATAACCAATATACTCACTCAGAAATAAAGTAGGCTAAATTAATCAACTCGCAACGCGTTCCTATAGGCCTATTCGTGAGTCCAACATAATCTATTACATATGACTCCTATGCATATATTCATTTGAAATGTCCGCCACACACTGACTGGACAGGTCAGAGATAGGCTAGAGATGGGCCATCTCGAAAGTTGAGCCAGAGAACGGCCGAAGTGATGACACACATAATGCAGGTTGCAGGCTAGCAGCGGAGAACGCTGCCAGTCTGGGCCGCCGTGTCATTAGCGCAGCAACCTCAGGATCCTCAACCCTCCCCAAATGTTTGGCCGGTATACCGTGTAAGCCGTTGGCTTGTTGGTCGTAGACTCGTAAGGGTAGAGCTGCCTTGATACAGGGACGTCTGGTATACCCAGGGGTTCATGCCTTGATATAACGGGGTCTCCACCCCCCCCCACCCGCCCCCATGGCAGTGCAGATTGTGCAGTAAATGTTCTGTTGTACAAGCCGTTTGCTACCGTAATGGAAACAAGAGAATTTCGATCAAACGATAATGTTTTAATATAGGTATTATCACAACCATACAGGAGAAAAGAGGTAACATGAAAAAGTGAAACCCCCCCACTTTCGGCCAAAAACCGGTCAACCCCCCACTTTTGAAGTTCGATGGAGATCGATCTCCAAACCCCCCCATTGGTAGACGCCACTGGCTGCCATACAGTTCGCTCCATGACCCTGGGTAGATTATTGGTTATTCCCAGTGAACACACTGTGGCTATGCAAGCGTCGGATCTTCTCGGTAACTGGGATCGTCCAGTTTGTACAGTACAATGATCGTGATCGTAATCTCCAACTTTACCTACAACTGACTTTCGCTAGAGCTGCGTCTTCTTACGAAGGACACCTACACTGGCCACACGACGAACTAGACTGATAAACAGATCTTAAAGTTGCAAGACTTGGAGGAAGAAATAAAATATATGGAGGAGGAATGGATGATGGATCAGAGCAGGAACGCTTGAAGACTTAGCCTAATAATTAGTCAGATCAACATTTCTGGCCTGTTGATTTTATAGTGAAGAGATCTGCCATGATTCGTTATAATTTTAACATATAGGCCTACATAATATGTTAATTTTAACATATACATATAATTTTAATATAATAATATTTAATAATATAATATTATGATATAATTTTAATTATAATTTTAACATATACATATATATATATTGGGGGGCCCGTGGCGCATTGGATAAAATCTGGCAAAGAGACCGAGAGGTACCGAGTTCGAGCCCCCGTTGGGCGGATATGCCTTGTGTTTGCAGGCTGTCTGTACTGTTAGTATAGTAGTTAAGATTTGTGTCTTGTGAATTGCATAATTGTACACTGAAACCGGTTGCGGTTTGTCAACCGGATTGTTGAATAAACGAAAATATATTATTATTATTATTATAGGGCCTATAACGCAGAAATATGTTGCTGCTGAATTATCGTTAACGCAATTAAATACAGCGCCTGTGAATAATTAAATAATTAAACACAGCGCCTGTGAATAAGCTGGTTCCCGCGACTTCGCTTTTGTGGGCGCTGTAGAAGTTCCGAGTTTACGATTACATAAAAGCTGGGAACCGGATACAGTGGCTTCTATACGCACGAGCGCTGCGTCTTGGTTCTGTAGAAAAACAACGTTGAGCACATATATTATCTCTAATATAATATATGTGGTTAAAAGTGTAAATTTAATTAAATGCAAGTCTTAAAAATATCTCAGTGCAGCTGAAAGGGTAAACCCGTAGTTTAGGTTGCTAAATTATTTTATATTGTCAAAATGAAATGGAAGTTGGATTGAGGAAAAAAATTGTTTCCCTAACTGGAAGTGGGTCTGATGAAACTATTTCTATCTTTAAATAGAAGTTGGATTGATGGAAATAATTTTATCGTAAATAAAAGCTGGATTGATGAAACTTAGTTTTTGATGCAATAGAAGCTGGAATAATGAAAATAATTATTGTTTCCGTAAGTCGAAGTCGAATGACAGGTAGGCTATTTTTCTGAATCAACCAGTCCTGTTCGTACAAAGCGTTTAAATCTCGCCGTTTTAATAATTGTAGCTTAATAAATGCTCATCTTGCAAAGCTTAATTTATCCCACAATCTTGAGGCCCGGTTAAGGACAGATCGCACAGTGACCTGGGTAGGCCTAGTAATTATCACTCTGAACGTTGCCATTTGGTGGAACATGGAAAAAGTTCTTTGCTTACATAAAAGTTCCATTGATGAAAAATATTTTTCTGGTTAGGCCTATATAGAAGTTGGGTCATTTTTTCGTTAAATGGAAGCTGGATTGATTAAAAAAATTCTCGATGAAATGGAAGCGGGATTGATTATAGTTATGATGGACATAGGTAGAGTGCTTACTTACCAACGTGAAGTACGGCATTGAAGACATTAGAATAATTTAGCAACCTAAACTACGCTCAAGAACCCTACGGCAAATTGAAATTCAGATTCGCGAGCATAGACATCATATGTTTGATGTATGCTGTCTATATTCGCGACTATAAGGCCATCTAGCGATAGAATAAATTATTCTGCCGTTATATAATTATAACATGATATAATTATATACTTCTGTATAAGTATGTAATTATCTTATAGGAAAGGGTTAAAATAATAATAATAATAATAAATAATAATAATAATAATATAATAATAATAATAATAATAATAATAATAATAATAATAATAATAATAATAATAATAATAATCTTTTCTTCACGAAATATTGCGAACTGAACTAAATGGACACTGGACAGCATATACCCCAGAATGTTCAGCAGAATATTCATACAGGCCTATATATATATATATATATATATATATATATATATATATATATATATATATATATATATACATATATATATACACGCTATTACACCCAGCCGCAGATTCAGACTGTTCTCTATATATTCGCAGAATGGCCAGCGGCTGATTCAGGTTGGTATATATATATATATACGAAGAATGGCCAGCGGCAGATTCAGATTGCTCTATATACACGCTAAATGGCCAGCGGCAGATTCAGGTTGGTCTATATATACGCAGAATGGCCAGCGGCAGATTCAGATTGGTCTATGTAAACGCATAATGGCCAGCGGCAGATTCAGATTGGTCTATATACACGCTAAATGGGCAGCGGCAGATTCAGGTTGGTCTATATATACGCAGAATGGCCAGCGGCAGATTCAGATTGGTCTATGTAAACGCATAATGGCCAGCGGCAGATTCAGATTGGTCTATATAAACGCAGAATGGCCAGCGACAGATTCAGATTGGTCTATATACACGCTAAATGGCCAGCGGCAGATTCAGATTAGTCTATATATACGCAGAATGGCCAGCGGCAGATTCAGATTGGTCTATATAAACGCAGAATGGCCAGCGGCAGATTCAGATTAGTCTATATATACGCAGAATGGCCAGCGGCAGATTCAGTTTGGTCTATATATACGCAGAATATCCAGCGGCAGATTCAGATTGGTCTATATAAACGCAGAATGGCCAGCGGCAGATTCAGATCGGTCTACATAAACGCAGAATGGGCAGCGGCAGATTCAGTTTGGTGACTTTGGTCTATATATACCCAGAATAGCCAGCGGCAGATTCAGTTTGGTCTATACATACCCAGACTAGCCAGCGGCAAATTCAGTTTGGTCTATATATACCCAGACTAGCCAGCGGCAGATTCAGATTGGTCTATGTAAACGCATAATGGCCAGCGGCAGATTCAGATCGGTCTATATAAACGCAGAATGGCCAGCGGCAGATTCAGTTTGGTCTATACATACCCAGACTAGCTAGCGGCAGATTCAGTTTGGTCTATAGGCCTATAAACGCAGAATGGCCAGCGGCAGATTCAGTTTGGTCTATACATACCCAGACTAGCTAGCGGCAGATTCAGTTTGGTCTATAGGCCTATAAACGCAGAATGGCCAGCGGCAGATTCAGTTTGGTCTATACATACCCAGACTAGCTAGCGGCAGATTCAGTTTGGTCTATAGGCCTATATACGCAGAATAGCCAGCGGCAGATTCAGTTTGGTCTATACATACCCAGAATAGCCAGCGGCAGGTTCAGTTTGGTCTATATATACGCAGAATGGCCAGCGGCAGATTCAGTTTGGTCTATATAAACGCAGAATGGCCAGCGGCAGATTCAGTTTGGTCTATGCATACCCAGAATAGCAAGCGGCAGATTCAGTTTGGTCTATACATACCCAGAATAGCCAGCGGCAGATTCAGTTTAGTCTATATATACGCAGAATGGCCAGCGGCAGATTCAGTTTGGTCTATACATACCCAGAATAGCAAGCAGCAGATTCAGGTTGGTCTATATACACGCTAAATGGGCAGCGGCAGATTCAGTTTGGTCTATAGGGCCTACATACCCAGAATGGGCAGCGGCAGATTCAGATTGGTCTATACATACCCAGAATAGCCAGCGGCAGATTAAGTTTGGTCTATATACACAGCAATAGCCAGCCGCTGATTCATATTTGCCTATATGTACGCAATTTTACGTAGCAGCAGATTCATACTTCGGGTAAAAATGAAGTCAACACACATCAACAAAACATAACAGACGATCAGAAATCGATTGGGACTTAAATCTCATAGCTAACTGATGAGTGTCTATGACATAGCGAACACTAGCACAGCACAATCATTATAGTTGCTATTATTAGCATTCAAAACACCTCGAAATCAATTACATGATTTGTGACCATATTTGGGAAAAGGGACCTAAAGCGGGATATGGGGTTATTGGCATCCTCAATTGCAGATTGAAGCACGCTTTCACACAGAAGAAACTGCACTAAGTTTGGTCCATAAATGCTGAAGTTATTAAAGATGTAGGAGTGTAATAGATGAAGCCATAATTTCAAGAATATCATGTTAAAAGATTTAGCTAGATGGCACTCGGAGAAGCCATCCAGATATTCTGCTCACATTTTCACTTTTGTTCCTAATTGTGCATGTAGTTTGTGTTTAAAAATTTTCAGAAAAATCCAAAGGGGTGTGATGGCAAATTTCTATTTTACTCTCTGATTTGACATGGAATGATCATTTATTAACACGTACAACAATTCTTATGTCTTGCAAAAGATAATATAAATTATATGCAACTCACTATCTCAAATATGCTGTAACTCTGAAACTGGAACCCCACTTTAGGTCCCTCCTTCCCAGATATGGTCACATTTATCAACAATGCTTATATAGTCGGTCAAGAAACATAGTAAGTGCACATTAAATAGGCATAATAAAGTACACATTGACAAAAGCTAATTTCAGCCTGGTCAAAAAACAACTGCGATTAGTCTGTGCAGCATCACATAACAAGTGCCTGTCATGAGCCCTCATAATTTATGTAACTTGACACTGGGGCAAAATCAAATTACAAGAAATCAGTGTCACTCAAACAACTATAGACACATGTTCAATCACAACAACCATATTACAACTTCTGTTACATGTCACTGTCAACCAGAATTTTAGGTGGCAAAATCCAATTACAAGCAATCAGTGTCACTCAAACAACTATAGACACATGGTCAATCACAACAACCATATTATAACTTCTGTTACATGTCACTGTCAACCAGAATTTTAGGTGGCAAAATCCAATTACAAGCAATCAGTGTCACTCAAACAACTATAGACACGTGGCCAATCACAGCAACCATATTACAACTTCTGTTACATGTTATGCTAATGTGACGGTCGTGGGCTGCTGGGATGCCCTTCTGTTCTTGCTCCTTGTTCCTGCTCCTTGTTCCTTGCACACCTTCTGCTCCTTGCCCCTTGTTCTGCTCCTTGCTCCTTGGTCCCTGTTCTGCTTTTTGCCCCCAGTTCTTGCTCCTTGCTCCTGCTCCTTGTTCCTGCTACTTGTTCCTTTACCGCCTTATGCTCCTTGCCTCTGTTCTGCTCCTTGTTCCTGCTCCTTGCCTCCGCTTCTGCTCCTTGCTCCTGCTCCTTGTTCTGCTCCTTGTCTCTGCTCCTTGTTCCTTGGTCCCTGTTCTGCTCCTTGCCCCCCGGTTCTGCTCCTTGTCTCCTGCTCCTTGTTCCTTGGTCCCTGTTCTGCTCCTTGCCCCCCGTTTCTGCTCCTTGCTCCTGCTCCTTTCTTCTTGCCCCGGTTCTGCTCCTCGCTCCTGCTCCTTTGAATATCGTCTCAGCTTCTTTCCTGTCCACCCCTTTCAGAAGTTCAATTGCACGTACTATTGCCTGCAAATAATCACAAGAAATCAATCAATCAATCAATGAAACTTTATATAGCGCCCCTTTAAGATATCTACTCAGAGGCGCTCCCGGCCCAACCACGGCTGAAAAGAATAGTTTTCAGAGAGGTATAAAATGCAGGTGAGGAGTTCGTAGGTAGGAGACGGAGCTCTAGAGGAAGCCCAATGTGTTTATTTCTTTAAAGTAAGTACCATTAAAAGAAAATGTGCAGAACGATATAGACAGATGGACGTAGAAAAAGGGAGGTAAACAGGCAGAGGTACTTATATCGAGATTTACCATATAAGACGGTTGGTACGGTTTTCTAAGAAATCAGTTACATCACGGATATGCTTGCCTCAAAAAACAGTACATCAACAATGTACGTTGCGTCAACATGTTTCCTTAAAGAATACAGTGGTCGATAGTCTGTAGAATCGGTATCTGTGACTTCAGTCATAGTGCGTCTCAACATGGTGAACAATCGCCAACACTGCAAAAGAAAAGAAATTTCTAGCCTACTTGTCGTCGTTTAGGAAAACTGCTTGCACTATATTTCAATAAATACGGGTTAAAAGATATAGTCTGCATATGTAATGCGGTAACATGAAGTAGAGAAGAGGCATGTAAAATACA
Organism: Aporrectodea caliginosa; assembly: GCA_020284085.1. Taxonomy (NCBI): domain Eukaryota; kingdom Metazoa; phylum Annelida; class Clitellata; order Crassiclitellata; family Lumbricidae; genus Aporrectodea; species Aporrectodea caliginosa. Next base: position 19,422 of record JACEVL010000569.1, read on the forward strand.
ATTACACATGTTTTCCACAATGTGAAATGAGTAAACTGTTTGCAAGCCCTGTTTATGCAAATAATGAACAGAAATGTTTCTTCCATACCTCACATGTTCATCAGTTTGAACAAATTGTTAATACATTTAAACATCGATTCTTGTTACAAAGTCATTTCCTCACTCTTGTGTCCGAAATACATCAGGCTGTCGATGCATTCAAACGCAGCTGGGGAATACAAGTCGTTTGGAGGTGAGTCACTTTCGTCCGAAAGCACCGTGTGTTCAAGCTCCCTCCGAAAGTAATCTGTAAAACCGGAGGTACTGTTTAGGCAATTTGGCGAGATTTCATAAAAAAGGAAGGATGAACTTGAAGTTTGATTTATATAGGCTATTGTGTAAATCTCGTACTTCTCCATTATTATGATTGGTCGGCAAGTATTATTGACCACTTTGAACCGAGTGTTAAGCATATTTGAAATCGATGTTACATTAGCCTACATAATTATGAGCAGTGGCGGCGCCACCATGGGGCTTGGGTGGGCTGAGACCCCTCCTATCGGCGGCTCAGCCCCCGAAACAAAAGTTGGAAATTCACTGGCGCCGCTACTGCCTATGAGACCTGTAATAGCTATCGTATAACTGAGTTACTTTTTCTAAATAAGTGTCTATTTCAAACTTCTCTGTTGTTCATCATCTGCATCTTCTAGTCACTAACCTGCATATGGCGATTGCTTCTTAATAGTCTCACGAGTGTCTATTATGCTGCATGCTCTTCCAGATTTCTGTGAACACATCCTTTCCTGCATATCGTCCATGCCACTTTGTAAGTTTGTACCTAATTTGAAAATGGGGAAAGAAAAGTATGAATAACGTTAATTCTACATTACGCTTTAAAGCAGTAACAACTCATGTCCTACAATTGAATTTTCTTTTTGAAATTTTAATACAGTCAACTGCCTGATGAATTCTCTCCATGCTTCAATTAAGATTGATCAATTGTACAGTGAATGCATTATTAGGAGAAACGTCAATTAATCTTCAATGCAAAATTGGACAGCAGTACGCTGTTACTGTAAGAATGTAGGCCTATAGCGTACCTGTTAAATCGCAGCTTTCTGATTCTTCAGGCACATCCGTGTTGTCCAAATCATTGTCTGCTGCTTGCAGAGAATTGCTGTCGATTTCGGACATTTCTGTATATGCTACACTGCCGTCTGGTGGTAATACGTCCATCTTTGCAGTGAACAGTGAAGCATCTGAAGTCTTTGAATTCAATAGGATGTATATGTTCTTGTAAATTGCTACCGCATCCGGCAGTCCACTGCACCTCTGAAGGCGGGCAAAAATGACCATGGTACTCTGGCCATTCTGCGCTTATATAGACCAATCTGAATATGCCGCTGGCCATTCTGCGTATATATAGGCCAATCTGAATCTGCCGCTGGCCATTCTGCGTATATATAGACCAAACTGAATCTGCCGCTGCCCATTTAGCGTGTATGTAGACCAATCTGAATATGCCGCTGTCCATTCTGCGTATATATAGACCAATCTGAATCTGCCGCTGGCCATTCTGCGTTTATATAGACCAATCTGAATCTGCCGCTGGCCATTCTGCGTTTATATAGACCAATCTGAATCTGCCGCTGGCCATTCTGCGTTTATATAGACCAATCTGAATATGCCGCTGGCCATTCTGCGTATATATAGACCAATCTGAATCTGCCGCTGGCCATTTAGCGTGTATATAGACCAATCTGAATATGCCGCTGGCCATTCTGCGTATATATATATATAGACCAAACTGAATCTGCCGCTGGCCATTCTGCGTTTATATAGAGGAAACTGAATCTGCCGCTGGCCATTCTGCGTTTATATAGACCAATCTGAATATGCCGCTGGCCATTCTGCGTTTATATAGAGGAAACTGAATCTGCCGCTGGCCATTCTGCGTTTATATAGACCAATCTGAATCTGCCGCTGGCAATTCTGCGTTTATATAGACCAATCTGAATATGCCGCTAGCCATTCTGCGTATATATAGACCAATCTGAATCTGCCGCTGGCCATTCTGCGTTTATATAGACCAATCTGAATCTGCCGCTGCCCATTTAGCGTGTATATAGACCAATCTGAATATGCCGCTGGCCATTCTGCGTGTATATAGAGGAAACTGAATCTACCGCTGGCCATTCTGCGTATATATAGACCAATCTGAATCTGCCGCTGGCCATTCTGCGTATATATAGACCAAACTGAATCTGCCGCTGGCCATTCTGCGTATATATAGACCAATCTGAATCTGCCGCTGCCCATTCTGGGTATGTAGGCCCTATAGACCAAACTGAATCTGCCGCTGCCCATTTAGCGTGTATATAGACCGATCTGAATCTGCCGCTGGCTATTCTGGGTATGTATAGACCAAACTGAATCTGCCGCTGGCCATTCTGGGTATGTATAGAGGAAACTGAATCTGCCGCTGGCTATTCTGGGTATGTATAGACCAAACTGAATCTGCCGCTGGCCATTTTGGGTATGTATAGACCAAACTGAATCTGCCGCTGGCCATTCTGCGTTTATATAGACCAAACTGAATCTGCCGCTGGCCATTCTGCGTTTATATAGACCAATCTGAATCTGCCGCTACCCATTTAGCGTGTATATAGACCGATCTGAATCTGCCGCTGGCTATTCTGGGTATGTATAGACCAAACTGAATCTGCCGCTGGCCATTTTGGGTATGTATAGACCAAACTGAATCTGCCGCTGGCTATTCTGGGTATGTATAGACCAAACTGAATCTGCCGCTGGCCATTTTGGGTATGTATAGACCAATCTGAATCTGCCGCTGGCCATTCTGCGTTTATATAGACCAAACTGAATCTGCCGCTGGCTATTCTGGGTATGTATAGACCAAACTGAATCTGCCGCTGGCTATTCTGGGTATGTATAGACCAAACTGAATCTGCCGCTGGCCATTCTGGCCTAAATATAGTCCTAAGGGAATTTGCAGATGGCTATTCCGACGAGAATATTATGTATATGTATGCATATACATGGGCCTGTCTGAATTTGCTTCTGGCCTAGATAGAGGTCTATACGAATCTACTAATGAATAGTTAGAGTCCTAAATGAATCTGCGGCTGGCTAATAGCCTAAGGTGTGTATAGAGTCCTAACTGAACCTTCTGATGGATAATCCGGCGTGTATAGAGTGCTAACTGAATGTTCTCATAGCTAATCGGGCGTATTATTGTGTAAATAGGCTATAGGCCCCTATATCTCGGAATGTTATTCATCAGTAATATAACGGAATGTTATTCATCAGTAGTTTTTCGTAGAATCTGCGAATACTTGCATGTATCTGTATAATGTTTTTTTTATTAAGTTCGGGTTCTCTGCATAAGTTACATCAATACTTACTTACTTGCTTAATCCAACTTCTATGTCTTCGTTAATACTCAAATCAACAACATCGAATATGAATTTCAATACGAATATGAATTCGCCGCAGGGTTCTTGAGCGTACCTAAACTACGGGATTACCAAGTGTAGATGGGCGAATTGAAACTACATTTCGCTGAACTTATTCGATCCGTTCATCTACCATTAACGATTTGAGGTTGTGGTCGGTTGTCACTCTCATTCATACAGACTGATCACAAATAAAATTGTATTCTATCGTTATTACTTTGTCACCAAAGTATTAATTCTTTTACGCCGGCCTGTTAAACAGCCTTTAATTATTTGAAGTGTTAGTGTTAACTGTTACTCTATTAGCTTCAGTTTAACAAATTTCATGGTGATCATAATTGACCTCAATAATTGTTAGGCCTACTTGCGCTGCAGTCTGTTGTTTAAATACTTTACTACTATTATACTGAGACTGGTTTGTTTGACGTAGACTCTATCTGTGTGCATGTGCATGCAATGATGGAAGGCAGGCAGACAAACTTCAGCATTGTTGAATTCTGTTGACTGTATATGGAGATCGATATCTGGTATTGATCGGACGACGTCAGAGGAAGAAGTCGATAGATAGTCGTGACCTAGAAAGACGGTCGGCAGATGCATCTGAGTGGGATGTTCGTTGTCAATCAGAATAATGTTTTACTGATGTTGAGTCAGCACAGGCGACTGCAGCAGATGTGAAGGCTGTAATCTCTTTCAGTGGACTAAAAGGCATTAACATTTTAGGTGAAGTTTGTGCTTTTCTATGGTCTCCAGTTAACGCCCAAGTACCAGACCAACCAAGACTCGTGGATTTTAGAGTTACGGATATTTTGTGTTCAGACTTGAGTCGTACCCTTCGTTAAATGGTTGTAGTTTACTGGGCTGGATGTTTATAAATTCTCTGGATCATAACATCTGGATTGCAGAATCTGAAAAGCAGGTTGGTTTAGCATTTGATTGATGAAAATGCCTTTAAATGTTAAGTGTTTGGTTTGAGTGCTGCCAAGAAGGTTGTTTAATGTTTAGGGACCTTGGAAAAATCTTTTCTACAATAGAAAAATGCACTTTGTCAAGGTCCTTACAAAGGCTGTTTTAACTTTGGAAGGCTCACAACTTGATGCTTTATGTTCAGAGGAGAGTACTTATGTTCAAAGGATATTATTTATTTTCAAACGAGAGTACTTATATTCAAAGGAAAGTACATATGTTCAAAATAGTGTACTTGTGTTCAAATGAGAGTATTTATGTTAAAAAGAGAGTATTTATGTTCAAGAACTTAAGCCAATTGATGAAATGGAATGGTGTCATAATGGTGGTGAAGAGAATCTCTTTCATGGTGGATCATGGGATATATACCATAAATACTTTGAATATAAATACTCTCCTTTGAACTTAAGTACTCTCCTTTGAACTTGAGTACTCTCCTTTGATCATAAGTACTCTCCTTTGTATATATATACCATAAAAGAGATTCTGTTCACCAGCATTAAGATATCATTTCATTTCAAATATATTTAAACATATTCTGTACACGACCATTTCTATGCACAATTTCGTTCCAAATGTTGACTAAGATTTCCACATTAGTATTAATTTAGTAACTTTTGAAGAGATTGCTTACATACAGAACTGTTTGTTGTAATAAGTGTTATATCGTGTTTATATCTTTCCTTAATTATTAAACATCTCACTTATCATTGTGTCTACTTTTCTACTTGGTAAAGACCATCAAATGGTCAGTGCAGCTCTCCATAGTTTCTGTTTAATGATGCTCTATCATGATGCAGGCGAATAGCATTGTCCCTCTCACTTCTGACTTTGGACTGGCACCACCTGAAACGACAGTAGCAGAGTGTCAGCTCTCCATCTTTTGTAATCTCTAAAGTAACTAAAATATTAAAATTAATAGCAGGTTTGGAGGTGTAATATAAAGGTGTGTGGTCACTGGATAGGTTATAGAAGTTTTCATATTTGCATCTTGGACTCACTTCAACCCCAGCACTCTGCAGGCACAAAGGAGTGACCTGTAGAGAGGTAACAATGTGTTACCCATAGAGAGGTAACAATGTTTTGCCTGTAGAGAGGTAATGATGTGTTACCTGTAGAGAGGTAACAATGTGTTACATGTAGAGGTATAGCGATGTGTTACATGTAGAGAGGTAACAATGTTTCTCTTGATAGAGGTGTAACAATGTGTTACCAATAGAGAGGTAACAATGTTTCTCTTGATAGAGGTGTAACAATGTGTTACCAATAGAGAGGTAACAATGTTTTGCCTGTAGAGAGGTGCAATGTGTTACCTGCAGAGAGGTAACAATATGTTACCTGTAGAGAGCTAACAGTGTGTTACCTGTAGGCAGCTGACAATTTGTTACCTATAGAGATGTAACAATGTGTTACATGTAGAGAGGTAGCAATGTGCTACATGTAGAGAGGTAACAATGTGTTGCCTGTAGAGAGGTAGCAATGTGTTACCCATAGAGAGATAACAATGTTTTGCCTGTAGGTACAATGTGTTACCTGCAGACAGGTAACAATATGTTACCTGTAAGCTAACAGTGTGTTACCTTGGTTTTATAAATCACTCAAGTCTTTTTCTTTTGCCGTGGCTGAGCTGGGAGCGCTCCTGAGTAGATTTTTTGAAGGGGCGCTATATAAATCGAATGAATGAATGAATTAATGTAGGCAGCTGACAATGTGTTACCTGTAGAGAAATAACAATGTGTTACCTGTAGAGAGGTAACAATCTGTTACCTGTAGAGTAGGCAACAATGTGTTACCCATAGTGAGGTAACAATGTGTTACTCATAGTGAGATAACAATGTGTTACCTGTAGAGATAACAATGCGTTACCCATAGTGAGGTAACAATGTGTTACACATAATGAGGTAACATTGTGTTACCTGTAGAGGGGTAACAATATGTTACCTGTACGAGTGTACGTGTTTCATCTTCTATAGATGTCATTTGATGAAATAGAAACCTTTTGCTGCAGGTCTTCTGTTCTGAGTCATGAACTCCGATCCATTCACTGGACACTGGACAAGCGTTGACTCTGGCAGATCAAGTGCTGCTGTTTACAGTAACCAAAGTCTGGCAGGACAGGATGCAGGTCGGTTTCATAGACAGACTTCTCCTGTTTCTGATTTCATCTTAGGAGATAAGTTACAACGGGACAGCATTTTTGGTCATTGAACAGATGGGACGTTGTTTCATTGCAGGTTGAGCTGTGTTTTCATAAACAACCCTTGATGGGTCACATAAATTGCAGATAAATGGGTCATATTTTCCAAATTGACAGCTAGGCCTAACACTGTTTGACTAACAGTGGTTTACTGGTTAGGTCCCTTTGCCTCAGTGTCTTCATCTTCATGTTTAAGAATAAGCTACGCACTTATTTAGTTGAAGGTAACTATTAAATGCTTTGATGTATTAATCTTATATTTTCATGTGTTTAACTTCCCACTCATTCCTTTTAGTTTTGTTAATTAGTTTAAATTAGTTGTTTAGTTAAGATTTTGTATGTTAATCAAGTCACCAACTGTTATACTAAGTAAAGCATCATTCAGTCGCCACATATTCTTTGAAACTGTATATTATATAGGTGTCCCTACTTAGCGGGATCATCAATTGGATAATTTCCAGAACGAGATTTGCATGTACAAGTGCTGTTAGACACGTCTATCGCACCATCCTCATAATGGTACATACAACTTTAGATAGGTTCAGAAGTGGTATGAAGACATTTAAATGTCTTGATACCTCTTCAAAACCTCTCATATGTGCATCTCACTACTGACAGGTGACGTTCAAATTCTAAAAGACGGATGACCTTTAAGTAGATGGCTGATGCTCCCATTATTGAAGGACATTCGGAGTTGTTTGTATTTCCAAAGCAATTTTTCCAACTCCAGATCCAATGTGTTTAAAGTGAACGGGGAATTTCTGCGTAGGTTAAATCTGAGGCGAAATCTTTGATGTGTGAAAGTGTTGTAGGCATACGAGATCGCGGTCGGTTGGACCACCTTTCCTCCGAGTTGGATCTGAATAACGCCACGGGCGGTCGTGATGATCCCGCTCTGAAGCAGTGGCTTCCTAGGATGCAAGATCTCTTCTCTCCGTCCAATTCTTCCGGATCCGGAGACAACTTCGGCAATTCGCCCGGAAACTCCGACCAACAGGCGCCAAAGCTCTTTCATTCTCAACCATCCAAGTTCGGATTTTTTGTTGGAATCAATGATGACTCGATCATCCATGGTTTCATCTCTCATCCACCTGTCTACTTGTACGTATAACATATTTTCATCACTCATCCAACTTCCAGTTTTACTGCAATAATTTATCAGCGTTAAAATAATTACAGCGCTAAACTACATGATACGAAAACAGGGAATATTTTCACCCTCTCAACCCATTTTATTCTTTTATTCTCCAGCTCTTCATCAATCATCATCCAATTGCCCAGATCTACTCATTATGCATCTTTTACCTTTCTCCATCTTGGCCTCCAGTCTCATCCTTTCTCAAATTCTGTAGCTGCTTCTTAATCTTTGCTGTGCCCACTCTTTGGAACCAACTTCTGAAATATTTCCACCATTTCGCTCATCTCCTCTCTCTTTTAGGATGATGATCAACTGGTTACAGACAATAGACCATCAAGCAAGCATAAACAGACTTGAACTGTAGTTGAAAATGTTGAATACACTGATCATATTGGATGCAGCAAAACTAAAACAGAAAAGATTCAGTAGTGAGATATGAGAAAGTTTCTATAGTTCGCCTTAAATGATGCTATGTGCAGAGTTAAGGTAATTTTAAGATTATTGGGTAGACTTCTGTATCTGTTAGGTTCTGTGTCTGGCTTCAGCATAAGAACCTCGGGAGTTCAGTAGAGGCACTGTATCAATGTAGTCGTCATTATCAACTTCTATAGCGCCAGTATTTACTGCACAAGGCATCAACCTATGGCATACCAACAGCAAGCCACAGTCACGTCAATATCCAAAAAGTCAGTCAAAAAACAATGTTTACAGTCCAACAGTTTCTCTGGCTGTCCGAGTCAGTTATTGAATAAACTGCCTAGTTCATAGTGAAATTCAAACAACTGTAGGTTATCAGTTTTGTATTGTTGTAATCAGTCGTGGACGTTTATAAAGGTGTTACTGTACGATTCAGAGGCATTCCTGACCCAATTCAGTGCTATTCCTAACAAATAAATGGACTTCAGGTGTTTCTGGAACAGAGGATGAGAAAGATTGAGCCCTACTGTGTTCTGGAGCAGAGCACTGAGGAGCACTAGCCGCAGTTCTTGCGTAAGATGGTTCCAACTAGAGGGGCTGACATAAGCACCCTTTCTAAATTGAGCACGCATGGGAACGACCAGAAGGCCCCTGGCGGAGAGTGGAGCGACCAGGGAGTGAAGAGCACCAGGTCAGAAGGCTTGATTGAAGGAGCTACCCCGACCAAACAATTGTGCATGAGAGTTAACATTTTTAACTGGATGCACTGAGGTGTTAGCAGTGACAGTGAATAATGGTGTCAGACAGACTCGTCTACAGCTTTTCGTCTAGACATTCCTGCCGACAGACATTTCGTCGACGAGTGTAGCTGTATCCATGTGGGCTAACATACTAAATATTCTCATGGACCCAGCTTCTAATTACACAAACAATTATTTTCATCAATACACCTTCTATTGAATCGAAAACTTAGTTTCATCCATCCAGCTTGGTATCCAGCTTCTCTTTACGCAAAAAGTTATTTAGATTAATCCAACTTCTATTTCAATACACGGAGAGTTTTCATCAATCCCACTGCCATTTAGGGAAAAAGTTTGTGTCATCAATCCAGCTTCCATCTTAAAGTTACAATATGAAATCATTTCGTAGACGAAATGTGTGTCGGCGAAATGTCTGTAGACGAAGTGTCGTAGACGAAAAGTCTGTAGACGAGTTGTCGTGGAACCGCTTCATTTATTGATTCATCTGTTTTCATCTTTTCTGTTAGGATGACTTTGAGAGCCAAATGCTTCAGATGAAATTGGACAGCAATTCGCTGAAAAGACAAAACAAACAGCTGAAGGAAAGATGTCAACATTACCAACGTACGACAATCACATACAACTTAAATTTCTTTCAATTTTAAGTTACGTAGCAATGTAAACAGCAGGCTAAAATCATGGCTAAAATCCTGCATTTTTACAGAAATGAAACGCACTAAGCTTTGTAATTGTATTTGTAATAAGATTTTAATGACAAATAATTTATATAGCTCCGGATCAAGAGAGTCTCATCAATAATAAATAGAACCAAACATGGAACCAGTTTTTGATTTGATTCAATATGATTAAAAATAGGGAAAGAAAATTAAGAATATATTTCTTAATCTTAATCATAAATTCCAAACTTCTAAAGCGCCACTTGAAAGCCAAGCGCAGGCACCAGCTTATTCATGAGCACTGTCTCAAGTCAGAGGGATTGTCGAAAGGGTAGTCAGAAGGAGGTTGGAGTTCAGTTGTCAGAGAGGGGGGGCAGAGTAGTGTTATATATGAAATCTTTTAAGAGAAGAAATTAGATTACCTCTATTTTGTTCCCATTTGTGTTTTTGAAGCATTAGATTATTTTCTGTTGTTAGGTTTAAATGATCAGATGAAGCATCAAATGAAAAACGATTCAACTGGCTTCTATCATAAACTCCATGAATCCCTGATCGGTCGAATCATTTCTGCGAAGCAGAGCCGAACAGAAAACGCTCGAGAAGATCTCCAGGAGCGTCTCTTGCAACTGCAGAAGGAAATCGGTTATCTCAAGGACCAGGTACGATTATCAGATTCTGTTTCAAGGTATTTAGAGACAGGTTCCACTGGGAAGACCGATATGATGAATACACGGTTGGTGGGAAGATCAGAAGGCGAGGGAGAGGACTGGTCACATATCTTCATATGCCGAGGCTAAGAAAAAGAAGTTGCTAACACTTCATACCCATGCCTGCCTCTCAGGCTGGCTTTGGTAATTATTCTTCTTCTAAGAAAGTTATTGGCAAGTCGTGTATTGCTCTGGCCCCATGTCTGAGAAATTGGTTTTTGTCCATTTCCTGCTCTGAGGTTGAAATGGCTCGTTATTCTGGAATGCATTTTACATTTTCTTATGTGAAGTTAAAAGATGGTGGATATGATGCTTTGTGTAAGGGAAGAATGCTTTTGTTACATTGACTTATGTGAAATTTAAAAATGTTTTATATTGCATTGATTTGTTTGAAATTGAAGAATGCTGCCCTGGAAAGGGAGTTGGATGTGTCTCGTGATACTGACTGGAAGACCGCTGTTCCAAACAAGGAGAACATCCTGCGGATATCATCCAATAAGGTCTGTTCATATCTTAATATCTACTTTCCAATTTCTTCTGTCGTCATCGGTCTTATTGCCTGTTATTTTGCTATCTCTTAACAGTCCTGTTATCTTCTGCCAGGCTTTTGTTGTCTGTTTTGCTGTGTATATCTCCTCTTGTTTTGTACAATACAATACAATACAATACGAATGGGTTCAGAAGTGCACACATGACCAGATCACATGATAGAACATTGATGGCACTGATATCTTCTTTCTGTCAAATGTCTTGTGTCGATTTCTCTGCAACTTCTGCATCTCTTGATTTTGAGCCAAAGTCTCGTGTAGACTAGCGCCTGCCAGACCCTGCCTCAAGAAACGCAAGTCCCTTCACCTTAAGTTACTAGCCCTCTCACCTTCTCAGTTCCAGAGACACCTTAAGACTTTCTTGTTTGCTGATGCAGCGTTGCACTGACACAGGTCGAGAGCGCTATGTTGATTGATTGCTGGCTATGAAAGAAATGTTTATGTTACACTGACTTACAATGAAGAAAAATCCAGAAACAACCAAGAGCAGTCTTATCCCAAACCAAAATTCACAAATTCAGTGAATGTTGCACATAAAATCTCTGTTATCGTTTTTCCAATATCTTGGACATTTCAACCTGTTATTGCAATTGTAATTAGTAATTAACTTCTATAGTACCGGTGTCTAATGTGCAAGGCATCGACTGCTGGTGCTCCAACAAGAGGATCAGTTCCCCTAGGGAAGTTCTATAGAGTAGTGAAGAGCAGTAGGAAGTGGGACGCTTCCCACAACCTCCCAAAGGTCCACTCAGCCTATCATTCGCCAGATGGCATTGGTTAAATGAAGTAGTAGGAAGTGATGGGCCCCTTGCATAGCTGCCATATGTATACAATTAAATTCGACTCCTGTAATAACTTGTGATCATCCATTCATACTGAATTGTATTACTGTGTTTGTCGGTTTGAAATATTAAAGAATATCATTATTATTATTATTATTATCATTATCATTATCATTATCATTATTATTATTTTATTATTATTATTATTATTATTATTATTATTATTATTATTATTATTGTTAGATAGAAAGGCAGCCTATGGTAGAGAAGCCTATCTTAAGTAGAGAACGAAATGACATAAACGACTGAGCAAGAACGCACTGATACAGAGACGATAATTATGTGATAAGCACAGAGAGATTGCATCTTTCAAATAAGCCAGACTTTCATTCGGTTCATCGTAGGTGCAAATGCAAATGATATACAGAGCCTGACACAAGGTATCTCCAATGGGTTGCCTGACAAAATGTCATCACACAAAATGTCACAGAGAAAAAGGCACGGGTAAAATGTTCTTATGACAAAATGTCATCTGACAAAATGTCACAGAGAAAAAGGCACGGGTAAAATGTTCTTACGACAAAATGTCATGAGACGTAATGTCACGGACAACGTAGCACGGACAAAATGGCAGGGACAGAATGTCCATATGACAAAATGTCATGGGAATGGGAAAAATTGAATAAGAATTATAGGCCTAGTCTTTTCTTTTTTCTAGTGAAATAATTGAAATGATCAGACAAAATGATCACAGACAAAATGATCAGACAACATTGATATTTAAAATTCTGGCAATGTCTCCCATGTCTGATTACAATTACAATGTCTGGTTAATCATTCAAAAGACTTTTAAAATCGGTGTTAGATTGACTATACTGCAAGTAACTCATGAAAAGCCAATTTTTCATAAATTCATCGTAAAACCTGCAGTTGTTTCCAAGAACGCGTAACCTTAAATGTTGAGACACCTATTTCCTTTGACACTGGCGTGACTCCATCTTGGCCCTTTACCTAACATAATGCTCACCTCAAATTAAGACTTACCAACAGTGCAATGTTTAAATGAATAACTTGAAAATTAATGAAATAACTGACCAGGAGGAGTTGTCGAGGATCCGACAGTTGTTTGAGTCGAGCGAGGAGAAGAGACGAAGAGACCTGGAAAGATGGAGAGACGATCACCAGCACGTGGAAAAACTTAATCAGCTCACCGATAAACTACACAAAGAACTTCAACAAGCAGAGGAACACAACATCTCTCAGAAACTGGTCAGTTCTGGTTTTTCCCTTGAAATGCCTAAAGGGTCGGAGTGGAATAAAACAGTTCTGTAACTGGTGAATTGAACAATTGATCTTGTGTTATGTGTTTTTCAGATTTGCTTTCAGTCAGTGTTATTTCAGTTATGGTTTTTCAGTTACAGTTTCAGTTACAGTTACCTAATTTCTGATTTTTTAGTTACAGTTTAGCCTACAGTTAACTGCAATCTGATTTTTTAATATTTGTCGACTTTTTCCCGACCATTAACATGCCACACTCGTGTTCTTCAGATTGCTTTTCTTGCAGAAATCTTGTTACATTGCTCTTGCACAGTCATAAGTTGTTGTGTCCATCCGAAATCTGTTTGCACGAAAAAGTAGATGAACTGAATATCTTGTTGCAGTGCGAATGGTTTTCCGTTCTTCTCTTTCTTAGTTGCAGGTGACAACAGAATGTTAAAAAAAATAATAATCAGGAAAGCTACAAGTAGTGATGAGGGAATACTGGAAAGTGGAAACCTGTTGGCTACTTGAGAGAATTTCAGTTACTTTGTCCAATTTCTGCTCTGAGACAATAAAGTGTTAAGGGCTGTTTTGCTCATGTGCTGTGATGAGGTCCTTTTGGATTCTAAAATGAATACTCTGTATCTCGTAAAACATTTGTCACGTGAATGCTTTATACTTACATTTATTTTTTATCTACCGGTATTTGATGAACTATGTACATCAAAATGCAGTTAGCAGTTGTTTTTTTCAATAAAGTATATACCTACTTGCTTACAAAAGCTGAAAATATTATATTAATGTTATTCTGTTAAGTCTGGACAGGTTGTGCTGCTGAACAGATATATTGATAAGGTGCTATATAAATGATCTGAATGATTGACATGCTTTTGTGTTGTTAGTAGGTTATAGTTGATGTGAGTTATTCATTGTTCTGCCCGTAGGTGGCCGCAATGGAACAGCGTGTAAGGCAACTGGAGCAGAGTCTGCAGAGGGAAAGACAAGACCGGGCGACCGGACTGTCGACTGTGGAAGAGAGACTGCTCATGGAAAATGCCAAACTGCAGGTCGGAAAAAGTCAATGCATCCGTTAAATGCATTTATTTTATTAATTCCATCAATGTTATTAGAATTTAACTATTTACATATTATTCATGGAAGGAGGTCGAATCTGGCCATACAGTGGCGTACCCAGGTCTTCCATAAAAGAAGGTCCGAGGGGAGGTCTAGAGGGGCTGTGTGGTAAGAAAAATTTTCAGTTTATTAATAATATTATTACTTCGATGCTTTATCATTGTTATTATATAACTTGTCCCATTGTGCATTTGCAAATGGTGTATTAAAGACCATACTTACTTACTGTGTTGAGCGCTTCTGTGAGACTCCTAAGTGGCCAAAGGAAGCCCTATAGAAAAAGCACGGCGCTGCAGATTAGAAGTCCGCGACCGGGAGACAAGAACCTCAGCCTGCCTAGAAGAGCGAGGAGAACCACGGTGCTGGATGCTTTGGGTGGTGCTCCTGTAGACAAACAGAGTTACATTACATTACATTTACTTACTTATTATACTGCATTCAATAAATGCCACCAGCTGTTGGCCTAACATCAGTCAACGGTAATGGTAATGGTAATTGCAAATTTATATAGCACCACTTCAAGAAGAGGCTTATCAGAGGCACTGAGCAGTTGTGAGTAAAGGACTTGATCAAGGTCCCTACACAGTAACCATCCCAGGGAAGAAGGATCTGAAAAGTCGAATCCGTACTCCTCTCAGCGTTACAGGGCGAGTGCTCCAACCAATCAGCTGCGATGTCCCACAATATATTATTAGTCTTTGACTAATCTAATCAAATCTGTTCTGTGCTCGCATCAAACAGTGGCTTCTATTGCGCCGTTGTCATGATGCCAAGACATCAGTTGATGGTCTCTTCAAGTCTCCTATCTCCAGAAATGCAGGATAGGTAGCATCACATATCTTGGATAGGTTGCTTCACATATCTTGGATAGGTTGCTTCACATATCTTGGATAGGTTGCTTCACATATCTTGGATAGGTTGCTTCACATATCTTGGATAGGTTGCTTCACATATCTTGGATAGGTTGCATCACATATCCTGACATTGTTATTATTTTGTGGAGTGGCAAGTGAGCGACTAGTCTGGAAGTCAAATGCACACATCTTCTGTGTGAATCATTCTGTATAAATATGTTGCAAATGTAATGTAATGTAAATCTTCAAAATTTCTCAGCATATTCACCTGCATGAATGTCAATGTGTGTCGCACAATGTCTGAATGACGTGGTACATCGTCCTCAAATGTTGCATGCTAACGATTTGCATCCTTACTGTTGCACTTTTGATGCATTTGTGTATTCTAAAACGTCAATTACTGTCTGTGAATGGTGAGTCAGCTTCTATTGATTTGTCCCAGTTCTAGTCTGATTAATTCTGGCCGTCATTTGAAATATTTGCTATGGAAATTTGAACTTGGTGAACCCCAGGTGTACAGAGCATGAATTTGCATTCAGCAACCTAATTTGTGGCTTTGACAGATGTATCCTCATCGTACCTAACCATATGTTACCTCTAACGTTTCGGCTTTGTATCCTGTGTTATTATTCTGTGTCGTAGATTTCGGAGAAGGAAGCCCAGCGACATTTGAATCAGACAATCAGTCGGCTCAAGTCCTTGGAAAGTAGATATCTGGAGGCGAAGAAACTGCTTGAAAGTCACGATTTGGAGACTTTGGATGACCTCAGCGCGGTTTACAAGTCAGGTGCTGCGACAAAGAACGCTTTAGACAAGGTGATGTCATAGTTCTTGTTTTTGTCAGTGAATGTCATCTGTTCTTGCAATGTCTGTGTTCGTTTCATCCGTTTGACTCACTTTGTCTGATTGCATTCACTGTCCAATTGGAGTTCGTAGTTTATAAACTATGAACTTTGGCCAAAGACAATACTCTAAATCAGTCTTCATTCCCAGACTTATTCAATCAGGTTGTCTGATTATCTATCTCTGAATATATCTAAAGCTGGAACTGTTCTTGGTGAAAGAGCTTTTCTGTTGCTTGACCGAGCTTTTGGAACTCTCCCTGTATTCTGCCTCAGTCATGTCTGTCATTTCTTTCTCAATTCAAGACTAACCTTCTCCGCTGTGCATTAGAGACCAGCGCAATAGTGTTACTATAAAGTTACTAAATATCATTAAAATGATCGTCTGAGCTATTTCAGATGATGAAGGCTTTTGGCTGTTTATTTGACTTGTGATTAGGTGATACAACCATCTAGGCACAAACAGCATATACTGGGTAGATAGTTTGTGTTTACAGTTCCTGGGCAGCTCTTCCAGTTCTAACCCAGGCAGCCACATTCACTCGGCCCACATTTGTCTTATATTAACAGTTATTCAGCATCTGAAAACCATTGTGTTCTAGATATGGGGAGGGTTTTGGGGTAATGGTAACACTGGCACGAAGGGCAGAAGATCAGCATGGACGTGAGATACTTCTGTTACCCTGCAAAGGTCTAAACAGCCTTTCATTCGCCAGATGGCGTTGGTAAAATAAGCAATAGGACATGATGGGCGCCTTGCATGGCTGCCAAACAGTTAAATTCGACTCCTGTAATAACTTGTGTTCATCCATTCATACTATGAATTGTAATCATACTGCATACTTGTCAATATTAAATAATAATCAAAGACTATTATTATTCTTGCTGTTTTGCATTCATTGTCAGATCATAGGAGCAGTTTCTTTTGAGGTGTTGTTATATAAATGTGAAATGACAGTCACTGTATAATCTAATTGAATTCCTTCTAAAGCACCATTATAATGATGCACATTGCACAGTCATCAGTCAATAGTTGCTTTAAGTGAAATCATAACGAGGAAAGGTATAATAATAGGTTGGTCATCTGTTACAAGACGTCTTAGGAGTTCTTCAGGATCTTAACCTCTTTTTGTTTCTTTGGTTAACTGTTGAAACTGTTTTGATATTTCAGGGTCTCTTTCGTAATCCAAGCAGGAGTCTTGACATGACAACGGATGACGAGATCGACAAGAAACTTCGCGACGCCTTACAACAGATAACGGACATGGAAACCGTCTTCCGACAGCAAGTTTCATCTTTATTATTCTTATTATAATTTTTAGTTTTAATTAGTAATGTTGTATTGCGCCGGTGTTTGATACTAGGGATTGGCCGATTAATCGTTTGGTAATCGGTTCATCTTTATTTTTATTAATTAATAACTTTTATCCTGCGGGTGTTTGACGCACAAGGCATCAACCGATGGCACACCATAGGTCCATAGCCAAGTCATAATGAGGTCTATATCTAGAAGACCTGTGTGCTAAGACTGATTTTTGTTTCCAATAATTTTTATATCGATTTGGTGTTTAGTAACACGTAGGAGAAATTGATTTTTGCATTATGAGGCCGAGATGTTGTCTGCTGAGCCAGGCTCTACAGCAACTGATTTTTATCAGGCAATAAACCAAGGTGATTGTTATCAGTTAGCCAACCAGTCATTCAATTGTTCTATCAAGAAATCAATTAGTTAATTGATTAAATATTTAATTAGTTAAGTAACTTTATAGTCAACCAGTTAATATATATTATTCACATGTAAACTATTAAAATACATCACACCCACATTAATCGATTGCTGTATTCAATACACGAAAAGATGTGCAGCAATGCTTTCCTCAATATCACTAAGCAGTGTTTAATCTAGTCCCCTTGCTGTCGGGGGAAATTGATGGTTCTGGGGGTATCAGTATTATAAAAGTTGACGACCGGGGGGGTAGTGACGAGTGTTACCAAGAACAAGAGTTCTAAAAATTTTCCAGGAATTTTCGAGGGGGATAGTAACGAGAGTTTTCCAAGGATTTTCGAGGGGTAATAACAAGAATTTTCCAACAATATTCGAGGGGGGGTAGTAACAAGACTTTTTCCAAGAAGAATTTTCGAGGGAGGGGTAGTATCGAGAGTTTTCCAAGACAATATTCTACAAAATTACATGTCTTTAATTTTTCTTTACGCAAAAATTTCATCTCTTTAATTTTTCTGGGGGGGAAAACTCGATCCTGGGGGGGGGAACTTTATCCCCCCAGAGACGTCTAGATTAAACACTGATCACTAAGTATATAAATTATTGCTGTTATTGAATAGCAGAGTAGGTAATCTGCCATTTCACCCCATAGTGCCGGGTGATTAAACAGTAAATTTTGTGGAGACTGAGGCCAGAAAGCCCCATAAGACGAGCTGCTGCTGCGTGTTTGCATGCATATCTGTATTTCTGAATGGAAACTATAGCTCTGAAATGGTTCAGTTAAGTTATGTAGAGACATAGACAATTATACTCCTACTGGTAAATACATAGACTCCAGCACATGCATACGTTGCAGTCCATGTATGTACATACATGCTTGCCTAACTACTGGTACGTATATACAAACCAGCATATTCATATTCATACACGCATACCAGTACAGTACATAAATATCACCTGTACATACCAGCATTTTCGTACATAATGTATACCTGATTGTGGCTTGATTTGAGTGTTTGAAGTTACTAATTACAGTTACACTCAGGTGCATAAATACAGTATATTACATAGATACATACATACATACCTGATTGCCGCTTGGTTTAGGAGTGCCAATTTTTCCTGCCATCAGGTCTTTGTGTAGAGATGTTGAGTGAGTCCTTCACATAATTGTCAAGTGCTGTCAGTTCTGGGTGTTTGCTGTTGTATGTTGGTGCTAAATAAATCCAACTGGGGCTATATAAACGAACTAAACGTTGATCTGCAGGCGAAGCCATGAACTGTTGATGGAGAAGAACCAGACGTCTGCTCAGCTCCAGAATCTTCACGACATCAACGACGCCTTGAAAGCCGAGAATCAATCGCTTCAATCTTCTCTTGCGTCTTCGTCTCGTAACAGCGAACTGTCATCTGCCAACACCATTGAAGTTCAAACTCATCGAGGTCTGTACTTAAAGTCTTTGACGTTTACTATGCTAGAGTCATTTCGTGGTTTTAGAATCTCGATTTACTTAATATATTTACTTCTCCAATAATGTGACTTTTACTGGCTGCAGCTTAGTTTAGAGTTGATCATTGACTGATGCCATTTTGTGTTGTGTTGTGTTGTGATAATGGCGCTATCATTAGAGTAGATAGAATAGATGAGATTAGATCCAGGGGAAGGTCTGAACCTGCATAATCTTGACACAATCTTTGGAAACATCAGGCATTCGGTCGACCAAATACTCCTATAAAACAATTGTCTCCTAATACAGGTCCCTCACCTGTGGCCGTTGTATAAGTGAGTAGAGTAAAATGGAAGGACGGCACTCATTTCCTGCTCTTTGGCCCCTAAGCCACAAATATCAAGGTCCTGGAGATGCATCTCAGGACTTGCTCTGCACTTCCTAAATTCAACTGTTTGATGACAGAGGCAAAGTGTTTTATGAACAACCTGTTTGGGGTCATTTCATGGAGTGCACTGAGCATCCTGAAACTCAATGTTTTGATTATGAACCGACTGATTGGACGTCTGTGTCTAACCAAACTGTGGCCTTTGAAGTAAATGTTTCAAATCATATTTTTAAATTTCGATAAATATTATTAGAAACAATTTGAAAGTAGGTCCTTTTCGTTCAAAGTAAGTCTTAAAAGTCATTGAAAAAGGTCATGGACAGTCGTGGATTTTGTTTTATTAACCTTGTGACAACCTTGGATAGATCGGAGAAACCAGAAACTAGGCTAGGATGGATTTTAAGAGTGTGTGCACACACGTCAGTCACACCTGCACCCATTTCAACCGCTTGATCATGAAGGATTTGATGATTTCTGATGTCCGATGAAAATCTTGCCTCTGAGTTATAGTGACTTTGAAACAGTCAGTTTTCACATAAAATATCGATCACCGATTCAGCTGGTCACAGCTGCCGAGATGAAGGCAGGTTTCATATTGGAAAGTAATTTATTAGGGACTCTCTCTGCCTACCATCACACGACGATAGCCAGAGGCATTTTGCCGGCAATAGGAGTCTTGTTGCAATCAATATTATCCATGACCTCATTTCATTCACCACATGCATGAGGAGTTACAAGTAATGTAATGTATGGGTAGATTAAAATTTCAGTCACCGTGGTGATTACTATCTGTATTACTATCTTTCTACCGATAGCGCATTGGATAACACGCTGGCATGGAGACCGAAAGGTACCGAGTTCGAGCCCCCTAGGGCGGATATGCTTTGTAGGCTGCTATTAGTGCCATGTATTGCAGGCTGTCTGTTCTGTTAGTAGTTAAGATTTAAATTGCATAACATGTAAATGTACAGCGCAGTGCGTTTGTCAGGCGCTTAATAAAGAAAAGATTATTACTCCTCATTTCACATACTGAAACTACTGGCTCAACATGAATCTAGAAACTGCTGATGATGTTGATCGAAATGATGAATGTTTTTGTCAGATCAAGTCAAAGTCCTGGAATCTGAGTTGAAAGCGGCCGTTGATCAGATTGGTCGTCTGTCGGAGGCCAATCAACACGCAGACGTTCTGCTCAAGAAACTCGAGGAAATTCCCATCACTGGGGAATCCCTAAGACCGGAACGGTTACAAGAGCGTGAGACGATTCGAACGACTTTTCACTCTCCAAAGCGGAGCAGACGACACGACAATGAGGTTTGTTCAGCTGAAATGTAATGTAAGGCTTCATTCATGTCAGGGGCGGAGACTTAGGGGGACAGCGGGGGACGGTCCCCCGAAACTTGAGGTGGGGGACTGGAGCTGCTTATATCCCCCCCAATATTTCCAAAAAATTTCATGAATATAATAATAATAGCTATGGGTGATAGCTGGTTCTTATCAAAACTCAAATAATAGAGCAATTTTGTTCAGATGACAGCTTAAAATGCTACCATTAATAGGGAGGGGCACATCCTCCCCAAACCCTCCCCAAACTCAAACACGACTCAAACTACATGTAATCAGTGACAGCTGGTTCCTATCAGCACTCAAATTATAGAGCTTTTTTAAATGACAGCTTAAAATGCTACCATTACAGTGTGGAAATTCGAGGAAATTTAAATAGGGGGGGCACATCCCCTCCCCAAACCCCTCCCCAAACCCAAACACGACTCAAACTACATGTAAACTACGAGTGACAGCTGGTTCCTATCAGCACTCAAATTATGGAGGAATTTTTTAAATAGCAGCTTAAAATGCTACCATTACAGTGTGGAAATTCAAAAAAATTTAAATCCTTCGGCCGATCCGCCGGTCCCCCCCAAACCCAAGACCAAGTCTCCGCCTATGATTCATGTAGTGCTATTTCAGCACCTTTGGATCCGCTCAGAGACTTTACAAGCCACTCACCATTCTTTCCTACTCTTCTGATCCAATGGGTTCTTAGTTTAATGGTGTGTTGGTTTAACAGTGGCTTATTTCAGAGATTTGAATCTCGGGCCAGAAAGGGAACCTTAAAGGGCGTGGTGCTCATTCACTGGGCAGCTATGATGAAGGATTTCACCCAATCAGTGCATTGAGAAGTGACCAGGGTCGAGGCCACACTGTTGCTATATAAAAAGGAGTATATTTACTTGTATATCATGTGGCCTTGTCTAGTCCTTGGTTGGCATCGGAAAAACGCCAAATTGTGGACCACGCAAAACTGAAAGTCTTTAATTTCAGTATTAAAGTTCTGCTATATTTCTGATATCAGTGTCATGTAATCACACAATTATAGCGTTGGACCGGGAGCGCCTCTGAGTAGATATCTTGAAGGGGCGCTATATTAAGTTTCATTGATTGATTGATTGATTGATTGGTTTCATTGTTACATGAATACTGAAATGATGCAGTCAGAGGCTTAGATTCCAAAACTAGTTGAGCTATATAACTAATTAAAACACGGGCTCGTCACGAGGTGGTTCTTGATGCTGTTTCCACTGACAGCATTATAATGAGTTTCTGGTGTACGTACTCACAAGGCATTCTGTTAGGATTGTTGATACAGTCTTTTATAGGTAGACTTGTGGAAGGATTTGGATGATAGTACTGTCTCGGTGGATACCATCGAACCTTTTAAGAGGAAGAGCTAGGAAAATTGGGCTATTAAGCATTCCAGGTTAATTTGCAGTGGTTTTCACACACACTATGTGCCTTAGTTAAAACCCTTGTTGTGTTATGTTATGTTAATGCCGAGTGTGTTTATTGTATTGTATTTGATCATGTGTAAACTGTAAAGCGTTTCTCACAGCATAAGCCTTTCAGAAGTGCTCCCTATGTGAGGTACTCCAAGGTGAGAGAAAGAGGTAGAGATGCCACCAGAGAGGATGGTAGAGCATAGAGAATGAGGACCTATGCAGGCAGAGGATCTGGATTGAGCCGTTGTACAGTGTGGTTCTAACATGGGGGAATGAAGATGTTAAGCCGGTCAGGGGGAGGGTCTGAGAGGATGTAATGATGTGGCAGATAGCCAGATAGACAGAATTTAGTGTTTACTGCTTTAACGATGAGCTGCGTCAGTTTCCCAGTTGCTTTTAGTACTCTCATCGTTAAAGTGTTAACGGATGTTTTGGTCAAACAGCATCCAAGAGAGCGTGGTGCATTTGGCTATGAGAGACAGAAGCCGTTGGATGATGTGAGGCACTCGGAATACACAGACCTACTTGTTCATCTGATGAGATCCAAGATGGCCACCACAGAAGCCGAGTTCCTTCATATCGATGAGTCTGAGGTTGGTATCACACTGCTAGTTGGCTCCTCATTCAATTCAGTTGATGTTATTTCACTTTACTCAGTCCCTTTAATTTAAATTTATTATAGAACTTTATTAATTAATAATGCTAATATTATCACTGTTCTCTGAAATTGGAAGGCAACTGATTATGGACTCTAGCACTGAGTGAAAGTGAGTCACACATCAGCACAGATGAAAAATCGAAATCTTTGGCTGGTGAAATCTTCAGTTTCTGGACTGGTTTCCGTTGGTACCGATAATGTAATGTTATGTAATGTAACAAGGAATTTATATAGCACTTTGGAGCACTTCCAAAAAGCACAGCAAACTGCCTTTTGATAAAAATGCCTCGTTCTCAGACTCAAAGGCATTTATACAGTTGTATTTGATGTTGCCAATCTTCCAAAGTTCAGAAGTGCACACATGACCATATGACAGAACATCACTATGGCACTTAGTAATTTTGAGTGAACTTTTGCTCAAGGTCCTTACACAGTGCAGAGAATAGAACCCATACTGCACATATCGATCCCTTTGGCTCCCGTACCCCAATGATGGGGGAGGCACAGTAGCTTAGCATTAGTGGAAGAAATTTTACGATGTATGCTGCATCTGTTCCAGCGCCTGACTCTGGAAGGGACGTTGGAAGAGAAGGATTCTCACTTGTTGAAGCTGAACTTGGAATGTGATGAACTGCGAACAGAGCTCGACTTTGCCAAGAAGTCGGTCGGTCACCTAACAGACAACAACGAAAAACTTCAACAACAGGTCGGTCATCTGCTTTCAATGACTCAAATCTCTTCGATTATTTCACTCAGTCAACCGCTTGAGCATTAAAGACAAAAATTATGAGAATTAATGTTGTCCTTGAAGTTATTTTTTATCGATTGCTATTATATCTCTATTTATAGAGTGCTACTATTATTAACTAAGCATCTGGTGTAGAGCTGTACCGATTAATCGGCAGTACTCATAATCGGACCGATTATTAGAACAATCGCTATAATCCGTATCAGCAAAAATAATTGGTGGCAATGTAAAAAAATTTAGTTTTGGCGGCTCGCCAGATGGCAGATCTATGATTTATAAATACCATGTACTATTGTACTGGCAGCCCGTCATCCACCTAATGACATCCTGCTTTGGCCTGAGAAATGCTGAAGTAAATAAATATTTTTATCACTGCGAGCGCAAGCTGCATAACACCTGCTTGCATTGCAGAAGAAATCCTAGTTGAGATTTCACGAGATGAACCTCCAGCTTTTATTTTGTTTATTCTTCATGATTCTGTGTCAGGAATTTATATAGCACCTTTTACAGTTCAGCTACCTTTTACGAATCCAAGGACTTCTCAATGATCCCGAGTATAAATGGGTATTTGTTGACAGTGAAGTATTTTTGGTGCATTGCATGTAGATTTACACCAACAAGTATGCATCATGATTGAAGCACAACATTTGGAGTAGTTCATTCTGCACCTAACTGGTGCTATATAAATTTATTAATGCAAGGCAGTAATGGTTGTGATGATGAATGGTCACCAGGTGGAGCAGTTACGAAGTCAGCTGCGGCAGCAGAGTCGCCTTGTGGAGAGTCTGTCGATGACGGAGCAGGATCTTCAGATGGAGATGAACACAGTGAAACAGCGCCTCACCATCACGAACAAGGAACTCCTCGACAAAGAAGCCGAAGTATGTCACATGCACCTGACAAATGAAACCCTTAACAAAACGAAAATCTTATGCAGTGGGGTGCTGTTTATTCTGACAAAATGTTTGATTTCACTCGGGTCTAAACTTTAAGGCTCATCTCTTTAAACTTGAATTCCTGCCATAGGTTCTGGTTTCTATGATCTCTTGGATTGCAACCTTGGATTACCATCTTTGATTGCGATTTCTCTTGAATCAACCATCAACTGGCCACATTCTTCTCTAACCTCAAGACTGTTCTCTTTAGCAGGGGTTGGGAGCGCTCCTGAGTAGATAATCTTGAAGGGGCGCTATTTAAATCTATGAAATGAATGAATGATGTCTTGGACATTATGATAATGGTGCTATAAAAATGATAAGATCAGCTGGCACAAGGATGTCACTGGCCATCGCCTCTACATAAATATCCGGAGAAGATGGCAGACAGTGACCCTTTTATTTTCCACTTTTGACTCTAAGGACTAAATTTAGTGTACTTTAATTTGTATTTGGCCGAAAGTTGTCTAAATTACTTTGGCGGAAAGTTAAGCATGACATTGCTTGCCTTCTAAACTTACTGATCTTACTTTGAGGGAATCTTATGACTTCTGTGGTGGCAGGATCTAAGCATTCTAAGCAGATGGCTCTTCAAAGATGATGCTCTCATTAAATTCCAGCCATTTAGAGTTAGATTAATTACTCGTGGAAAGGTCTTTCCTTGGAAATTTCTTTCTTTTCCATTTGTATTTGAGTATATTTCAGTTTTCCAAATGACCTCATCTGAAGAGCTTCTCAAGTGTCTTCATGCATTCAAAAATACATACAATCATACCTGCCTACATACATGCATGCATATATGCATACACATGCACATAAAAACACACATATATACATACATATGAATACTTACATTTATACTTGATTACATGCATACATATATCATGCATCATGATACATACCATGATACAACCCTATATGCATGCATGCATGCATGCATATAAGATAGCTGCCTTAATTTGGTACTGCGTCCTAGGCCTCACTCTTCCCGACCTTGGCGAGCTTTATAGCCCTCCTTCAGTGCTCGGGGCTCACGTTCCCTCCGTTTGGCGGAACATGGTCTTCTCTCTGTTCCTTTTGCTCGCACCTCCACCAGGCAGCCGTGCTTTCTCTGTTGTCGGTCTCTCGATCTGGAATCGCTTCCCATTCGCGCTCCGCTCCCTTCCTAGAACCCCTTTTCATGCATTCTTCTCTGATCTTAAAATGGTCTTATTTTACTGTGCTGGGGTTGGGACCGCCTCTGTGTAATTCCTTTGAAGAGGCTCTATACAAATTCAAATAATGAATGAATGAATATAGTATATATGTAATTAGCAGAGTGTGTGAATAATTCTTCACAACACTTAATCATCGGTTAATCATTAATCGATGATTAAGTCATGTGGTTCCTGCAAAGGTTAAATCCGTTCGTCTGCTGCATGACGTCGTCCGAGGGAGTGGCCACCAGGAGAAGACTACGCCATCTTGGAAGGAGATGAATTCCTCCACGGAGACAGCGGACACCAAAACAGATGAACTGGATTTCGAAGATCGTCTGACTCTGACGAAACTATCAGCGACATTGGTTCAGCTGCAGTTCGAAAAACAGAACGTTGACGACAGTCTCCAGGTTTGCGTTTTTCATTGTTATCACCTTTGTTATTTTTATTGTTTTCTGACCCAGTGCACGATGGTGGCCTTAGTGGTTAGCATGTGGGACTGTCAACTGAGAGGTCAAAGGTTAAAATCCCCACCAGAGTACTGAGAGTAGCAATTTGTTGCAAAATTTGTTGCTGGTCAACTCAGCTATTTTATAATTCAGATTTCATGAGATGAACTTTCCAGCTTTTCTTTAGTTCATTGTTGATGATTTTGTGTTGAAATCCTTTGGACTATACAGAAGAGAGAAGAGCAGTCTCCAGAGCTAGCCCTTTTTAATCTTCTCACTGTTGGTGAGAACAGCAGATGACCTCTGATACATTCATACATACATAGCTAAGCCTTAATATCACATAGTGCAGCTTGACCCCTATTGGCTGCCTCAGGGCTTGCTCTGGGGACTGCTTTTCTCTCTTCTATACAACCCAAAGGATTATGTCTTAAGGCTAGGATTAAGTAAGTATTGTAGAAGACCTCTTCGACCCAGACATGACCAATCTTCTCTTATCAATATGTCTAGCTTGATGTAGGCACAATTTGTATGTGTTAAATATTGTTTACCATCAAAGGCTACACATAGAAAAATTTCGAATGTTGCAATTCTATCAGTTGATCTCGCAAACACATATCTTTAATACCTGGTTCATCTGACTTTATCTGTGGTAGAGTCAATAATCAGTTGCCTTCCCTTCAGTTCATGGTTGGCCAGTTTATGCATGCACATATGTATGCTTGTGTGTATGTATCTGATTGTGTATTTATGTATGTATATGTGTATGTATCTGTGTATGTACCTGTGTGTGTATCTGTGTATGCATATATGTACATGTGGGATTGTGAGTATGTATGTGGGTATGTATGTGTACTATCTGTACTTATGTATGTTTATGTATGCATGTATTTGTATATGTGTTTGTAATTATGTATGATGCTACTGTGTATGCATGTATATGTATATAAGCATTGATATAAGCACCTTTTTTCGGAGCCTGTCAAAGGTGCCTACAGTTGTGTTGTGTTGGTGATGCAGAAGGCAAACGCTACGATAGAGATGATGGTGAGAGAGAATGCAGAGCTGAAGCATCGTCTCCAACAGTATCATCAACAGCTGCAGAACGAACGGTCGATGGTCTGTCGACTCACCTACGACAAGATGGCCGCACAACAACAGTTCTACGTAATAATCGACAGATTATCTCTCTCTGCATTGTTTCATTTGTTCAACGTTCTTTACTTAACTGTCTTCGACTTTCTCTGGCTGATATTGTTGCTTTCGTCATTGCTTCTCTTTCACTGACCTATCTACAGCTACAAACAAGTGCTTGGCAGCAAGTCAAGGTCAATGGTTTTTCTTCCAAAGCTATCATTTCAGCAGATTTCTTATAGAGTCTTCATTGGCTAACTGACTGATTTACCTTCTTTCTGACTGGCTTACCAACTGACTTACTGACTGACTTACTGATTGACTGATTTACCACCTGACTGACTTACTGATTGACTTACTGGCTGACTGATTGACAGTTCAGTTCATTCAGTCAGTTTGATGTAATACAATTCTAAACTGAAGCTCATCTCTTTTCATCCTTATCCACCATTGCATGACTTCTCGTTTCTCTCATCTGTGGGATTTCAACCTCACTTTCCCAAAGCATTATAAACTTTCAACTGCAATTTCACTTGAAGGAACCAAAGATTGATATCTTAGGCATTTCGATAACAGCCCTAATATTGATTGATTTGTGATTGAAGGCGGTGGATGAGGAATGCGATGGAGTGAGGCGGATGAAGGAGCGCCTGGAAGCAGAAGTCGTTCGCCAGGAGACGAATTCCCTTCGACTGTCCACTCTTCTTGAGTTACACAGACATCAGACGGCGCTCAAGTTAGACGCTCGATTCAACAAAATCAACAGCGACCTCAAACGAGTAAAATGCCGCTTCTATGTATTTTGCTTGCATTCCATGCTACCATTTATATAGCACCCAAAGACAACTCTCAATTTATACCCAGATCCTTATATAAAAATATTTACTAGTTTTTTATTTTCTAATTAACTTTTATTATCCATTATCAATCATGTTAATATTTCTGCATTTTTGTCAGATTGTTTTTATCAATAAAATGAACGAATATACTACTATTGACAGACTGTATAGTTCATTCATTCATTCAGAGGACTTATATAGCGCCCCTCCAAGATAACCTACTCAGAGGCACTCCCAGCCCAACTACGGCGATAGAGAATAGTTTTCAAATTCTTGTAAAAGGTGTATGCAGATGTATTATAGTGTATATGGATTGAAACAGGCAATGTATTATTCATTTATGCATACATTCATATCGAACATTTGCATAGTGCCCCTTCAATAAAACTACTCAGAGTTGCTCATTGTCTATTTGAATAATTTATATAGAGCCTTTTGATGCCTCCAACTGTCATGTGTGATTTGATGACCCAGGTGATAAAGTGCAAGCCTTGTGATCAATATCTGTCATGGGTTCTGAGCAGTTGTAATTGTGAGTCTCTGCTTTCAAAATATCCAGATACATTGCAATAATTGCATCTAATGCAGACTGTTTGCTTTCAAAGTAATTGTGATTTTTTCGAGCAGGAAACTTTGCATTTGTCCGACCACTCTTTCTGCTGAAACTGTTGTTGGCTTTTGTTTCTTGAGCAAAATAATTAACTTGATTAAGTATCTGTTTGTAAATCTGGTGAACTGTAGACGTCGTCCGAACTTCGCTCTACAAAGCAGTTGTTGTCTACACGAGAGAAGGACATTCTTCTGCTACAGAACACGGTCGAGTAAGTCTCACGTTCTTTGAATATACCCCGCAAATTAACATCTGGAAACAAGAGACACTAAGGGGGCACACAGATAATTTATAGCCAGACACTTGGTACAGCAGTGCAGCCTTTCAGAGCAAGTAGGCCAAACTGTGACCGCAGTCCACCATGTGAATGTAAATCTCAAAAATTTCTGTGGGAAGCAGAAAAGCACAATGAACAATACCCTGACTAACTGGAGAAGACTTAAAACCACTTGAGAACGTTGAAATTTGGCTTTGAGACAGCCTGGATGAAAATAATTATTAATAGTAACATGTCATGCCAATTCTGATGCAGCAAGCATCAACCGATGGCAGACCAAAATCAATCCGTGATCAGGTCAATATCCAGAAGATCAGGTTAAGGACAGAAAAGCTTAGCATCGCATCATAGACATGGCTATGCTGTGCTCAGCCAGGTTCGCTTTCAGAGGAAGAAAAAGATGAAACGACATTAGAGAGACTGGGGTTATTCCCATGATAATACCCACAAGTTCTCAATCAAATGTGCCGGACCTAATACCTGGAACAGAATCCCTGTTGAATTACAATGTTTGGATAATATTTTTTGCTCTATAAATAAAGACTACTTGATAGCACAGTCAACTGATCAAATGTAAGTGCACTGATTAAAATTTAAAAAAATAATAATATCTTTTCTTTAATAAGCGCCTGACAAACGCACTGCGCTGTACATTTACATGTTATGCAATTGAAATCTTAACTACTAACAGAACAGACAGCTTGCAATACAACGGCAAATGTGCTACAAATGCCTGGACCTCGAACTCGGTACCTCTCCGTCTCTGTGCCAGATGTTATCAATGCACCACAAACGCACTGCGCTGTACATTTACATGTTATGCAATTGAAATCTTAACTACTAACAGAACAGACAGCTTTAAATACAACGGCGCTAATAGCAGCCTACAAAGCATATCCGCCCAACGGGGGCTCGAACTCGGTACCTCTCGGTCTCTGTGCCAGATGTTATCCAATGCGCCACAAACGCACTGCGCTGTACATTTACATGTTATGCAATTGAAATCTTAACTACTAACAGAACAGACAGCCTGCAATACAACGGCGCTAATAGCAGCCTACAAGCATATCCGCCCAACGGGGGCTCGAACTCGGTACCTCTCCGTCTCTGTGCCAGATGTTATCCAATGCGCCACAAACGCACTGCGCTGTACATTTACATGTTATGCAATTGAAATCTTAACTACTAACAGAACAGACGGCTTGCAATACAACGGCGCTAATAGCAGTTAAGCTCGAACTCGGTACCTCTGGTCTCTGTTTAGATGTTATCCAATGCACCACAAACGCACTGCGCTGTACATTTACATGTTATGCAATTGAAATCTTAACTACTAACAGAACAGACAGCTTTGCAATACAACGGCGCTAATAGCAGCCTACAAAGCATATTTCAACGGGGGCTCGAACTCGGTACCTCTCGGTCTCTGTGCCAGATGTTATCCAATGCGCCATAAACGCACTGCGCTGTACATTTACATGTTATGCAATTGAAATCTTAACTACTAACAGAACAGACATTGCAATACAACGGCGCTAATAGCAGCCTACAAAGCATATCCGCCCAACGGGGGCTCGAACTCGGTACCTCTCGGTCTCTGTGCCAGATGTTATCCAATGCGCCACGGGCCCCCCCCCATTAACTAGTTAACTAGCTGAGTTATATTGTTTCTTCTTCTTTGATGCTTTGCAGATGATTTGTGTCGAAAGAAATAATTTAAATGCTCAACAGATCTGATGCCAGTTAGTAATTTTGTTTTGTTTTTCTTCTTTTCTGCAGGCTAATGTTGAAGTATGATGAAGGTAACTATCCTCTTCTCTTCACAGTCTCCCTCACACTTTATAAGTTGATCTTCTGCTTTTCCTCACCCACTTCATTTCGATCAGGCTTCTACGACAGATCACGACGTCTGACTACAGTTTTTCTTGAAACGACCATTGATATCGATCGATACAATGCAATACAACTAGCCTATATCTGATATTGCCTCCTTCCAAAGTTCAGATGTGCACACGACAATACGACAGAACAAAGAAGGCACTGAGCAATTGTGTGCGAAGGACTTGCTCACGGTCCTTATGCAATAACTGCCTCAGATGAGGCTCAAACCGGTACACTCCACATTACAGGCCAAACGCTCTAGCCACTGTTCATAATGGTGCTATGGAAATCACTGGATCTGATCGAGTAGTAGAGTTAAAAAGGTCTTAAATGTGTTGATGGTCATGTTAAAGACCCTAACAGACAATCTAAACATCACGAACTGCATGCATACTTCACTTGTTCATTTCCTTTTTTCAACCCTGAGCCGCTAATGCAAATGTCCAGGACTGGTGCATCACGTGACTTACCATTTATTTATGGGATTTATTTCCACTGACTGATGTCTTAGAATGACTTAGATGGCCCGAGTCTATTCGGTTTGGCAGATTGATTGCGTGTGTGCCTCTATCAGCAGCTGTGTCTATGTTAGCGAGATCTTTGAATAAATGAATATTGATTAGATTGAAGCCACACATGCATTGGCGGCTCCTTATCCAGACTCTTCTCAAGAAGTCACACAATGGTGGGAGAAATGACCACCACCCTTAGGCTTTGTCAAAGGACAAGAACGCAAAACAACAAGTTTTTTCCGCTGTGCCAGAAAATTCAACAACAATCCCTTGTGTCTACTGTTGCTATATAGAAAGCATTATAATTATTTACAAGGGAATGCACTGAAACTGATGAGTCTGATGGAATTGAATGATCTTTGTTTGTTCTGAAAGCTTCGTCTGTTCACTGAAATCCGTTCATCCATTGAGTTGCGTCTTTTCTGCTGCTCGCATGGTCCACGATGACTATGTTCGCTTTCGGCCAATGTTCCACCAGGTACCTTACCATTCATTCACACCATCTGTGTGTGTATTGTATTGTATTTTTTTTATTATATTTATAAATTTATAAAGCGCCTCACAGTGAGCACCAATCAGAGGTGTATGTTTGTGTATTTTATGTATGTATGCAACTATAACAGTATATACAGACAGTGTATGAATATAGGCACATGCATGTATGTATGTTTCTATGCATGTATTTATATGTATGTACTATGTAGATATTTAGATGTATGTATGTAGGCATATGTGACCCAAGGGATCAAAATGAGTCGCATGTCGGAAATTTTAGAATATGAATATTTTACATATTCTTAAAGACCACATGTTTTGCTTTAAAATGACATGAAAAGTTTGGTTCTACCTTATTTTTTCACAAAGTTACGAATGATTAGTTGCGTTTTTTCTGAAATTTCATTTATTTTAATATATAGTCACAAATGTTAAAAGTAAATTCTCTGTTCAAAATTCTGAAAAATACACGTTAAAACAATGAATTTCATCAAATGTGAGAAATCAGAAATGTAAAAAAGTGACAGCTGATCATATTTTGCTGTTTTCCTTGGAATGTAAATTGCAGACATCCGACTCATTTTGATCCCTTGTGTCACATATAGAGTGTGCCTGGGCAATATCAGTTGCTATCAATAAGTGCCAGACTCTGATTCTGAAGCCATTTTTAAACAGCTGAGAAGAGGAGTTTCTTATTGAGGCAGTCTTATTTGTAGTGTGTTCGCATTGGTATTATTCACACTAATAGTGACTTTCTAACAGTCTAAATATATATATGACTTTTAAGATACTGTGGACTTCCACTTGACTTCCTCAGATTTAACAAATTTTGAAAGTATCTGAAATGTCGTAGCCAGAACAGCAGTAGAACCAGTTCATCAATTCTTGTCAACTGTTAGACAATGAGATTTTTCTTACGGAAAATTTCATTTCTGCTGGAAGCGGCACCATGTCGTTAATAAAGGATGTTCACAGAAATGACCTACTTTCACCTTTCCCTCCTCTTGTGCACATTTGGCATAACCCTCCCATTTCAGCTGCATACATCTGCATTCAAGTGAAGTAAGTGGCTTAGATAAAGCTACCCTGTTTATCGTGCAAGGCTGTGTTACGGGGTAGGGTACTTTGCTACCACCATGTCCATGAAAGAGACCCTAATTGTTATTGCCTGATCCAATAATGTGCAGACCATCTTCTTTCTGAGTGAAGTTGGTGTTCAAGGCACTGACTCTACTCAAATCAATTTCAGTGCTCTATTAAATAAAAAATGACAAGTCGGCATTTGGAAATGTGATCTAGAACAGTGCCTCCCACTGAAAAGTTAATTCCTGCCAGTCCGTGACTCTGAAAAGTTTGGGAAGCACCGATCTAGAAGGCGGGTTTGCATACACTAGGATAGCACTAAAGAAATACAATATTTTTGTCATCTGTCGAATGAGTTGCTCTGCGATTTGCTGTGTTGTTTAAAGCCAGTGAGTAGATGACTAACCCAGAACTGCAGAGGCACCCTACCAGAAGGCAACATTGCTTTCAACTCTGTGCCAGGTCGTGCAAGAGGAGTGGTCTCTCAGGTAAGCTTAATAGCTGCACAGACAATAGACTGATCATTAATAGAATCTACTTTCGAGGCTTCTCAAAATCCAGCTAGTAATGGTAATGGTCACGTAAGTGGCAGAGTTTCTATTAAAGCCAGAGAGTATGGTTTCAAGCCACTTTTTCAATGGTTACAGTGTATGGACTTTGAGTAAATCCTTCACTCACAGGTGCTCTGGTTTGCTTGGTCATTAGATGGTGGTGCTTAATGAATGATTAATTATTGGTTGACAAATGAATTGTGGCTGTCCAGTGTCCACAGGTTACCCCATAGTCACCCGGGTAATTATAAAATGTGCTTTTTAAAAAGTGTATACCAGTGAACGGCACTGTTGCAATTACTTTGTGATTTCATAGGATTCTTTGGAAAGGCCAGAGTGATCCAGATTGTCACAAGACACGCCTCACCTTCATTTAGACAGTGGCGCATCAAAGCAGAACTGCTCAGACAACAATGGTAAGATAGCCTTTTTCAGTCAACATTCATTTCACAACCACGCAAGTCATTTCAATTGTTACAACTGTTGTGCTTGGCTTTCGAGTGGCGCTTTAGATGTTTGGAGATTTACGATTATGATTATGCAAGAAGTATGTGATGCCAGAAACTGTTAACGTTAACTAAAAGGTTAATTCCTGATTTTCTGATATTTGCTTCTATGTTTAGTTTTTGTGTGATTTTTAGGTCGTTATTGGCTGCAAATGGATCTCTGATGGTTTTTCAATTGGTGGAACAGCTTCACACGGCTCAAACCATCATCAGTCAACAGTTGACAACCACTTTGTGACGCGGCAGAGGCGACCTGATACGAGAGCAAGAGCAGCACTAATCCATCCTCTCGATCCATTGACATTAATTGAACACAAAATAACAATTGATATTATTGATTCAAACAAACATATTGTTAGGCATCAAACAATGAGATCAAAGAGCAACAAACCCTGCCGACAGGGTCACCTAATTTCTAACAACAGATTTCATGACAGCATTTTCAACAATTACACATTTCATCGGTGGTAATTGTTAATGTTGTACGTTCAGCATTATGTGAAATATTTGTCACAAAAATAACACAACCCAATGTGGCGAAGAAGTAACTTTTTGAACGTTATTACACTGTACAAAGGTCAGCAGAAAGAGAAATAGAAAAAATAGAATAAAAAACATACACTTCCATTGGTGTTGTAATGTAATGTGATTGAACATTTATATAGCAAAACTACGCATTAATTACGTAATTTATCATGCATTTTGCAAATTATTATTATTAGACACTTAAAAGCACAATTGGCACAGCTTCAAAGGCGCAAATTGAAGCTCACTGGGTATATCTTTAAGTACAGACAGCAGGGAATTTGATATGTTTGGATCAGCATAAACTAAAGAAAACTTGCAGTTTAATGTGAGCAAATTTCTTATGCAATGTCACTGAGGATCTTGTGTAACTGGTAAAAACATCTGATGCTCGGACAAAGTAATATATAAAGGGTAACATAAGCAGTTTGTAGCAAATCGTACATAAATACACAATAGTTTGCAGTTTAGTAAGGTGATCAAGTGTCAGGGTTCCTAGGCTGGCAATCGTTGACTGAACTAGCATGTGGAATAGTCTTCTGATAGTGCATGTAGCACGTTTCAGCAGTGTAGTCACGCAATTTAAGCAAGAGACGCAGTTTGATGCCCAGCTGATATTACAGTATCAAGATGGATCGATCAAGGAATATCTCTTAATTACTATGGTTTTTGGTAATGGACAGGCAATGCAGGATAATAATGTTTCTGGAGATTTTTGTGGCAATGTGAAGTTTGTGGTCTTTCCATAGAAGGTGTTGACCCAAATACATGCGTAGAAATTTTTGAAGACCTGCACAACAGCTGTGTCACTGGTGCTAACAATTTAACTACTATGACGAGGAACAAGCTAACAATTAGAGTGAAGTAATACGAAGCTAGTTTTGTCAATGTTTAAAAACTGTTTACACAGACCCATCATTCAGAAACCGTTTCTGATTCATCAATTACCTTTTTGATAAGCCACAGAAAATCCATGTAGGAATTTATACATTACCAATCACTTAGGAGATCTATTCTCAATTTTTATCAGGGTTAAAGTGTTGGAATGGCCAAAACGAAAGTCATGATGGTTCAGTCTTAGGTTTTTAGATGCCATAGAATGAGATTACTTGATTATTTATTTTTCTCAATACATACTCTGAGAAGTAGGGAAGAACTGAAGTAATAATAACGATGATTATTCTAGCTGAGGCCAAACGAAAAATCACTGTACATGACTGAGTTAACTTTGTTTTTGTCACCAGATTTGTGGAGGAGTTACCTTGACAATATTTTAGAGTTCATCATGTAATTTTCCTGAAAATGGAGTAGTTTATAAAACTGACAAGACAGAGTGAAAGTGGTTCCTAATCAGCTTCAATAGCTGATTTTACCTACATGTACTTAGAAGCAATTGAAGCAAAATTTGCATCCGCTGCATGAGACGGAAAAAGACAATTTTGGAAGTGCAGGATCATTCATTTCAGACGTACCAATGACAGTTAGAGCAGAATGAAGCGACCAGTTGACTTTTGAAATTGATTGCGTACAGTGCAGTGCTTTTGTAGGCAATGTAATTAAAAGGAGGTCATCATTAAAGTTCCTTTGAATCATTAAAGCTCTTTTGAATTGCACAAATACTGACATACATAATAATAATAATAATTACGACAATTTGTGTGGCGCCGTAACACGGCCATGCCGTTACAAGGGCGCCTTACAAAACAGCTAACTACAGTCGGTGATTGAAATTAAGATGGCTGATGTCCTGAATGGCGCAATCTCCTGTAGGGTGATTAGCACCTCACTCTTCAAACACTAACTAAGGTAAAACAAATCTTAGATCTCAAGGTCTTCAATTTTTTACTGTTGACATTCTTAAAAAATTAAATAAATAATTTCCTAATCTTTTACTTGCGTGATATACTCTTTCAGTATTACTTTAATATTAATTGACCTTCATAATCTTCACCAGTTCAATGTTACTTTTATTTAATGCCCCAAACTTCACTTGTGTTACACCAGTTCAATGTTACTTTTATTTAATGCCCCAATCTTCACTTGTATGATACAATAGACATATTACTTAATTTAATTTAATTTAATATCCTAATCTTCACTTGTGTGATATATCAGTTCAATGTTACTTTAATTTTTTTATTTTTTATTTAATGCCCCAATCTTCACTTGTATGATACACCTGTAGGGTGATTAACCTCACTCTTCAAACACTAACTAAGGCAAACAAATCTTAGATCTCAAGGTCTTCAATTTTTTTTTTGACATTCTTAAAAAATGAGATAAATAATTTCCTAATCTTTTACTAGCGTGATATACTCTTTCAGTATTACTTTAATATTAATTGAACTTCATAATCTTCACCAGTTCAATGTTACTTTTATTTAATGCCCCAAACTTCACTTGTGTGATACACCAGTTCAATGTTACTTTTTAATTTTTATTTAATATCCTAATCTTCACTTGTGTGATCTATTAGTTCAATGTTACTTTTAATTTTTTTTTTATTTAATGCCCCAATATTCCCGTGTGTGATATACCAGTTCAATGTTACTTTTAAATTAATTTTTATAATGTTACTTTTAATTCAATTTTTATTTAATGCCCTAATCTTCACGTGTGTGACATACCCATTCAATGTTACATTTTAATTTAATTTCAAGTTTATTTCGTAATATTTCACTTTTGTGACATACCCATTCAATTTTAGATAGCAATCAGAGTTTACTGGTTTCCATGACTCATCACTCTAAAGTCAAACTCCTATCAGTATTTCCAGCTTTTGAGAAAGCACGAAACAACTGCTCCTCTCTTACAAGCTATATAATTTCTGTTCAAATTGCACTAAAGTCACATGAACAACGGGTCAAGGAGCAGTCATGATGCAAGTTCCATTTTCTTTGAGTTTATTGTCGACGTTGGTATCACTTCTGCTTCCTGGAGCCATGTTGAGCACCGACCTACAACGTTAACTGTTCATTAGCATACTGTATACTGTAAACATTACACACAACATTGTTGCACTTATGAGAGGTAATGAAAAGGTGCTAAATAAAATTCTTCAAACATAAATACATTTTTGAATGTGTGTAGAATTAAATCTTTGAAATACAATGGTCTTGTCTTGTCTTCAACCATCCTCGATCCGAGGGTTGGTCGCTCCATGGACAAGTCTTCTCCACCTTTTTCTATCTTCCGTCTCCGTCAACAATCGATGAAAAGGCATATTCATCCTTGTGCTGATGTTGTTAAGCCATCCCATTCTCGGTCTTCCCCGCGTCCTTGCTCCTGGTACAGTTCCCTGTATAATCTCCTTTTCCAGGCAGTTTCCCTGTTTCCTCATCAAATGCCCATAGTATGTAAGTTTCCTTCTTTTAATCTGATTGAGTAGACTTCTTTCCGTTCCTGTTTTCTCTAACACCCATTCATTTGTTTTTTTCATCCATGATACTCTCAGAATCTGTCTTAGGCATTTCATTTCAAACGCATTTATTCTTTCTTCTTCATTTTTTTTTATAATCCAACTTTCACACCCGTAAGTTGCCACTGGCCATACCAAAGCCCTCATGAGTTTCATCTTTGTATCCATCTTTATGTTATGGCTTTTCCATAATTGTTTCAATGATGTTATTGTATTAAGACCTCTAGCCAACTTCTCTCTTATATCCTTGACGTCTGTTGCATCTTCCGTTATCAAAGATCCCAGATATCGGAATGTGTCTACTTGTTCCAACCTTACTCCTCTAATTTCTATGTTACACATTTTCCCTTTTTGTGTCATCACTTTTGTTTTATTCATATTTATCTTTAGTCCTTTGTTCTCTCCTATTTGTTGTAAACGATTGACTACTTCCTGCAGCTCACTTTCTGATCCTGCCAGAAGTACTATATCATCTGCATATCTTAAATTCGTGATTTTCCTTCCTCCTATTCTCACGCCTCCCTCCCAACCTTCTATTACTTCTCTCATGACCGCTTCTGCCATTATGTTAAACAAGTGTGGTGAAATTACACACCCCTGCCTCACTCCTTTCTTTACTCGGAATCCACTTGACAGTGTTCCTGCCACCTTTACTTTTGCCTGTTGTTTACAATATAATTTATTCAATAAATTAATAATATGTGCCGGAAAACCCATTTCTGTCATTGTTATCCACAGTTGTTCATGTGATATACAGTCAAAAGCCTTTGTAAAGTCTACGAAACACATGTACAACGGCTGTTGATGTTCGTTCATTTTCTGCATTATTATCCTGAGATTTATAAGTTGATCTCTTGTTCCCCTTCCTCTTCTAAAACCGGCCTGTTCATAATACAATGGTATGAGATGGTAACCCTTACAGACGTAAAAATGACAACTCTTATTCTGTGTGACAGTAATGTAAAGAAGCCAGTATATAAATTTTTCTTTACATTCCATTCGACAATATTTACATCGAGCTGAAAACGCATCCTAAATGGTGCAGATATAATTCGATCACACAGTTTATTTTAAAGAACTTCACAATAGATTCTGCTGATCATCTCAAAAGTTGACTTCCATAGCACCATTATCAGATTGCACAAGGCAGCATTTCCCAAAGTGTATTCCGCGCGTGAGGGGAAGACAAGGATTCCGTGAGGAAATTGGATAAAATGTTCTCAAAATGTGTTAATTCTTACATTATATATCAGACTCCACGGGAAGACAAGAGTTTCGTTCGAAAATTTCATTTAAAAATTTACAATCTAATTTTTATGAATTAGAACTGTATATCCCACGATAACTATTATAAATTAAACCTTAAATATTGGTCTGCTTCGCTGGCGCTACGTATACCAGAATATGTTTTGTTTAGGTTGGGGTTCCATCAAAGAAATGTCAGATGAAAAGGGTTGGTAGCCAAAAATGATTGGGAAGTCCTGGTACAAGGCGTCATTCGATGGTCGCTTCAAATCAAAACTATAAGGGAAAATCTTAGTCAGTTAGAGAAGTTCGGTTGAAATTCTGAATGCGAAAGGGCAATGAACTCAAGTCTACTGATAGGTTTGGGAAGTTGAAACCCATTTAAGTCAAGGAATTTGAAAGTTGAACTTCTCTATATCTCTAAGACAGCCGTGCTTCTGCGCTCAGAGAGCGTTTTTGAGTAGTGAGCATCTGCTCCTACCTGTTGTGTTTCAAGTGACTTTTGACGAGATGGCCAGCAGCCAGAGCGGACATAAGTGACAGTTCACCGGCCATCACGGTCGCACAGACGATGCTCGCTAACGTACTCGCGTTCTGACCCGGCCTTTCGTTGTTTGACCCACGCACTCCCAACATCTGTCAACATCCATCATCAACATACAACATACTTAAAACAATTCTTCAGGTGCTTACGATACATACACAAAAACATACACAGAAACATACATAAAATACACATACACAAAAAATACATAAAAACAATTATATAAAAAATACATACATAGAAACATACATAAAAACAGATATACATAAAACTTACACCATGCCATCTTTCAACATTGATGGGAACCCATTGGTTGGCTAAAGCAGAGAGTGCCTCTGGTTTATTCTGCTCTTTGAGTGGCACTGCATAAATATCCAATTACAACTACATAGCCTACACAGGAACATACATAAACACATACATAGAAACGTACATAGAAACAAATATATAAACATACATACATAGAAACATATAAAGAATATACAAAGAAACGTACATATATCGATACATTATCAATCACACAATGATATTGTAGCACGTGATAAGAAATTCCCCATGAATATGCAGACATCTCAGAAAGACCTTCAGTTGAATGACCACTGACTGATGTCTTTGGCATTATGATCACAGCATCATATAGCACTCGCCAGATCAGATTTTATATTAAAGAATTACTGCAGAGGTTTTCTGAAGGGCTACATGGATGTCCACATGTTTGACCCTGACTCAGATCATAACTCTTTTTCGCTATGTACCCCTTGATATACAATATGTTATCATTCAATTCTTGGTGTGTATATTTAAATTTTTTGCTTGAATGCATGAAGCTTGCCATGTACAGTGCTGTGCTTTGCAAGTGCTTCTCAGTAAAGAATATAATACTTACTTACTTACTTACTTATAACATACACCAGTAACTCATCATAAGGCTATGTTTGAACGGTACATAAAGTAAAAAGGCTGTGTACATAGTAACAATGCTAAAGATTACCATAATTACCAATACAAAGCAATACGATACAATGCAACTCACTTAGATACGAAGCAACATAAGTGCAGAGTTCAAAAAGGGTTACGTTAAAAGCGAGGGTTTCTATGATGAGGAATGTTGTTGGTTTGGACTGGAACTGACCTCGAGGCAGGCGGCCTGTGGTGGTAGAACCGTTCCACCACCGATGGTTCCAACCTCGACCGATGGCATTGTACAACTGATGTAGAGGTCTTCGTTATCTGGTCCTGTGGGTTCCATGATCGTCAGGCAATTGGAA
Organism: Aporrectodea caliginosa; assembly: GCA_020284085.1. NCBI lineage: Eukaryota > Metazoa > Annelida > Clitellata > Crassiclitellata > Lumbricidae > Aporrectodea > Aporrectodea caliginosa. Next base: position 60,352 of record JACEVL010000569.1, read on the forward strand.
CTACAGACGTTCTGTGCTGGATCCTTCAACAACAAACACAGTCTCACTACATCAGTTTCATGGTCTCATTTCTAAAGCACTACCTAATGACATTGTCTCATTTCTAAAGCACCACTGTCGTAGGACAGAGGTGGCGAACCTATTTTAAGGTGTGTGCCAAATTCTATCTATCTATGAAATCTATATAGCGCCCCTTCAAGATTACTACTCGTAGGAGCTCTTTAGGACGCTAAAAAATTTGAAAAATATTGTCGTGTGCCCCTCGGAATTTTGTAGTACATCATTCTTTTCTCATGTAGGTTTTAATTGACAAAGTGTAACAAAAATGAATTAAAAGACATTATTTCAAAGATGGTTTTAGAGAAGTTACAATAAAGTCCTTCATAAAAGAAAATGTGGATTCCTACAGTGATTTTGTATTTCTAAGTTTGAAATTTTGGGGATGCTCCAAATTCCACGTGCCCAAAAAATTTGAACGCATGCTACTTTTGGCACACGTGCCATAGGTTTGCCATCCCTGTCTTAGGACAACACATCAGTCTGCCTCTCCATCTTAGTGGACTGATCTTCAGGATATTGAGAACTGATTACGGCTTGGTTGTGGTCCACCATCAGTTGATGCATTGTATATCAGGCACTATAGAAGTTACTGGTTAATTATAACGGCTGTAAATTTCATAATTCTATACATTGACCTGCTTCCTCTAACATGTGCATGCGTGCATGGAGCTTTGTGAGTGCATTAGTGTGTGACCATGACAGGACTTTTATCCTACCTGCCCGGTTGCTATGAATATCGCCGTGACGACGTTGGCCGCATGAGCGTTGAATCCTCCGATGCTCCCGGCAACGACCGATCCAACAAGATTTTTGTTGATGTTGAGGTCAACGAGTGCAGAAACGGAAGTCTTAAGAACCTTCTCGATGACGTCCTTTGAGACGATTGCCTCTGCTATGACGGACTTCCCTCTTCCTTCAATCCTAACAAAGTAATAATCCATAACTCAACCGAATATAAGAAGAGTCCAGACAACATACATTTAATCTAGTTTGGGGAACATGTACCCCACACCCAAGGATCCGTAATTCTAGCCAAAGACAACTAGACAATTGCTCGTGTCTTTGGGTAAAAGACCTTGAACAAAAATTATCACGTGTGCAGCAAATTTTCCCAAAATGAAGACAGTGCTCAACGACTCTTCCAAGGCTGAATTATAAAATTCTCCGATTGAAATGAATCAAAAAAATTTACTTTTGTATGTGTCACTGATTCTAGTGACACATACAAACAGATAATGGACAAAATTGTTATCAGAAGCAGACCTGTGTAAGAAACAGGAGCTAATGAGACAGATGTGCAATGTTAGAGGAAGCCGGTCAATGTATAGAATTATGAAATTTACAGCAGTTATAATTAGCTAGTAACTTCTGAAGTGTCAGTGGTATCATATGTACCACCATTTAGGTTCCCAAATGACCTGCACTGAACTCCCTGTGTCTACCTTTCGGCAACACCCTCCCATTCCCCTTACAGACGTCTGCCTAGGCCTATACTAGGCTATGTAGTCTCCATGGCTAACTGTACTAATACTTTGATACTGCAGTGTCCTATAGAGGAACTCCTCGAATTAGATGTTCTGCTGTCTGACTGAATTGCACATTTACTGTAGGCACGACACAACTTTTAAAGGTAAGAGAAGAAACTTTGCCCTCACCGAAGGTACCTTCCCCATACAGTTCACCCCTACACATATACATCTTTTCCACCCCACTGCTGCCACTGAATATAACATTAACTCTTAATGTTAAATATAGCAATACCTCTTAATGTTACTAATCTCACGATATTGATTGTACACCAAAATGCGGTTAGCAATTGGTTTATTAAAGGATATTCTTACTTACTTACTTACATACTTACTTAATGACAATGTTAATAGCATTAATTGTTCATGTTAATGATGATGTCAATAACATTAACTGCTAATGATAATGATAATGTTAATAGCATTAACTGTTCGTGTTAACGATGATGTTAATAACATTAACTGCTAATGGTAATGACAATGTCAATAGCATTAACTATTGCTGCTGTTCTTAACCGATCAACGCAAACGACATACCAGTTGACTGCACACGGCTTCTTATCCGTACAGAAATTTCCGCTAAGACTAAGTATTTCCATATCGGAAAAGAACTTCTCGTGCAGCATGTTCAGCGCCTTCTCAGAACCCTAAACACAAACAACATGCACATTTCAGTAAGTGAACAGGCAACACACATCAGAAAATAAGTCATCAAGTATGTAAACCTGATAAGGAAGAACATCTACTGGCAAACAACAAAGAAACAGAAATTAACTAAAGATGTACAAAAGTCATAGCATTCAGTCTGTGAGGGATAGGGTGAGAGACAGACAGACAGACACACACAGACACATAAATAGAGAAAGATAGAGAGCAAGACAAACAGAGAAAGACTTAGTGAGAGAGACAGAGACAAAGACGGACAAAGAGAGAAAGACACAGACAGACACAGACAGTGAAGAAGAGACAAATATCCAGAAAGAGAGACAGACAAACACAGACAGATAGAGATAGAGGATAAAACAGACAGATATATAGACAGATAGAGAGGCAGACAGGCAGACAGAGACCGACAGACACAGACAGAGAGAGAGATGGACAAACACAGACAGACATAGAAGATAAAAACAGACAGATGCACAGACAGATAGACAGAGACAGACACACAGACAGACAGACAAAGACAGAGACAGACAGGCAGAGACAAGCAAACAAAGACACACATAGACAGAGACAGATCCAGAGAGACAGACAGACAGAGAAGCGTGTTGATTGGCTGACCTTAGAGAGCATGTTCATTCCCATTGCGTCACCCGTTACGGCCACAAATCGAACGTAAAGACTGCGTGCAACCTGAACAACGACCAGATTCTTCAGACGAGCAAATCTACAACAACCACAACGACAACATCTCTTACATATCTCTCAGCATTTATATAGAGCCTTTTGGAACCTCTCGAAACCTGTTCTGTGATGAAGTCCTCAAAGGCAAATTAATTGAACAGATTGATGTAGAAAAGTCAGTCTGTTAGGGATAGGGCAGACAGACAGACAGGCAGGTAGGCAGACAGACAGACAGACAGACAGATAGACAAAGATATACCATACAAATAGAGACAGACTTAGACAGACAGACAGAGATAAAGAAAGAAAGAGTGTACAATGTACATTTTTCTAGTGCCTTTTAGGAAGTCGCAAAGACAAAAAAAATACTATTTCAATTATTATTATTTAACAACTTCCACAGCACTGACCAGTTTCAAATGGAGCAAATACGAAAAAAGACTAGAACAGGTCCCAGTTAAATATGCATTACACGAATAAACGAATATATATATATTAAAAAATTAATTAAATTGCCTGCAGTTGCTAACTTCCTCTAACAAAAAACAATTATCTATCAATATGCGCCTCTGATTGGTGTGCACTGTGAGAGGCGCTTTATAAATCTTCAAATACAATACAATACAATATTATCATTAACTCCTATCAACTCCTATAGCACCGGTGTCTAGTACACAAGCCATCATGGTGTCCTTGAAAAAGGGGGCTTTTTGTTTCCATGGTGGCAGGGGTGTGTAGCGGTTACGGGGTGGGCAGAGCTTGCATAGTGATGCACACCAAACCCAAATCGTAATCAGGTCAACAAGGCATACGCAACTATGTGTCAATAACCAATCTCAGGGAAGTTTCAAACCTTCCGTCTCCAAGTATTCGATATAACGCAAAGAAAACTGTACTTAAACTACGTCAGAGCTCGTTACCTGCTTGTGCTATCGAAAGATTCTGCTACCAGATCGAAGTTGTCTCTGTCTTCCAACCAAAACTTAACTTCACTGGCGCGCTTGGCAGATGGAAAGCGGACGAGAGGCGCTCGTGTCATTCCGTCGCGAATGATTGTCGTCTTGACACCCGTTCCAGAGAGATCCTGACATGACAAACAACCGATATCGGAGTGGTTTTCTTGGAGAGGCGCTATGGTATATAAACGGTCTAAATCAGGGGTTCCCAAACTGGGTGCACGCACCCCCAGGGGGTGCGACATGTCATTTCAGGGTGCAACAAAGATGGAAGTATGAAATAAAAGAATGCATTGATAATAGTAATATATTAATTTTTGAGCTGTTATACACATGTAGGATAAGTAGCCTATGGGTAAGAACGTAAGATTAGAAGTTTATATCCGTGTAAAATTGTAAGCCTGTAATGCTAGCCTTAGGCTTGTAAGCATAAGTTTCAGTAATAACAAGTTCATGTATGCGTCTTCAAATGTGATAATAGTTTTGTAGGGGTGCGAACATTGTTCAAACATTTCCCAGGGGTGTGGGGCATAGAAAATTGGGAACCTCTGGTCTAAATGAAATGCTCAGAGTGGTTTTTCAACTGCTTTCGGAGTACAGGAGGTAAAGAAAGACCTTGGGGCTCACGTCGTAGGTGACAAGGCAACCTGTTCCAAAGAGTTGGATCAAGCCCAATGAAACTTCCATGTTGAACTGTGTTAAATTTGGGATAATCAGGTCATCGCCTGGAATTATGGGAATTGTGGCCAAGAATGGACGAAAGCAAAACCTTTAAATAGATAAAGCAGATAATGACTTCCTGCTTAAATGCAGTTACACTTCCAGTGGTGGCGCCAGGGGGGTTAGGGGATTAGCCCCCCCTCATTGCGGCTCAGCCCCCAAAAAACTGGGAAATCACTGCAAATCACAGGGAGGAGCGGACAAAAGGGAAGGCTTGGAGCTTTAGCCCCCCCAACCTGAAATCCTGGCGCCTCCACTGTACACTTCTCATCCTCATTCGCAGCCATCTTATAACAGCATCGGTATTTTAATGCCGAGTGCCACACGAAGATTCCAGCACACACAGATGCAAATTATGCTGTTTAAGATTGCAGTCGTTTTTATAAGTTAACGTCACATAATTATTGTGCATGACTTTAGATCTCGACTGATCTTGTTCAAAGGAATTTCATCATTTAGGAATATGAGTTTGGATTACAAGGGGCGATCTCTACAAGTGCCTTACGATAATGGTTCAACAGAAGTTTCTAGAGCTGGTCCGCAACTATGCGTAATCAAGCTTTTTCTGTGATAGGCCCTGTGATCTGGAATGGTCTACCTTTAGAGCTGCGTCTACCATCTACACCCTGGGACTCTACCTGAAACTCTCCTCACTAAACTTAAAACTGTTCTTTTTGGACGCGTTGGAATCGGGAGCACCTCTGAGTAGTTTCCTTGAAGAGGAGCTATATAAATTCTCGAATGAATGAATGGTCTAAATCCCTGAAACATTCTGTAACAATGCAATGGAATTTTCCACACGCGATTAGACTCTGGCCGTTCATAGGGAACAGCCATGTCCGACCGAATAAGAGGGATAATGGTCCAATGGAAGTTTCCAGATACGACGAGATGCCGGGACTTACGGAAAGAGCGCGACAGCCTCGGTTGGTGCTGGCAACGAGGCATCCCTCGGTCGTTGCCATGGGAACGTGGTACTTCTGTCCGTTGAGCAGTAGCGGTCCGGCCACTCCGACTGGCACCGGCATATAGCCAATCACGTTCTCACAGCATGCACCGGCCACCTGTAGCAGAAAGATAACGAGGAAATGGAATACTCAGGAAAAGGTAAAGATGCAATTTGTAATTGTAATTAGAAGCTTCTATGGGTGCCAGTGTCTAATGTTGATGGCATCAACCAATGGCATACCACAGCTAAGCCAAAACTAGGTCAATATCCAGAAGGTCATTCTCTTAAGACTTACACCGGATCTTGACCACTGCCACCTATATTACATCATTACTACTATCACAACTTCTCTGACCTATCAGAATTTGAATGGGCTCCTTCAATGGGTGAATTTTTAGTGACCATGAACATTAATCTCTCTGGAGATTATACCAGCAGCACTATAGAAGTCAATAAAATAGATTAGATTAGCACCCCTGTTTACCACTGCTAACACCAAAACCAACACCACCACCACTATTTCCGATTCTAATGCCACCACAACTACCACCAATAGAATATTACCACTGCCAACACCAATGCTGATACCATTTCCATTGCTATTACCATCTCCGTTACCACCTCTTCTACCCATCTGAAAGCTAAACTTACGTATGTATAGTTGTAGTTCGTGTATGGCAAGTTGTCGACGGCAAAGGCGTTTATAAGATGCTCTGCAATTGTTCGTCGTCTAAAAATAACATTCAACCGAATATAACAAAACTTTGAAAGCACACAAATTCTACAAAGTCAGAGAGTACTCCAATCTAATCCATTGACTTCTATAGTCCTATTACTATAATACTCAAGACATCAGTCTTGAGTATCATATCACAATATTATATGTGGTGGTGTAGTGGTATGTTCTGTGCCTTGGGTCACAGGTTCGAATCTACCTCAAGCCACTGCGTAGCGACCCTGAACAATAATTGTCTGTGGGGAAGGCAACGGGAACACCTCACTCATCTCATCCCCAGGTGACATAAAGCCAATGGACCTGCCTTCAGGCAGAGAACTCATCATCATCATCATCATCATCATCATCATCATCATCAGCATCAGCATCATCATCGCATTATAAGATACTATATTGCTTCTACTGAAACTGCAGTAAATCGAAATAGTAAAAAACGAGTTTCTGATTCCAATACAGATGGCTCAACTTGGAAAAAACCTTCACGCACATATGACATAGGCTGGAAGTAAAAAGCTTGATTTGTAAACAGTTGGCCTGTCACCATTAAAAATGTATTTCTGGAGTGCAACACCAAACAAGAACAACAAGTTCATCTGCAGATGAATGAGACTCCAAAAACATAAAAAAATCTCAAGACTCATGGCTACAGAACATATAAAATTATTACACTTGATGAGGTTAATATGACTCAACAAGAAATAGACAATGACTCAAGTAAGTTCTAGCTAAAACTGGTTTTCATAAACAACTTGGTTACGTCGTGTGCGTACCTGATGGCAACCCCTCGTTCGGGGTCAGCGAGAACATTTTCCAGTTTATATGCAAGAATGTGTTTACTTCGAACGAGCATCAGGATCTCATCGTCCGTAAGAGATCTCGCACCAGCCTGTCAATCAAAACGATTATTTGCTAAGTTTGCCAGTTCAGCAGTTGAATGAAAAATCCAATCAATAAATCAGTCAATAAATCAATCAATCAATCAATCAGTCAGTCAGTCAGTCAGTCAGTCAATCAATATAAACTTGATATAGCGCCCTTCATGATACCTACTCAGAGGCACTCCCAGACCAGCCACGGCTGAAAAGAACAGTATTCAGAGATGAGTAAAAGGTTGAGGAGTTTGTCCAAATGGTCAGTCCGGCGATGGAGAAAGCCTGGTACTGCATGGTATGTGTGCAAAGGGGACAAACAAGTTGCCATGGACCGCAGAATGCAGAGATCGGAGGCCACTGCAGGTCAAAGCAAAACAGCAGAGCTCCCGTATGTATGCGGGCGCAGTACCTAGAAGGTAAGATCGTGTAGGTTATAAGTCAGGATATTGGGAGCCAGCATATAGTCAGATACATGAACAACCCTAGTGACTATTACCACACTTTTAAACACTGCATTAAGACTCTACTATATCCATGGGGCTGACATGTGACCATCACAGAGTGATATATTTATATCCTCTGCTCATGAGCCTCTAATATAAAGTCAGTATTGAAAATACAATAACATGAGATGTAGTTATTTACATCTTTTTCTTTGTCATGTGTCAGTTCAACATCTTAAAAACAAAAGAGTGAGGTTCTGAAAACTTGTTGATATGTACATAAAGACTTTGCCTACAACTGACTAGAATTCCAGGATCACTTGGAATCATTGCCAGATTTGGTTTTATTACTTACCTATATATCTGGTACATGCCGAACATATGTCAGTGCAAAACCCCTGTTTAAGTACAGTAGTCTGTTTAAATAAAAAGTTTAAAAAGTTTTATAAGAACGGAACATACTTGGGACTTGAGAATGGTTTGACACTCTTCAAGCGATCGTGAAATTTTCGTCAGTTGAGGCATCTTCTCAGCTTCGCTTATATCTTCCTCAGTCTGTGTTCCTATGGTAACCATTTCTTTTTCATCTTCATCGCTTGAATCTCCAACGATGAAGTGTGAATTGGACGGCCCCTTGCAATGACTGACAGGTTCTGTAACACACAACACCTCAAACATTCAGAATGTAAGTAAGTAAGTAATAATATTCTTTATTGAGAAGCACTAGCAAACGCACAGCACTGTACATGGCAAGATTAATACATTCAAACAAAAACAAACAAATTTATATATACAAGCAAAGAATTGAATGAGAGACGTTATTGTATATCAGGGGAACCTATAGGGGAGGAAGAGTTAGGGCTAGGCATAGAGGGAAAATGAAGAGCTTAAATACACTGACTTAGGGAAAACATTGTTTATTTGTATAGCATCCGGGCAAGGAGGCATTTCTGAGTCAGGTTGTCAAACATAGGAAGCTCACGGTTATGGGACCGTGGCCGCAGCGAGTAGCAAGATTGCTTAATTGGCGGTAACAATTTACGCAACACATGGCAACGGACAATCATCCATAAACACAATTCCTCCACATGTCCAGTTGAGCATTTCCATATATTTCCTTAAATCTATTTGACACCATTACCAGCGTATGTGATAGTCCAGTGGTAAGTGTGCTGGACTGTCGATTGAGATGTCGGGGTTCAAATCCAGGGCATAAATTTGTTTAGAGATTTCTGCTCCACCTGCACCCCCCCAGCCAACTTAGCTACAATGAGTACACCGACTGTACACTGTCTTTGGAAAGATCAGACAGCAAGGGAGAGGACCCACCCCCATACAGCAAAGCTAAGCAAATCACTACTATTCTTCTTCTATATGGAACCACTACTGGCATTTAGTGACAAAGTGTAAATATTCAAATTCAACAATGAACTGAAAACTATTTGGTTCTTGGGTAAACAAACACCTCATCATTGACAGAGTTCATCACATGCATCATGGCATCAAAAATGACACAGCAACGGTTGCAATGGCACTAGAATTCAGTCAAAGTGGGGCGTGGTGGTGTAGGGGTAAGTTCGGTGTCTTGCAGCCGGAGGGTTGCGAGTTCGAATCCACCTCAAGCCGCCGCGTAGGGACACTGGGCAAGTCCTTCACTCGCAATTGCTCATGGACTTCGGCGTGAAACTCCGATTCAGTGTCCACGCTGTAGTCGGGAGCGCCTCTGAGTAGAAATCTTGAAGGGGCGCTATAACAAGTGCTCATAGATACATACATACATACATACATACATACAGTGTCAAAGTCTCTGTGAAGTCCCTACTCAGTGTCACAGCCTCTATGAGGTGGCCACTCAGACAAAATTCTAACCTAGAGACTACTTTGCGAGAAACTTTAAAGGTGCTAACTCAAAAACGGTCCATCTGAACATCAAGATGAGCCCTATCAATCACTCACAGCAATATAAAAACATACCTTCTGACTTGATCTGTTCCACTTCTCTACCACCATTCTCATCCGAAACTTGTTCTGGAGTCTTTGTCACCAACTCCTCTGTACAGTTCATCATACTGTCTTCCGTAAAGTAGCAATGATTACATAGTTGAGATTGAACTTGGCTGCTGTCGATGAAGTCTTGGTCTGGCATTATCAGTGGCTCGTCCTTGGCATCACGGATGCTGAGGTCCGCAGCCGAATCCTGGCAAGAGGCGTCATCCGGTTGCTGAGTTTCGTCTCCATCGAAGAAGATGTACTTGAGGGAGAGAATGATCGTCAAGGTCAGCATCAGAACGTAGTCAATGCTCATTGTGGAAAACCTCAAAACAACAGAAAAGAGTTCATTGTCTCAGTCAGAAGTAAACAAAAGAAGCATCAACAAGAAAATCAAAATTCATTTACATGTAAGAAGAAGAATACGAACAATAAGAAGAAAAATAAAAAAGAATAAATGATGAAAACACTTACTAGCTGCCTTGTGTGGTCTTACATTCCATATATAGTGTATAACAATCTAATACATTAACAATACATTATCCAGGATAGATATATATGAACATTATCCATATCTATAACTTGTCAAGGCTCTTTTCTTATAACCTTAAGTTACGCACTTTTGTCGTTGGCTGCGTTATGACAGCCAGCTTTAAATAAACGAAAATACAACAAGAAGAAAAAGAAGAAGAGCAGTTTTTTAAGCTAACTTTGAAAGGCAGCCATGGATTTGAGGTGCTAGTGACTTCACCTTCTTAGCTTATGGGAAGCGGTGGTGTAGCGGTATGTTCTGTGCCTGGTAACCGGAAGGTCACAGGTTCGAATCTACCTCAAGCCACTGTGAAGCAACCCTGTACAAGTTGCTCACTCATAATTTTCTGTTAGGAAAGCAACGGGAAACCACCTCACTCATCTCATCCCCAGGTGGCATAAAGCCAATGGAACTGCCTGCGGCAAAGAACTCATCATCATCATCATCCTCAGCATGAGGGAGGTGTTCATTATTTCTTAGTCTTTCATCAACCACATTCGTAACTCTTACATTCATCTGCTGGCCAATCGACTACTTGAGCCTACAACACCTTCTACAGCATAGTACCTTTCTCTTGTTTAGATCGACCAGCCATGCCTTTGCACAGTATTTAAAAGTAGCTATATCAAATGTGTTCACACATGCATACACACAATCAGCCAAAACATCAATTAACAGTAGCCATGATCGAGGCTAAACGTATTATGGTTCCTCGCTCCTGTATGAAGATTTGGGCATGTCACGCTTTCTCATGCATTGGACCAGTCTCCTGGAGCAGTCTTCCCTCAAAAGTACATACTATTCTTCCACATACAGCTCCGGAAACATTTTCAAGCCATCTTAAGCACACCTATTTACGGCTGTTAGTCAGTCATACTTAGCAGTCTTATGAGGTTGTTAAGTGCTCTATAAACAACCAGATACAGATACATATTTATACTCAACCGTCATCCCTCTGCTCACATGGTACACAGGTCCCTTTTGGATATCCGATTGTTTCCCTCAAAAGTTAATATGCGTGATCTGACTGTTTCAAATATCCAAACTCATGATCGGTGATTATTCTGTATCACTACTTGCAATCTACTTTCTGGAAACAATAAAAGCATTGATTGATTGATTGATTGATTGATTGATTGATTGATTGATTGCTAGATATGGTCATTGATCAAAAAATGAGACAGAGATATCGAGGCAACTGACTGTGACAGGTAGAATCGCCAGAGAGGAATATCGGGCATGGTGACATGTGAGAGCTCCGGAGGAAGGCCTGTCACGTTTGTCACCATGTCATCATCGGCAGCTGTCACTGCAAGACGTCTCTGAGCATAGACAAAGACGAGACCAGCACACTGCAACAGAACAACACAACAACAGAATTAGCATAGAGAAAGAAGGACTATGGTTGACTGACTGACTGGCTGGCTGACAAAACTGATTGACTGGCTGACAAAACTGACTGACAAAGCTGACTGACTGGCTGACAATACTGATTGACTGACTGGCTGACAAAACTGACTGATTGACTGGCTGACAAAAATTACTGATTGACTGGCTGACAAAACTGACTGATTGACTGGCTGACAAAAATTACTGATTGACTGGCTGACAAAACTGACTGATTGACTGGCTGACAAAAATTACTGATTGACTGGCTGACAAAAATTACTGATTGACTGGCTGACAAAACTGACTGATTGACTGGCTGCCAAAAATTACTGATTGACTGGCTGACAAAACTGACTGATTGACTGGTCAATTGACTGGAAGGTTGCTTGATCAGTTGGTCAACTGAATGTTTGTTTGAATGATTGATTGATTGATTTATTTATTTATTTTTTGATTGATTGCTACTGATTTCACAAAAGAACCTGGCTAATGGCTGCTTAGCACCTGACAATGTCCTGACATGATTTGAATAGCTTCAATTTCTGTTGCAGGACCAACAATGTACATAGAAGATGTTCTATATGGTAGAAATATTGAGCCCTACATCAGCAGCAAACACATATGATACATGGAGCACCATAGATGCCTTTGAGCTACTGGCCATGACGACTTTCGTTAATTGTAATCGAATGATTATAAAAGGCCCATCAACGATTCAGAGGTGCTCCCGACCCATATCACTACATATCGATTTCATGACTGAATGCTTGAACTGCTGAATGGATTGATTGATTCATTGGATGGTTGATTGATTGAAGTCGCTTACCATGATGACCTTGACCCTCTGTGTGACGGGGTTTGGCTTCTCATCATCCTCCTCCTCCCAAAGTTTCGCCAACTGCTGAACCTTCAGCAAAGGACGACTGGCACGAGTTAACTACAAAATACAACACATCGTAATGTAATCCGCCAATTACATTTATATAGCACCAGCTTTTCACGGTGTCACGACAACTCGTCGAACGACATTTCGTCTACGACACTTCGTCGAGCGACAATTCGTCGAACGACATTTCGTCTACTAAGTTATGTGATATTGTCACTTTAAAATGGAAGCTGGATTGATGATAAAAACTGTTTCCCGAAATGGAAGTGGGATTGATGAAAACATTCCTGTGTTGAAATAGAAGCTGAATTGATCGAAATAATTTTTCACGTAAAAATAAGCTGGAAATCAACCTGGATGCATGGATGAAAATAGGTTTCCATTCAACAGAAGCTGGATTGATGAAAATAATCTTGTCAGTAATTAGAAGCTGGATTCCTGAGAATATATAGCACGTTTTAGCGAAACTATAAGAAAGCGGCCTCTGTTGATTAGCCGTAATGGATACAGATACACTAGTACAGGGGTTTTCAAACTGTGGTACGCGTACCCCTGGGGGTACGCCATGTGTCGCTAAGGGGTACGCGAAATATTTCAAGAACTTAAAATTTTCTCTAAGTTTATGGACTTCATGTCCATCTTTCTTTCATTAGCTATTCTATGTCTACCGTTCGCTTGTTTTTCTGTACATTTCTATGAGATTATGCCAATCGGATGTAATGTTGCCGTCTGATTTTTCAGTCCAGGAAAGAGACCAGTTTGTTGAACTATCATGTTATGGTGGATTGAAGAACGAATTCAAGAAAGACATGTGTGATTTTTGGCTGAAACGAAGAGCTGAATATGGATTAATTTCTGACCGAGCTTTACAATTTTTGATTCCTTTCAGCACGTCATATCTGTGTAAAACAGGTTTTCAGCTATGCTTGCGATCAAAAACAAATACAGAACAAAGCTTGAACTCGAACCAGATTTGCCTTTGAAATTGACAAAATATTAAACCAGATATTTATCTGTGCTTGTCAGAAGAAAGCCCACTGCTCACATTAACACTTTCTAATAGTGATTTTATTTTTCCTTTTTGTTCATATGACTACATTCTTAAGTTAAAATTATATTACTTTTAAAATTTTCTACCTATGACTAAAACCCGGTTTGCACCAATGATTAAACGGAGTTGTTAATTGCAAGGGGACTTCACGCTCGCATGTTGTTTTTGATCTGACCTTGATGGGGGTACGCCAAAATTCATTTTTTTACCTGGGGTACAATAAAAATAAAGTTTGAAAACCGCTGCACTAGTAGACGAAATGTCGTTATACGAATTGTCGTAGACGAAGTGTCGTTATACGAAATGTCGTTTCGACGAGTTGTCGCGGAACCGCTTTTCACTGATGCAAAACATCACACAGGACAGACCCTGGTCTTGGAGATGATTGAAAGAAGAAGACCCGGACATTTCACCACTTTGCACAGAGAGATGACAGGTGGCCCCTGGAGATATGAGGGTGCCACGCTTCTCCATATCCGCTCTACATAATCGAGCCCTCTCGTTTAAACAGTCCTCTTCGAACAGTCTCCCACCACATTTATGTACCTTGCCTTTACTTCGTGCGGCAGACATTTGCTAACTATCTTAAAACGATGCACTTCTTTAGATCTAGATCTTTAGGACAGTCACAGGCGCAGTGTCTTGCAGGATGCGTAGACAGCGTTAAATTAAGTGTCATGGCATAAATGACATTAAACAAAAATAAAACAATGTAAACAAAAAATCAAACGAAGTAAACAAAAATTAATACAAAGTACACATATATAAAATTAAGTAAAACAAATCAAAATACACATACAAAAGTAAAAACTAAATAAATTCAAGTCAGAATCTCCGACTCCAATTCCATTTCCATCACCGTAACACGATAATTATAGCCATAGGCTTAGCTACATTAAGGCACGAGGAGGCAGTTGCCTCCTTGTGCTTTTTTATATACTGGAACTTCGAATGACTAATGACCTCAATGATCAAGATTTTGCCAATGGTCTGTGAAGTTGCCTCCTCTTGAATTTAAGTCTCGCTACGTGCCTGATCGTAGTAACGTAATTATACAAATATATAAATTCAGTCAAAATAAGTGAATAAATATCTAAATGAATAAGAGAGAATGAGAGAGATTAACCTCAAGTATAAGGGCAAGACATGCAGGGTAGAAGACGAGGAACGCCAGATAGTTAGCGATGACGGAAAGACATCCAAAGCAACACATCGTCTCAAGCGTCCGAACTCCAGACAGCATTCCAACACCAATGACCAGCGTCTCCACAATGGCATCAAGTGTCAGCTGAGGCCCAATGAGAGCCATGCCATGACCAACGTTCTCAACCACTTCATCCTACAAAACAGAACGAAGAACATTCTAAAACAAAGACTCTTTTAATAACCATCTCTACAACTGAGCACGGCTTTAGAGATTAAGTAAGTGTATCCTTTATTATACCAATTGCTAACCGCATTTTGGTTTATAAAGCAGTGACTTTTGTAGTTTAGCGAAGACTAACATACCATAAAAGTCGAAATAAGCCAACTATCCCTGGCTTTAAACAACATCGTAAATCATCCACATTATGAATATTTTCCAAGCCAAACTTTGAGCATGCGGTATTACTCGATTATGGGCTTTTGGATGCAGTGAGTACGGAGTCTGTTTAATCGGGGGTAATAGCCTGTATAATACGTGTGCACGATTGTTGATAACAGCTTTGAAGAGGCGGTCGTCTGCAGCCGCATACAATAGTTCTACAATAGTTCTAGAAATTAGCATGGCTTTAGAAACTGCAACTGGTAAAACTCCATTGTAATCATCTGCAGAAATCAACACCTTGTTAATAATTTGTTTCTCGAAATCACTGTTTCATAATTGTCTGCAGACTACAATTTCTCAGCTGTCGTTTGTGTTTAAATGCATCATCACATTGCTTATCCTCGCAATCTGCAACAACCCTGACCATGTACTCTGGAGACTTTTCTCCCAAACTAGACAAAGTAAATACCATCTACGACCAAGAACTCACAATTTCACCCTCCCAGAAGGATGAATGAAATTATATAGCCCGTATCCTATTTGAAAACCTTTATTAAACATTGGCCTAATCAGAAGAGCCTTATCACAGAGCTAGAGAATTTATACACGAGTGTAAACATGATGCGTCTAAGTCATCATGTCTTGAAAGAATAAATGACTTAAAACACATGGACCTTACAAATATACTCTTTACAAAAACAGACTGATGGTTTGTCTTAAAAGAATAAACAAAAATTGATTGATTGATTGATTGATTGATTGATTGATTGATTGATTGATTGATTGATTGATTGATTGATTGATTGATTGATTGATTCAAGCAAAGATGATGTGCGTATAACAACCTGTGAGGTGGAGCTGAGAGCGAATCGTGCCAAAGTGCAGGCCTTGGACAGGTCGACGAGTAGAAGAAAGAAGGGCAGAGCCTCACTGAAACAAACAATCAACACCAATGACAAATCAGAATTGTCACCATCCATTGCAACAACAAGCATCAAAATTCAGATTAGGCTAAACTTTCGGTCCCACTGAGAAGGGAAGCCTCAGTTCCAGCCGTAACTTATTTATCAGTAAGCACGTAGGTAGGAATCATGACATTTCGTATAGCGGCTTTTAAGTACTTCACAAAAGTACTGCACACACGGCTATCTGACTGATCTAAACAAGTGCTTTAAGACAGTTTGAGAATGTTAGCTGCACAGAACCGAATACAATGATATGTGAGATTAATGGAAGTTACTGTTAGCGAAGTTTAATTTATGTATTGATGGTTGGTCAAATGATGCTTTGGACAAAAACAAATACTGGCAGCAATGGACCAAACAGCACAAACACTCAAACAGTACTACATCTTTGACACAATAACAGTATGTGACCTGGAAAAAACAACAACTCTTTCAACTCACTTACCCACCAAAGCCTCTCTTCGGTTTTCTCTCATCTATCGGATTTCAACGTGAAGCAACCAATGACTGTGTCTTAGGCACTATGATAATTGCACTATAGAAGTCATTAGATTAGATTAGATTATTCATTCATTCCAAAGATTTATATAGCGCCCCTTCAAGGTTACTACTCAGGAGCAACCCAACCACGGCTGAAAAGGATGGTTTTAAGGCTAGAGTAAAACGCATCTAAATGAACTCTAGGAATAAGGCGTAATGTTAATGGGAGCCCATTCCAAACCATGGGGCCAGCAACAGAGAAGGCGCGATGCTGTCTAAGAGCAGTTCGCGCACGGGGAACAAGAAGTTCACCATGTGGAGGAGCGGAGAGCTCTACGTCCCTGCACATCCAAAGTAGAGCGACAGAGCTCTTGTAAATACACAGGAGCGGAACCTAAGATTAGCCATGCTTCTGTGAACTTTAGAGGTAAGTAAACCTTAACTTCTGTGATAAATGAATTTTCTTGCAGCATACATGCATACATTATCATACATAACATAAATTAGATGAACAACACGAGCATTTCTATTTCTCTTGCAGTGGGTGTATAAAAAATTTCTCATAAATCTGTCTTATCCGGCAAACAGCAATAACTCATAACTTCGTCTCTCAATAAAACTCAATTTTATCCAATGCACAAGACATCAGTAACTTAGAGCAACAAAATCACGTGAATTTCAGACGGCAGATATATAAGTCGAGCTGATCACACGCGTACATAAGAACATTGTAACCAAACTCAAACAAGGGACTAAACCGTTCAACAGTTTCTTACTTACTTGAGACCTGTCAGATCGCTGCCCAGAATGTTTGCGATGCCAATACTGAAGATAAATCCAGCAGCAATCGTCAAGACACAGGAAACGCCTAACAGCCAAAACATGAAACAATGGCTGTGAAAAACACAGAAAACAAGTCAGTCGCAGCCACAGAGAAAACCAAAACCCTTCACCGCATTTCATTTCAACATCACTGCAGAAAATTCTCTCAGAATTAAGAAACAAATTAAGTACTGTTCTAAAACAGCCAGATGGCTGTAGTTCACTTGGCCTGTTACTACAATCAGTTCAATGACTCTGTTGAGATTAAAAGTCTAGAATGATATGCCTTTGGCTAACAATAACAGTAACTCAGAATAGAAGTCTTGCCTCCAATGAACTGGCCATCTTGAATCTCAATCAACCTTCTGCAACTGATCACAATCTTGACTGAAGTTTCACTGGCAGGGACCATTGTACATCATGATGCTGTAGAAGAAGCCTTTAGCTTGCATACATGCATGTATCTACACTTCTGAATAGTTACTACTGCTACAGGCGCTTTATATCCAAATACAATACAATGTTTTTATTTATATAGTGCCTTTTAAAGCACATTGAATGACTTTGTTGCCAAAAGGTTGATACCTTGTGCAATAAACAAAGGTGCTACAGAAGTTGAAAATTGACAATGATACTCTCAAAGACATGGAACCCAGAGACCCAGATACTGTGTAACTCTCATCTTCTGGATATTCATCTCATTTACAGTCTGCTTTTGGTGCACCACTGGTTGATGCCTTGTCCACTGGACACCGGTGCAATAGAAGTTACTAATGAATAATAATTAATAAAAATGTAATTGAACATTTATATAGCGCCCCTTCCAGATATCTACTGTGCTAGCCTATATTATGTTAAATGTCATTACGAACGAATATATTACAACAGTTAGCAAGACAATGCACAGTAAGCTGAAAGAGTCACCAGTGGCGGGCCCACGCACACACGAGGAACCAACCAACGGATTCCCATCAACAGCTGAAGATGGCATGGATGTTCAGAGTCTCTGGACCAAGTTATAAGATTCAGAGGTTCAAATAAATCCTCTCCTTCTCAAGATGGATAGTTAAATCAAGTTATAACGCAACTCACCTAACAGATATTTCGATCCAAGTCGACGAAGTTTCCTGAACTGGAGGTAGAGGTAGATGACAGCCAGGCATCTGGCCAACGTCAGGATGATCAAATCAGAACTCTTTGTATCCTACGCAAAAGAAGGATAAACTAAATAAATCGTCTCAAAAGTCCTGCTCTGGATGTGCTCCAGTTGTCGAGAAAGATGGTTGGAAAAGAAAAAATGATAAACAGAATCCTATGTACCTCCAGATAAAAAAAATCAACAAATATCTACTGCATTGGCATAGGCGCTTTTCTTTATTCATTTGTTGAGCGTGGTGAACATTTCAGTCTGTTCTCGAGTCAAAGGTGCTATCGGGAGAGGATGAAAAATTTTAGGATTACTGGACATGGCCTTTTTAAATTAAAAAAAAATCACATCTGATAACAGGCAGAGTCGATTGATTTAGTTGTATATAGCGATGTCTTATTTGCTCAATAAGCATAAAAAATATTTGAGTAGATACAGGAGCCTCTGAGTAGATATCAGTGAAGGGGTGCTTTATCAAGTTTCTTTGATTGATTGATTGATTGATTGATTAGTTTAGTTTGTTTATGAGCTACTTCTTTGGCAGCAGTTGAGCAATGGCCTTTTCTTAATTACTTTATTTTTTTGTCAGGCGTCAAAGCCCACATTTTATCCAGCAGTCATCTAACCAACCACGAGCAGCTGTAAGATTTCTCGATATCGTGTCAATTGTTAACGAATATGTGGGTCAATAATTATTACACGAAAGTCCAACACAACGTAAGTTATTGCGTTAATATATCATATCATCCATTCATTCGGGCTCTAGTCGACGGAAGTTATGACGCTTTATTAAACGCGGCTTCGAAATTTATATGAGAATGCCAGACTGACAAAATACAAGATCTTAATCTACAACAGAGAGATAGCAAAACTGACATTTTCAGGGAACCTCGCAGTTTAACAGGTCAACACTGATAGCACAGAACATTCTTCCACAGTGTTACCATTCAACCATCTTCCCGCCTTAGACGGTAAATGGTAACACACTGGCAAGAAGATCAGAAGTATGGTGGTTCGATACCCGCTATCCCCATGAGGTTGACTCAGCCTTCCACTCCCTAGTGGCGATTGTAAAATGAGCAGAAGGGCTGATGGGCGCCTTGAAGGCTGCCCTGCAGCTAAATTCAACTCCTGTTAAACTTGTTATCATCTGTTGTATTGTATTGTATCTAAAGATTTATACAGCGCCTCTCTCAGAATAACTATTCAGAAGCGCTCTCAGCACGAAAACCGCGCGGGAAAAGAAACATCTTTAAAAAACGAGAGACCAAAGAGGAAAAACTAGTCATTAGTTTAGCTGTTACATCTGTTACTACTACATCTTACTGCGTACTTGTCAGTTTAAATTAATAAACCAAGTGTTATTATTATTCTATAACACCATTATCGTAACACCCAAGCACTAGTGTAAACTTGTCCAAAATAATGGAGGTATGGGAGTCTAGACAATCAGGATGCAAAAACTGATCACGTCATGTGCGCTTCCGGTGTTATGTAATACGTATGAAATAGGTGCGTTTTTTTAACATGTAAATTTGTTTCCTATTGAAGTCTTGAAGACTTGAAGATATTGAAGATATAAATAAATCTTTGTTTTCATTAAGGAATTTCTTATGGTATTTTGGTTCTTTGTCTCTGTTTCTGAAGAAGTTTTTAATATTTCCAGAAATTCTCCTCTCAATTTTTTGGGGCAATGTCCCTCCTCAATTACTGTGGGCACGTGCCCCGGCAGCGCCCCAAAGCCTACGCCTATGTGGGTAACCCAGACAATCGAAACTGCCAGTGATGTAAATTTACCAGAAAAATATTTTTACCTGTCAAAATAGTAAAATATAGTGAAATTTTTTTAGAAATAATTTAAGTGATTAAATATCTTGGTCATGTTTCCCAACGGTGTGTTTAGCCATTTATCACTTGCAGGCGGTATCCGGACAATTCCCCCGGACATTTCCCCTCCGAACAGTAAGTAGGTAACTCTACCATTGTCAATGATAACTGTCATTAATCCAACTTCTATTGAAGCAAAGACCTTCTTTCATCAATCCAACTTTCAGTTAAGCAAAAAATTCTTTCATCAATCCAATTTCTATTTAAACACAGAATTTTCTTCATAAATCCAGCTTCAATTTCAGAATAGAATTTCTTTCGTCAATCCAACTTCTTTTTAACCATAGAATTTGTTTCCCCAATCCAGCTTCAATTTAAGAAAAATAATTTCTTTCATCAATCCAACTTCTACTGAAGTAGACAATTATTTTCATCAGTCCAACTTCGGTTTGATGATTTCCCCGGACAATTCCCCGGACGTTTTCCCCGGTTGGACTGATGAAAATAATTGTCATTATGGACTGATTGATGAAAGTAAATCAACAATCAGATGAAGCTGATACTGAAAACCATATTTGAATATTGTTACTAAATTTACTGATACAAGGTATTTAACATATTTGATGATTTCGCATGGACTGGCCCAATAATAGTGATTTTTAATCTACTCATTAGGGACTGATTACGCAAGTAAATGTATAACCTGTGGAGTTTGATGTGTGATGATAAGCCACTTGTTGACTGTTGCAACTGTGTTTGAATCAATAAGTCAGGACTACTAGACTGCAGTTTAAAGATTTGAATAAATTATGCATTTAACAGTTCATTTCAATCTCATAATAGAGCTGTTTAAGTGCTATCTAATCATTTGTCTTTTACAGATCTATGCATGCGGAAGGTGGGAGCGAGAGTGGAGCATACGTTAAATGCTGTCAATATTTGCCGGTCATTCAGCAACTTCTGAGATAGCTTCAAATTTATATTGCGAGAGAGGGTTCTTGTTCGCTTCTTATCAGAAGTGACAAGAAAATGTTGAGGCAGTTAACCCTGACTTCTAATGCTTTAGGACTATTTAGGCCTACATTGATGCAGTGGCGGCGCCAGCTATACAATTTCAGTAGGTCGCGTCAGGGTCATGGGAGATATTCAGCAGGTCGAAGAAATTAATGTTGGAGTTTGATTTATTTCTTAAGAAATCTTCAATGTTGCAGCACCTTATTATTATTTATTTATTTAGCTTATCAATCTTAGAATTTATATAGTGCCTCTTCAAGGGGCTCTACTCAGAAGCGCTCCCGAGCCAGGCCTGATCATAGAGGAAAGTCTTTAATAGGGCGTAAAAGGAAATTGAGTGCAACACGATGAGACAATGTTACGAAGGAACCCTGGCAGACAGAGGACAGCCGTCTCTCAAAATATAGTCTTGCATTGTCTTGCTTACGTCTTGTTTCTCTGCGCATCGCATGTTCCATCCGCAGACCTTGCGTCCGTTGGCGAACAGACCCATCGACATGACACAGACTGAGAGCATCAGCGTTCCAATGATCACTTCCCATGGACGCGATGCACAGAACCGACCGTGCGCTCGGAACAGACGACAAAACATCGTATTACGCGCAGCTCTCTACACACAAAACACAAACAGACCAAACAAATAGAATCCAAGTTAACCACAGGTGCTCCATTGTTTCTATGACCTGCAGATCCAATTACACCAGTGCATCCCAAACGTTTTCAGAGCATGGTACTCTTACCAGTGATGGAAAAAAGTTAACTAAACAGTTGAAAACTTTGTAAACTTTTTATTACTTGTCAAGTGAACTGCATTGCATTGCATGATGCATCATCGTTTGCATTAGCAATTGTCTTAATTATTTTCTGGTAGAACTGTCATAGGCTAGGATAATTAGTCTAGTAAACATTACATAATTTGAAAGTGAAATTGTGATAGATGCTTTGTCAGCTGGTCATATAAAAAACATAGTTACTTACTAACTAACTTACTTAGTTCCCAGCCGTGTGAAAATGTTTGTAAAAAAAGTTTTTTAAAGTTGGAAAAAGTTCAACTTCACTTATTTACAAATCAGTTGCCAACTTTACTTAAACTGTTTTATTTCAGTTGAAAAATATTTGAAGTTTAAATTAAAAAATTATTTTAGTGCCCATCACTGACTCTTACCAAAGCAATGACAGGTCAATGGCAACCCTTGCCTTAATTTTGTTTATATTTTCTCAAGTAAGTTTTTAAAAATTATTATAGGCCTATGTCAGAAGTGACAATCATAGAATTTTCACAAGTTTTTGACGAAAAATGTAGCTGCACACCACATAGTATGGTGGTGCGAACAAAGGGGGGAAGTTGATTCCATAGCGAAGGGCCAATGCAGGCAAGGCATGGGACTGGGCTACAGCAAGTTCACGGCACCGTGGTTGGGAAGCACTGCAATTAGAGTCTTTAAAAGCCACAATATACAGTTCAAACTCATGAAACTAAACAGGTGATAAAACAGCAAATATGTTTTATTAACTCACAAATACTTTGTGTATACCAAACAAATACCTCTTTGATATTCACCAAATCCCTCTTCTATACTCAACAATCCCTCTTAGATATTCACCAAATACCTTTCCATACTAAACAACTACCTTTTCCATACTTAATAAATACATCACTGCACTCAATAAGAACCTGTTCTTTACTCACAATTGCCTTTTTATTTTTATTATTGTTATTATTATTATTGCTGTTATTACCATTAGTATTTGCCCCAATTATATCATCAGGAATTTTAAAAAATTCAGGAAAATACAAAAGAATTCTGTAACAGCTAGAAATGCAGTGAAACAAAGGCAAATAATTAAAATAATTTATATGGAAGTTTCCACTCTAGATCAGAAGCGCTTTAAATTTAATAAATATTCCTATATATACTTG
Source organism: Aporrectodea caliginosa (assembly GCA_020284085.1). Classification (NCBI taxonomy): domain Eukaryota; kingdom Metazoa; phylum Annelida; class Clitellata; order Crassiclitellata; family Lumbricidae; genus Aporrectodea; species Aporrectodea caliginosa. Next base: position 83,509 of record JACEVL010000569.1, read on the forward strand.
GTTGTCCTGACAATGACGCAGCCAATTACTCCCACAGCACCAATGCTACTCAATATGATTGAATTAAGGCTGAGCCATTCTATGGAAATTTGCTAGCTCGAGCTGGACAGATGACTGAACTATATACAATATCGTATGGTATCCGATGGTATCTGAGAATTAATAAAGTGCCTCTCACAGTACTAGTAGAGGCACTCTCAGCGTGACACTCCTGAGGGAAAAAAGAAGTCTTCAATCAACGAAGGGATGAGGGTACAGACCCCCACTAAAATCTTACTACGGTTTGCGGGGAGAGGTCACTCCACATAGAAGGGCCAAGGATAGCAAAGGCAGGGTGTTGGGCCATGTCGGTCCTTGCCTACACAGTCAGACTGATGAAAAGCTGAAGTGACTGGGATTAGTGATACTGACACTGCCTATATGGAGGGGAGGCCATATCAAGGGTGCCTAGTGAGGGGAGGTCATATCAAGGGTGCCTAGTGAGGGGAGGTCATATCAAGGGCGGCTGGTAATGTAATGTGAGGGCCTACAATCCCCTGCATGTGTCTTTAGAAGACAGCTTACCAGACTACATCATCAAGTGATGACTCACATCAAGTTGGATGACAAGTTGACAACCATAGAGAGAGAGAGAGTGAGCCTAGTGAGGGTTGACCCCAGTTCAATTCAGGGTGTGTTAAATACCCTGTACCACTTGCCAGCTATGGATGACCTGTTTGGCTGGAAATCTGTCTGTCTGTCTGTCTGTCTGCCTATCTGCTTGTATGTCTGTCTGTCCGTCCATCCGTCCGTCCGTCTGCCTCTGATTCTGTTTCTTACAGGGTTGATAAAAATCACGATTTTTTAATAAAAATCAAAAAATCGGATTTTTTCGATTTAAATCGGATTTTTTTTATTTAAATCGGATTTTTTTCTGCTAGTTCGTAGTTTGTATTTTAATACTGCTCAGTTTTTGCAGCTATACCATACAAATTAACAACTTTTAACGGGTATATCATATATCCACCACTTTTACAAATGTTCAGATTAGATTAGATTAGACTTAATACCAACAGTACAAATGATGAACAGTCAGTTAAATCCAATGAGGCAGTCACTGTTCTGATTAACTGTTAAAACCGATTGCGTTGTAAATTGTAAGTTACTGAGTCACACCTTGTAAACTAGAACACTACTAATTAGGTCACTGCTAGTGCTAGTCACCAGTAACTGTTGTCAGTCAGTTGTAAAATATTTCAGTCACAATACAAGTGTTTATCTTCTCCTGCTAATGGCTTCTTGTTCATAAGTTTGAAAAGAAACACCAGCTTTCCAGCTTCTTCAAATCAAAGTTGATTGCGGAGTACACCGTTCAGCCAGCAGAATTAGCCTGCTTTGCATGCTGAATGCACTAGCTGAAGCTAAACTGATAGGAGACAAACCTGCAGAGTTGTGTGACAGTGTTAGATTTAAATTTATTTTCACTATTTCATTTGTATTGTAATTTTTATTACCGATTTAAATCACGAAGTGATTTCTATTACTGATTTAAATCACGATTTAAATCAATGATTTTAATCAACTGATTTAAATCGTCTCCACCCTGGTTTCTTATGTAGCTATATAATTTCATAGACTCACAAACGACTGTAATATTTAACCTCTGAACTGATAGGTCAGCCCGACGCTTAACACTTTAACCTGCATTGGTTTCCCAGTTGCTTTTAGTAAAGTCTCGTCGTTAAAAGTGTTAAGTTTCCAAGCCATCAATAGGCCCAGGCACTCTGGCAGTCATATTATATGGCTCAAGTCACTCTCAGACATTCTCGGTCTGCATGCACTTGACATACTGCGATGTTTAACTAATAACTATGATCAGCTAGAACTAAACTACAGGAATTCGTGCTTAGCAGATCCAGCTGAATTCTGTCTACTTTGTAACAAGCAGATGAGGGGGGTAAACTGGCTGCATTAACACGTCTACATTTGAGGCTGCTGTGATTCATAGTCTCTTCAATCCAAATGTCAGCCTCAACTTTGGTTCATAAGCTGCCTATCATCATCGGGTCTATCTGCATTGGTCCGCGTCGTGGCTCGTTGCCATCCGCGGTGCAAGCGGAGTTCCTTGCTACCTCAAAACATGTTTTTATTATCCTCCGTGCTCGGACTGCTATCCGACAGCGCCGCACCTTCTCTGTGGCTGGTCCAGTGCCCTGGAATGAGCTTCCGGTACAAACTGCGTCTGACCTCAATGGGTTTAACTCTGCTCATTACTGTTTGACCGAGGTTCGGAAGGGGAGAGCTGGCTGAGTAGACTGTCTTGAAGGGTGACGCTATATAAAACTGCGGTACATAATAATCGTTCATCGTCATATCATCATCTGCAGAATGTTGTCATTTCCACAACCCCCAGCCAACCCTCTCTATTCTCCAGACCGTGTGCAACCCAAAGCCCAATGGGTGCAGGTCAGCTTCCACCGTTCCTGCTCATGTGTGGCAAGGGTGTAAAACTCTTCCAACCTCCCCGATGACCACAAATAAAAGCTTCCAATTTTAAGTTCCTTTAATTATCTAGTTCACAGAACAGCTTTTACTGTGTCGATGTTATAATAAAAGTAGTAATTTCTGAAAGGCTTAAACTTCAGCTAAACGTTTTCTACCTCTACATTTTTTTATTTCATCAAGAATTCAAACGCTGTAGAGAGAGACTAAATGACTTGAACTTACTTTTTTACAGCTCAAACTTTTCCAATTTCAAAATGACTATGAGACTTAAACATATCTTACTTTTTCTAGCCCAAACTTGTCTAATTTAAAAAACACAGGTTTAACTTATCCAATTTCAAAATTACTTAGAGACAAACAGATCTTACTTTTTCTATGGTCAATACTTTTCTTAGAAGTTTTTAAACTTATTGTAAACTTAAATCTTGCTTTTTCAACTCTCCAAACTTTTATAATTTAAACATGCTTAGACATTAATTGTCTAAATTATTCCAAACACAGGCATTAAACTTTATTTTGCTTATTCATATTTAAAATATTTTACTTTCTCTGGAAAAAGTTTTTTTATTGGTTCATTTTTGGAACATATTTTCTTCGGTCTGAAATAAAAACAAAATCCAAAGTCAAACCCCAAGAACTAGTTTTTGCACAGAGCCTATTAAATAGTTCTTTCTAAATGATTAACTAGTATTTTAATTAAGTTCATATGAAATACTCACAGCTTTGAATTCTTTCAGTTTATTTAAGCCACTCAGACAAGGGTCAGCATTCCCAATGACTTCTAATCCACCACACTCATTCACCCCAAGGAGTGCACTCAGGGCCATCTTGCACTTATTCAATTATCTCGTTTCTAGATGTCTCTCCTTAATTTTAAGCCCAGATGGACAACAGCCTCAGAGCAATAGACCGTGAAGAGACTACTTAAGGCAGAGACTGTTGCTGGTCAACTGAGTGTAAGATAAATGCACATCTCAGCCAGGGCAGAGAAATGCACTAGGGCCATTCCAAGAGAAGTCTCTACAAACTCTTGTTCAACTCTCACTAGGAAACATGCTATGCATTTCCCAGTGTCCAATGAGACAGTTTCGAAAACAACCTTAGTAAACACATTTCCACACCAAATATTTTAGTCAAGGTATTCGGCATGCTTAGAGACCAATTTTTTAGAATTTTTAAATATAACTGTCTTAAATGCACTAATCCCATGGCTCACAATGAAACAAAAACCCTATTCGACTATTGTTTGTATATGCATCACAAACAGTAACCAAATAGCTGAGTAGACACCTTGAAACATAGACAGCAGTGTACAAACGTATGTGTGCATCAAAGCTTGTTTATGGCTGCTTCTCAAAGTTTTTTAAGAGTTCATAAGTTCAAGAGAATCCTTGTGGTAGTCAATGCGCATGGATGACCAACAAGTCCTAAGCGTATGAGATTATTGCTAAGCATAATAGATGATCACTAAATATAAAAGATCAATGTTGCTAAGCAAAAAAGATTATTGCTACGTACCATCTATGGATGCCTTGTTATTCAATAATGATGATATTCAAATCCAAGAGAATAGATAAATAAACCATAATTATTTTGTTAATAGAATTATATGAAAAAAATATCTACTGAACATAGACACAGTACATTATATAGCAATGTTTTTGCAACTAAAGAAAATAAATAGCAATATTTTAAATTATATAAAATTTATCTAAACTCATCCACTAAAAGTAACTGGTGGAACAATTACTACATGGTGGTAACGGCAATACATGCATATATATAACATATATTATATATACATATATAATGTGCATATATTATATTAAATGTAAAATATATAATATATATTTCCAGCACAAATTCTGCACATGTGTATGCATAAGGATTCCTTTGGAAGAGCCGGGCAGTGGGCTGTCCAGCAGCCAATGGGCGTTTGAGCTGCTACTGAGCCTGGGCCAGAAAACAGCCGAGCGGATTAACAGCCAATTGCTACAAAGTGAGAGCGCGCCATTCATCAGCAGGTGTCAGTCTTGAGCACGGTCGACGGTCGACGGCAGACGTCCCATTGAGACAGGAAAAGATGTTAGACTGGGGAAGTATAACATTGGCTGGAGATAGTACGACTGGAAGGACTGGAGACAATCTCAGTGAGTGGAAGGACAACTGTGGGAAAGAGTACAACACTGGGAAAGATTACAACATTGGATAAGATCTGTAATAAAGCCGAACTGAATTCTAAAAGCATAAAATCACCCCATCACTGCCTTAACCTGTTACTCCTTGCAAAGCACTCCCATAAATTTAATTCAAGACACAGAGGAATACATTTTAACTACCATATTTCAATACGCTACTGCATAAATGATAAATATCTTACATCATTCACTCACTGTATAACTATAAAATCTGTCGTTTTACTGTTCCCATGATTTGTCCAATATCAATTCTTTTATTTTTCTTCCTACAGAAAGCTTTATGCTGTTAGTTCCAAACTATAACCATAACCATCAATTCATTGCCCAAACATTGACAAAGTAACATCTCGCTGTACAAACAACAAAGCTCTATTGGTCACAAAAGGGAACCCAGACGGGACCAGAGTCCCGCTGGTTAAGGCCACCTATATACATAGTCTGTTGCTAGATGGTTAACAGAGATTATCTAGTACAGTGCATTCATATAACTATGGAACTGCTTATAAAGTTATATTTTTTTAAACTGTTTATCTATTGCATCATTTCTACTGACACTCTGCTACTTTTTCACTGTTATGGTATCTGCATTATGCACTGCTGTCGCAAAGAGTTGACATTTGTCTCTCACTAATAAAATTACTAAGTTTATATAGTTCACAAAAAGTTGCACTCAAAATCAGGCGATCTATCTCCGCTGCTTGCTCACCCCTCGTGCCAGAAGATATTGTGCTCGACCAACAGATACCCTGACTCAATCAAGAGAATAGCCTCACAACACCATATAAGTCATTCCATAAGATTAGACTTCCCAAAATACACAACAGTGTTCTGATACATGTGCGTACATATGCACATAATTACACATATATAAGTTCTACCATAATATACCACAACAGAAAGAAACATGTGCAATACATTATGCACATGAAAGCTTAACACTTTAATGATGAAAGTTCTACCATAATAAACCACAACAGATTAAAATGTTAAAACACAATGCAGTTCTGGTCTGGTTGAAAAGCTGTGGACTGTCGTTGCTTAATGACCAATTTGAAAGTGTATTAAATGCAACTGGGAAACCAATGCAGCTCATCAATTAAAGTGTTAAAAGCCCGTTTATGGTCCTGGTCCAGTTGAATAAATTGTGGACTGTCGTTGCTTAATGACCATTTTGTAAACCTTAACGCTTAAACCAATATCGAGGGACAACTCACTGGTAATAATAGCCTACCCCTTCAAACTCATCTGGCTCATGGCAGAATAGGACACCTGGATTCAACCTTGGCCTACTAACACTCTCCTGATATTTGTGTACAAACTGTAGGGGCTTAGAAGCTGTACCTCCTTTCTAACTATGAATCCACTCAAAGTGAAATCATTTAATACATTCCCATGAAAAGCATTGAATCAGTGAACACTGATTGATAAGTTCGACATTAAGGCCGAGGACAAAACTTGACATTAAGGGCTGAGGACAAAAGTTGACATTAAGGGCTGAGGACAAAACTTGACATTAAGGGCTGAGGACAAAATTTGACATTAAGGGCTGAGGACAAAATTTGACATTAAGGGCTGAGGACAAAACTTGACAATAAGGGCTGAGGACAAAACTTGACATTAAGGGCTGAGGACAAAACTTGACATTAAGGGCTGAGGACAAAACTTGACATTAAGGGCTGAGGACAAAACTTGACATTAAGGGCTGAGGACAAAACTTTGACAATAAGGGCTGAGGACAAAACTTGACATTAAGGGCTGAGGACAAAACTTGACAATAAGGGCTGAGGACAAAACTTGACATTAAGGGCCGAGGACAAAACTTGACATTAAGGGCTGAGGACAAAACTTGACATTAAGGGCTGAGGAAAAAACTTGACGTTAAGGGCTGAGGACAAAACTTGACCTTAAGGGCTGAGGACAAAACTTGACATTAAGGGCTGAGGACAAAACTTGACATTAAGGGCTGAGGACAAAACTTGACATTAAGGGCTGAGGACAAAACTTGACATAAAGGGCTGAGGGCTGTTGTCGATGGGAAACCATAAGCAGTCTCGGCGTTAAAGGGTTAAGGGCTGAGGGCGGTTGTCGACAAAAGTCGACATGTCAGGGTAGATCTAAAGGTCAACAGACTTCACTGAAACAAAATAGTTTGGTTTTATATGTTAGACGACAGCATTGGACACCCCGATGACATGGGTTTGACCTACTGCAACAGAAGCCGGATGACCTGAACACTACAGTTTTAGTGTGTGCTGATAATATGTATGGCGACGCCATAATGGGAGAGTGTAAAGGGTAACTCAACTCACAGTTACCAAGTAGGCTAACTGAACATCATTTTCCAGCCAGATACATAAATGTATGACAATGTGAAATACAATCCGGTCGTGTTATCTGTGGCAGAAGGCCGAAAAACAGCATCACCATTCACCAGTGGAAAAGTTATTTTAAGCATTATGACTTCACTGATGTCTGTGATTGACTGTCTTAACAATATCATACAGTTCAGTTCAAAATTGTCAAGTATACAACGACATGACATACTGTGAGCATGCATTGTCAAGCATTCACTAGATTACGCTTTACATGATTAGAGAAAAAAGAAGGTTTGCGCATGTTTTGGACAGTACGCGAGCGGTTTGGAATGCACAGATATCACTCGAAGTGTGTTTGACACTTTCGAGGCTATATAATTTAATGAAATTTGGGCTGTAGGCTGACTATTTTGATAAAAGTCCATTTTTCATAAAATATGTCAGAAAGTTCTGCCTTTTTCTGTAATCACGTAAAGCGTAATCTAGTTTACTAGATTATGCTTTACCTGATTAGAGAAAAAAGATACAAAACACACTTTAAGCAGAATCTGTTAAGACATGCATTATTTGTATGGATAAATCTTCTGCAGCAGAAGATTCTGTCACACTATAAATACTTTCACAGTGGAAAGTCTTTGCGCAAGCGCAAACCTTCAACCACACATGTGCATTCCAAACCGCTTGCGTACTGTTCAAAACATGCTTCAAATGACTTAATTATTCTTAGGACGGTTAAAAAATAGTTTACGTTGCCAAATTATTTTATATGACCAGTCAGTTTAAAACGGAAGCTGGATTGATGAAAATAATTGTTTGCCTAAATGGAAGTTGGACTGGTGAAAATAATTCATTGCTTAAATAGAAGCTGGATTGATGGAAAAAAAATTGCTTCTGTCAATTATAGAAGCTGGATTGAAAAAACTAAGTCTTTGCTTCAATAGAAGTTGGATTGATGAAAATAATTGTTTCCATAAATAGAAGTTGGATTGATGAGAATAATTCTTGCTTAAAAAGCAGTTAGATTGATGAAAATAATTTTTGGCTTAAACAGAAGTTGATTGATGAAAAGTAATTTTTTTCTCTGAAATAGAAGTTGGACTGATGAAAATAATTTCTTGCTGAAATGAAAGGCGGACTGATGACAGTTATCATGGACATTGGTAGAATGCCTAATTACCAACGTAAAGTACGGCTTTAAAGACATTAAAATAATTTGGCAACATAAACTACAGTTTTACCCATAGGACAAAGTTTTCATAGGACTTCAACAATTTGCTACCTCCTATCAAATGGTGTCATGAGGGTTGCTTATGGTCAGAGTGAGGGTTCAAGTCATCATCAGAATATTATGCTAAACAACCTTCCGCCGTATTAGTAATTTCTGCATGCGCTGCGTAGCGGAATCTTCCGCCGCAGAAGCACTGCACTATGTGTATACCGTTAGCCTGTACAATGTCTACTTTTTACCATGGATAGCTAAAACCCGGCAAACTTATATGGGCTGAAGGATTACACAGTATTTTTGGGCATGCTTCACGGACACCGGACGGTACCAAATTTTCTAATGATGACACTAACCCTAACCTTGACCCTAACCGACCCTCGCGACGCCTAACCTGACCCTAACCGACACTCACGACGCCAGTAAACTTACGCACTATATCCTTCAGCCCCCGATACTATAGGCTTCCCAGGGATGGGCAAATTACTTGGGAAAATGTATTTGAATTACAAATTACAAATTACTTTGGGACATGAAATGTAATTTCAAATTACAAAATACATGGGAAACGTAATTGAATTACAAAATAACAAATTACAAGGCAATTTCAAGTAATTTCAATTACGTAATTTCAATTACTGCCCATCCCTGAAGTTTGCCCTACTTTTTACCATGGACAGCTTCCACGACAAGTGGGGATAAAGCCCTAAGACCCGGTGGTTTCGATACAGATTGTGTGCTTTTGACTTACCAAAGGGACCGAGTGATGTTAAGCTGAAGGCCACACGCGGCTGACGTCCGTCACTGGTTGTAACACACACTGACCTCACTACGACTCAATGTCACATGGAAATCAGCCTCTCTTATCATAACAGTCACGAGAAATCGCTTAGAATTCTTTAGATGGCGGATTATTAACAAGATTTTATTTCTAGAATATTAAATAACGGAATTTAGTTACAACTTTTATTTACGTTTAATTTGTTCAAGAAATGATGCAAAAACTAAATAGAGAACTATAAATAGACGCAAAACGCCATACAAAGAATAACTATGTATAAGAGTGTTAGTCTACATTATACTAATTTCATTTATATGGCGCCGTATTAAATTTTATACCTTTATCTATTCTCTGCTTTACAGTCATATAATAATTAAGTCGTGAATAATAATAATGTAAATAATCATCGTCTTTCTTGCTTTCAGCGCCTGACGAACGCCACTGGGGCGCGGCGGTGTATTTACATGTTATGCAATTGCAAACGGATCTTAACGGGTTAACTACTAAGCAGAGCAGACAGCCTGCAAGTACACGGCGCGCAATTGCTCATGCGCTCGGCGTGAAAGCAATTCAGTGCCACCTGTAGTCGGGATCGCCTCTGACTCACTCTGAGGAATCAGGGGCCTCTAACAAATGCTCATACATCATACATACATTATGCCATGTATGATACATACATACATAGGGCCTATATTTACCGGCGCTAGTTAACATAAAGCCGCCTAAGCAAAATTTGTTTGTGTCAATATAGTGATACACGATTTTATATAGTGATCGTATGGCCTCGATCCTGTTCCATTTTAAATTAATTGTGAGATCTGATCACCACCGCTGCCCGTTTGAATTTAAAGCGCCATGATAAGGTCTGTACGAAACCGTGCTAGCCCCAGATTTAAATCTCTGAAATTAGCTATAGGCCTACCTTCGGGAAGCGAACGTCATCCGGCCGCACGCTTTCTTACACAGAGGAGTATGGGACGTAGCCTATGCTCTAACCAATGTAATTTATTATATAATATTCTTTATTAATTCAAACTGACAATAATTAATGCGCAGGATGATTACAATTCAGTACAATGAACAGGATGATTATAAGTTTAGGCCTAGCCTACAGCCTACAGGGTTTGTATTCACACTTTGCAGGATTAGATCCGCAAAGTCCAAATCCAACACGTAGTCAGTTTTAAACAGCTTTAAATTTAATTAAGACGTAAAAGGTGCTAATGACAGGCTATCTATTTGCTTTGCTACTATTTTTGTTCATCGTAATTTTAGATTAGCCTACTTTAATTAGTAAACCATAGACATCAGTATGATTAAATGTAAGATGTCTATGAAATAAAATGTTCGTTAACGAAAACAAATGATTTACCTAGAGTAGCTATAACTATAACTAAATCCTGGCATTAACTATAGCAGCCATTTTAACAGAAAATAACACTAACGAAATTTCATCTTTATTTTCGAAGTTTCAGCATAAAAAAAAAAGAAGAGTGCAATATGGACGATTCGTGACATAAATGAGCTACGAAAAAATGGGTCTGTTTATCATGCGAATTTGTCTTGCTTTGGAAACTCTGCTATTCATATCTTAGGGCTGAATGTACCCCAGTATCTTCTCTGCACAGTCAAAGCTCCGAGCCCTTCGGTCCTCGGCGTGTGGTTACGGATGTCCCTGGGTGCGTATTATTATACGGCCCAGTCTAGGAGTTTCGCTACTGTTGGTCCCATTAGCTGGAACCAGTTACCTCAGTAACTCAGGAAAAATAATTTTCTCTATTTCTTTGACCAGTTCCGCCAGCGCCTGAAAACCATTAACTATAACTGTAACTATAACTAAAATAAAATCTGTAAGGAGAATCACACTGCGCTATATAAATGCTCGATTACGATTACGATTACAAGAGGATAGTTTAACGAGCGGCAAAGATGTCACTTGGGGTTTGGTCAATCGAGGTAATCCAGTAGTTTAGGTTGCTAAATTATTCTACTGCCTCTTCGATGCCGTATTTGACGTTGGTGGCTAAGCACTCTAACTATGTCTATCATAACTATAATCTTGCTGGCTCCTCATTATCTTAGGGCTTAATTTTGTACCCCAGTATCTTCAGCTTCACAGTCGTTCCTCCCTTAAATGACCCAACTTCTATCCACGGCCCGAAAAATATTTTACATCAATGGAACGGGTGCGTAGTAGCCTACACTGCGTATACGTCTACGGCCCAGTCTAGGACTTTCGCTACTGTTATTCCCAATATTCCAGCTTCTATTGCCTCAGTCCCTCAGTTTAATCAATCCAGCTTCTATTTCTTTTTGACCAGTTCCGCCATCGCCTGAAAACTTCTTGTTAAAGACAGAACTAGTTTCATCGGGAGCGCCTCTTTGAGTGGCGCTATATAAATGCTCGATTACGATTACGATTACATCATAGTTTAACGAGCGGCAAAGCAGCACTAGGAGAAATGGAACTAAATAAATTATTATTGGCTACAAGATGCACATGGTCAACATCGGTGCTGTGATTGGATAGGCCTACTGATTGTCAACGTCATCTTGTGCAACAAACGCAATAATGATGACGTAATATCCTTGGCCATTGCAAAGCAGACTTCAAAGCCAAGACGTGAAGAAAGGAGGTATATTTAATTTAAGAAAATAATTATTCTGCTTTATATTTCTATGAGTAAATACGATAAGCACAGAACTAAGAGAACACTTTAAAACACAAAACTGAACATTAGCGTGCATAGCCTATTATTTTAAACTTAACTTTTTCGTTGGTTTTGGTCTTATGGTTATTTAAAGTTGAAGGGGACAGAGGGTTTTCAGGAAATCAATATGTAAAAAAGAAATCCACATCGAAATTCGACTTCAGCATGGCCAGCACGAAAGCAAAGCCAACAAACTTCAAAGCCAAGATGTGAAGTCAGGATATTACGAGGTATTTAAATTCAGGTTCTTTATCAGAGAACACTTTAAAAGACAGGACTGAACTTTATCAAAGATAGTAGGCTACTGAACATTTACTTGCATATATAAACTTAACTTTTAATTTGTTTGAACTTATGGTAATTCGAAGTTGACGAGGGGTCACGGGTGGGGTTTTAGCAAATAAACTTAAATGAAAAGTCCAGATCGAAAGTAAACCGTAGAATGGCGAACATGAAAGCAAAGCAATGCCAACTTCAAACACCAACTTCAACTTCAAGCGCCAACTTCAACTTCAAACGCCAACTTCAACTTCAAGCGCCAACGCCAACTTCAACTTCAAACGCCAACTTCAACTTCAAACGCCAACGCCAACTTCAAACGCCAACGCCAACCTCAAACGCCAACTTCAACTTCAAATTCCAACGCCAACTTCAACTTCAAACGCCAACGCAAACGCCAACTTCAAACGCCAACTTCAACTTTAAACGCCAACTTCAACTTCAAACGCCAACGCCAACTTCAACTTCAAACGCCAACCTCATCTTCAAACGCCAACGCCAACGCCAACTTCAAACGCCAACTTCAAACGCCAACGCCAACTTCAACTTCAAACGCCAACGCCAAATTCAAAGGCCAACTTCACACGCCAACGCCAACTTCAAACGCCAACTTATACTTCAAACGCCTACGCCGAGTTCAACTTCAAACGCCAACGCCAACTTCAACTTCAAACGCCAACTTCATCCTCAAACGCCAACGCCAACGCCAACTTCAACTTCAAACGCCAACGCCAACTTCAACTTCAAAACTTCAAAGCCAAGATGTGAAGTGAAGATACGAGGTACCATATTTGAATTCAGATTCTTTATTAGAGAACACTTTAAAAGACAGGACTGAACATTATCAAAGATAGTACTGAACATTTACTTGTACATTTAAACTGAACTTTTAATTGGTTTGAACTTATGGTAATTTGAAGTTGACGAGGGATAGGGGTTTTAGCAAATAAAATTAAATGAAAAGTCCTGATCGAAAGTCAACCGTAGTATGGCCAACGTGAAAGCAAAGCAACTTCAACTTCAAACGCCAACTTCAACTTCAAACGCCAACGCTTCAACTTCAAACGCCAACGCCAACTTCAAACGCCAACTTCAACTTCAAACGCCAACGCCAACTTCAACTTCAAACGCCAACGCCACGCCAACTTCAAACGCCAACGCCAACTTCAACTTCAAACGCCAACTTCATTTTCAAACGCCAACGCCAACTTCAAACGCCGACGCCAACTTCAAACGCCAACGCCAACCTCAACTTCAAACGCAAACGCCAACTTCAAACGCCAACTTCTACTTCAAACGCCTACGCCAAGTTCAACTTCAAATGCCAACGCCAACTTCAAACGCCAACGCCAACTTCAAACGTCAACTTGATCTTCAAACGCCAACGCTATCTTCAAATTCAAACGCCAACGCCAACTTCAAACGCAAACGCCAACTTCAAACGCCAACGTCATCCTCAAACGCCAACGCCAACTTCAAACGCCAACGCCAACTTCAACTTCAAAGCCAAGATGTGAAGTGAAGATACAAGGTACAATATTTGAATTCAGATTCTTTATTAGAGAACACTTTAAAAGACAGGACTGAACTTTATCAAAGATAGTACTGAACATTTACTTGCACATTTAAACTGAACTTTTAATTGGTTTAAACTTATGGTAATTTGAAGTTGACGAGGGGTGAGGGTTTTAGCAAATAAAATTAAATGAAAAGTCCTGATCGAAAGTCAACCGTAGTATGGCCAACATGAAAGCAAAGCAACTTCAACTTCAAACGCCAACTTCAACTTCAAACGCCAAACGCCAACTTCAACTTCAAACGCCAACGCCAACGCCAACTTCAAACGCCAAGGCCAACGCCAAACGCCAACTTCATCTTCAAACGCCGAACGCCAACTTCAAACGCCAACTTCAACTTCAAACGCCTACGCCAAGTTCAACTTCAAACGCCAACTTCAAACGCCAACGCCAACTTCAAACGCCAACGCCAACTTCATACGCCAACGCCAACTTCAACTTCAAACGTCAACTTCATCTTCAAACGCCAACGCCAACTTAAAATTCAAAAGCCAACGCCAACGCCAACCCAACTTCAAAGCCAAGATGTGAAGTGAAGATACAAGGTACAATATTTAAATTCAGATTCTTTATTAGAGAACACTTTAAAAGACAGAACTGAACTTTATCAAAGATAGTACTGAACATTTACTTGTACATTTAAACTGAACTTTTAATTGGTTTGAACTTATGGTAATTTGAAGTTGACGAGGGATAGGGGTTTTAGCAAATAAATTTAAATGAAAAGTCCTGATCGAAAGTCAACCGTAGTATGGCCAACATGAAAGCAAAGCAACTTCAACTTCAAACGCCAACTTCAACTTCAAACGCCAACGCCAACTTCAACTTCAAACGCCAACGCCAACTTCAACTTCAAACGCCAACGCCAACGCCAACTTCAAACGCCAACTTCATCTTCAAACGCCAACGCCGCCAACGCCAACGCCAACAAACGCCAACGCCAACGCCAACTTCAAACGCCAACTTCATCTTCAAACGCCAACGCCAACGCCAACTTCAAACGCCAACGCCAACTTCAAACGCCAACGCCAACTTCAAACACCAAAGCCAACTTCAAACGCCAACTTCTACTTCAAACGCCTACTCCAAGTTCAACTTCAAAAACGCCAACGCCAACTTCAAACGCCAACTTCAAACGCCAACATCATCCTCAAACGCCAACGCCAACGCCAACTTCAAACGCCAAACGCCAACTCCAACTTCAAAGCCAAGATGTGAAGTGAAGATACGAGGTACCATATTTAAATTCAGATTCTTTATTAGAGAACACTTTAAAAGACAGGACTGAACATTATCGAAGATAGTACTGAACATTTACTTGTACATTTAAACTGAACTTTTAATTGGTTTGAACTTATGGTAATTTGAAGTTGACGAGGGATAGGGGTTTTAGCAAATAAAATTAAATGAAAAGTCCTGATCGAAAGTCATCCGTAGTATGGCCACCATGAAAGCAAAGCAACGCCAACTTCAAACGCCAACTTCAACTTCAAACGTCAACGCCAACTTCAATTTCAAAGGCCGAAGCAACTTCAAACGCCAACGCCAACTTCAAACGCCAATTTCAACTTCAAACGCCAACGCCAACTTCATCTTCAAACCCCAACGCCAACTTCATACGCCAACTTCAACTTCAAACGCCAACTTCAACTTCAAACGCCAACGCCAACTTCAAACGCCAACGCCAACTTCAACTTCAAACGCCAACGCCAACGCCAACTTCAACTTTAAACGCCAACTTCATCTTCAAACGCAAACGCCAACGCCAACTTAAACCTCTAACGCCAACGCCAACTTCAACTTCAAAGCCAAGATGTGAAGTGAAGATACGAGGTACCATATATAAATTCACATTCTTTATTAGAGAACACTTTAAAAGACAGGACTGAACTTTATCAAAGATAGTACTGAACATTTACTTGCACATTTAAACTGAACTTTTAATTGGTTTGAACTTATGGTAATTTGAAGTTGACGAGGGATAGGGGTTTTAGCAAATAAAATTAAATGAAAAGTCCTGATCGAAAGTCAACCGTAGTATGGCCAACATGAAAGCAAAGCAACTTCAACTTCAAACGCCAACTTCAACTTCAAACGCCAACGCCAACTTTCAACTTCAAACGCCAACTTCAACTTCAAACGCCAACGCCAACGCCAACTTCAAACGCCAACTTCAAACGCAAACGCCAACTTCAACTTCAAACGCCAACTTCAAACGCCAACGCCAACTTCAAAACGCCAACGCCAACTTCATACGCCAACGCCAACTTCAACTTCAAACGTCAACTTCATCTTCAAACGCCAACGCCAACGCCATCTTCAAATTCAAACGCCAACGCCAACCCCAACTTCAAAGCCAAGATGTGAAGTGAAGATACAAGGTACAATATTTAAATTCAGATTCTTTATTAGAGAACACTTTAAAAGACAGGACTGAACATTATCAAAGATAGTACTGAACATTTACTTGTACATTTAAACTGAACTTTTAATTGGTTTGAACTTATGGTAATTTGAAGTTGACGAGGGATAGGGGTTTTAGCAAATAAAATTAAATGAAAAGTCCTGATCGAAAGTCAACCGTAGTATGGCCAACATGAAAGCAAAGCAACGCCAACTTCAAACGCCAACTTCAACTTCAAACGCCAACGCCAACTTCAACTTCAAACGCCAACGCCAACGCCAACTTCAAACGCCAACGCCAACTTCAACTTCAAGCGCCAACGCCAACGCCAACGCCAACTTCAAACGACAACTTCATCTTCAAACGCCAACGCCAACTTCAAACGCCAACGCCAACTTCAAACGCCAACGCCAACTTCAACTTCAACTTCAAACGCCAACTTCATCTTCAAACGCCAACGCCAACGCCAACTTCAAACGCCAACACCAACTTCAAACGCCAACGCAAACTTCAACTTCAAACGCCAACGCAAACTTCAAACGCCAACTTCAAACACCAACGCCAACTTCAAACGCCAACTTCTACTTCAAACGCCTACTCCAAGTTCAACTTCAAACGCCAACGCCAACGCCAACGCCAACTTCAAACGCCAACGTCATCCTCAAACGCCAACGCCAACTTCAACTTCAAACGCCAACTCCAACTTCAAAGCCAAGATGTGAAGTGAAGCGAGGTACCATATTTAAATTCAGATTCTTTATTAGAGAACACTTTAAAAGACAGGACTGAACATTATCGAAGATAGTACTGAACATTTACTTGTACATTTAAACTGAACTTTTAATTGGTTTGAACTTATGGTAATTTGAAGCAGTGTGAGGACTGATTTTATTTTAGTTAAAGTTTACAGTTATAGTTAATGGTTTTTTAATTTAGTTATAGTTATAGTTAAACGCCAGTATTATTTTTTAGTTATAGTTATAGTTATACGCCAACTGGATTTTTATTTTAGTTAATTTTAGTTACTACTTAGTTACAACTTTAAGGCTATAAGCAAAATTGTGCGTATTAACACGCTGTTTCACAATTTGCTCAGAGCTTTGAAAGCCTTTGAAGCATGGGTGCATTCAGCTTCATGAATACACGGGTTTCCAAAGTAACTGACAAATTGCGGTCGCCATTTTTCTTTCACATTTAAATCGTCCATATTGCACTTCCTATTTTTTTTTTTGTATTAACGAAAATAAAGATGAATTTTCGTTATTCAATTTTCGTTAGACATAGTTATAGTTAATGATAACTTTAGTTAAAGATAGTTACTCGAACATTTACTTTATTTATTTAAACTGAACATTTTAATTCGTTTCGAACGAGAATGGTAATTTGAAGTTGACGAGGGATAGGGGTTTTAGCAAATAAAATTAAATGAAAAGTCCTGATCGAAAGTCAACCGTAGTATGGCCACCATGAAAGCAAAGCAACGCCAACTTCAAACGCCAACTTCAACTTCAAGCGCCAACTTCAATTTCAAAGGCCGAAGCAACTTCAAACGCCAACGCCAACTTCAAACGCCAACTTCAACTTCAAACGCCAACGCCAACTTCATCTTCAAACCCCAACGCCAACTTCATACGCCAACTTCAACTTCAAACGCCAACTTCAACTTCAAACGCCAACGTCAACTTCAAACGCCAACGCCAACTTCAAACGCCAAACGCCAACGCCAACTTCAACTTTAAACGCCAACTTCATCTTCAAACGCCAACGCCAACGCCAACTTAAACCTCTAACGCCAACGCCAACTTCAACTTCAAAGCCAAGATGTGAAGTGAAGATACGAGGTACCATATTTAAATTCAGATTCTTTATTAGAGAACACTTTAAAAGACAGGACTGAACTTTATCAAAGATAGTACTGAACATTTACTTGTACATTTAAACTGAACTTTTAATTGGTTTGAACTTATGGTAATTTGAAGTTGACGAGGGATAGGGGTTTTAGCAAATAAAATTAAATGAAAAGTCCTGATCGAAAGTCAACCGTAGTATGGCCAACATGAAAGCAAAGCAACTTCAACTTCAAACGCCAACTTCAACTTCAAACGCCAACGCCAACTTCAACTTCAAACGCCAACTTCAACTTCAAACGCCAACGCCAACGCCAACTTCAAACGCCAACTTCATCTTCAAACGCCAACGCCAACTTCAAACGCCAACGCCAACTTTAAACGCCAACGCCAACGACAACTTCAACTTCAAACGCCAACTTCATCTTCAAACGCCAACGCCAACGCCAACGCCAACTTCAAACTTCAACTTCATCTTCAAACGCCAACGCCAACTTCAACTTCAAACGCCAACGCCAACTTCAAACGCCAACTTCAAACGCCAACGCCAACTTCAAACGCCATCTTCTACTTCAAACGCCTACTCCAAGTTCAACTTCAAACGCCAACGCCAACGCCAACTTCAAACGCCAACGTCATCTTCAAACGCCAACGCCAACGCCAACGTAAACCTCTAACGCCAACGCCAACTTCAACTTCAAAGCCAAGATGTGAAGTGAAGATACGAGGTACCATATTTAAATTCACATTCTTTATTAGAGAACACTTTAAAAGACAGGACTGAACTTTATCAAAGATAGTACTGAACATTTACTTGTACATTTAAACTGAACTTTTAATTGGTTTGAACTTATGGTAATTTGAAGTTGACGAGGGATAGGGGTTTTAGCAAATAAAATTAAATGAAAAGTCCTGATCGAAAGTCAACCGTAGTATGGCCAACATGAAAGCAAAGCAACTTCAACTTCAAACGCCAACTTCAACTTCAAACGCCAACGCCAGCTTCAACTTCAAACGCCAACTTCAACTTCAAACGCCAACTTCAAACGCCAACGCCAACTTCATCTTCAAACGCCAACGCAAACTTCAAACGCCAACGCCAACTTCAAACGCCAACGACAACTTCAACTTCAAACGCCAACTTCATCTTCAAACGCCAACGCCAACGCCAACTTCAAACGCCAACCCCAACTTCAAACGCCAACGCCAACTTCAACTTCAAACGCCAACGCCAACTTCAAACGCCAACTTCAAACACCAACGCCAACTTCAAACGCCATCTTCTACTTCAAACGCCTACTCCAAGTTCAACTTCAAACGCCAACGCCAACGCCAACTTCAAACGCCAATCATCCTCAAACGCCAACGCCAACGCCATTTAAACCTCTAACGCCAACGCCAACTTCAACTTCAAAGCCAAGATGTGAAGTGAAGATACGAGGTACCATATATAAATTCACATTCTTTATTAGAGAACACTTTAAAAGACAGGACTGAACTTTATCAAAGATAGTACTGAACATTTACTTGCACATTTAAACTGAACTTTTAATTGGTTTGAACTTATGGTAATTTGAAGTTGACGAGGGATAGGGGTTTTAGCAAATAAAATTAAATGAAAAGTCCTGATCGAAAGTCAACCGTAGTATGGCCAACATGAAAGCAAAGCAACTTCAACTTCAAACGCCAACTTCAACTTCAAACGCCAACGCCAACTTCAACTTCAAACGCCAACCTCAACTTCAAACGCCAACGCCAACGCCAACTTCAAACGCCAACTTCAAACGCCAACGCCAACTTCAAACACCAACGCCAACTTCAAACGCCAACTTCAACTTCAAACGCCAACGCCGCCAACTTCAAACGCCAACGCCAACGCCAACTTCAACTTCAAACGCCAACGTCATCTTCCTCAAACGCCAACGCCAACTTCAACTTCAAACGCCAACGCCAACCAACTTCAAAGCCAAGATGTGAAGTGAAGATACGAGGTACCATATTTAAATTCAGATTCTTTATTAGAGAACACTTTAAAAGACAGGACTGAACATTATCAAAGATAGTACTGAACATTTACTTGCACATTTAAACTGAACTTTTAATTGGTTTGAACTTATGGTAATTTGAAGTTGACGAGGGATAGGGGTTTTAGCAAATAAAATTAAATGAAAAGTCCTGATCGAAAGTCAACCGTAGTATGGCCAACATGAAAGCAAAGCAACGCCAACTTCAAACGCCAACTTCAACTTCAAACGCCAACGCCAACTTCAACTTCAAACGCCAACTTCAAACGCCAACGCCAACGCCAACGCCAACTTCATCTTCAAACGCCCGACGCCAAGCCAACTTCACGCCAACGCCAACAACCAACTTCAAACGCCAACTTCAACTTCAAACGCCAACGCCAACTTCAACTTCAAACGCCAACGCCAACTTCAAACGCCAACGCCAACTTCAACTTCAAACGCCAACTTCAACTTCAAACGCGCCAACGCCAACTTCAAACGCCAACGCCAACTTCAACTTTAAACGCCAACTTCATCTTCAAACGCCAACGCCAACGCCAACTTAAATTCTTCAACGCCAACGCCAACTTCAACTTCAAAGCCAAGATGTGAAGTGAAGATACGAGGTACCATATTTAAATTCAGATTCTTTATTAGAGAACACTTTAAAAGACAGGACTGAACTTTATCAAAGATAGTACTGAACATTTACTTGTACATTTAAACTGAACTTTTAATTGGTTTGAACTTATGGTAATTTGAAGTTGACGAGGGATAGGGGTTTTAGCAAATAAAATTAAATGAAAAGTCCTGATCGAAAGTCAACCGTAGTATGGCCAACATGAAAGCAAAGCAACGCAAACTTCAAACGCCAACTTCAACTTCAAACGCCAACTTCAACTTCAAACGCCAACTCCAACTTCAAACGCCAACTTCACTTCAAACGCCAACGCCAACTTCAACTTCAAACGCCAACGCCAACTTCAACTTCAAACGCCAACGCCAACTTCAAACGCCAACGCCAACGCCAACTTCAAACGCCAACGCCAACGCCAACTTTAAACGCCAACTTCAACTTCAAACTTCCAACGCCAACGCCAAACGCCAACGCCAACGCCAACTTCAACTTCAAACGCCAACGCCAACTTCAACTTCAAAGCCAAGATGTGAAGTGAAGATACGAGGTACCATATATAAATTCAGATTCTTTATTAGAGAACACTTTAAAAGACAGGACTGAACTTTATCAAAGATAGTACTGAACATTTACTTGCACATTTAAACTGAACTTTTAATTGGTTTGAACTTATGGTAATTTGAAGTTGACGAGGGATAGGGGTTTTAGCAAATAAAATTAAATGAAAAGTCCAGATCGAAAGTCAACCGTAGTATGGCCAACATGAAAGCAAAGCAACTTCAACTTCAAACGCCAACTTCAACTTCAAACGCCAACTTCAACTTCAAACGCCAACTTCAACTTCAAACGCCAACTTCAACTTCAAACGCCAACGCCAACTTCAAACGCCAACTTCAACTTCAATTTCAAACGCCAACGCCAACTTCAAACGCCAACGCTTCAAACGCCAACGCCAACGCCAACTTCAAACGCCAACGCCAACTTCAAACGCCAACGCCAACGCCAACTTCAAACGCCAACGTCAACTTCAACGCCAACTTCAAACGCCAACTTCAAACGCCAACTTCAACTTCAAACGCCAACGCCAACCCCAACTTCAAAGCCAAGATGTGAAGTGAAGATACGAGGTACCATATTTAAATTCAGATTCTTTATTAGAGAACACTTTAAAAGACAGGACTGAACTTTATCAAAGATAGTACTGAACATTTACTTGCACATTTAAACTGAACTTTTAATTGGTTTGAACTTATGGTAATTTGAAGTTGACGAGGGATAGGGGTTTTAGCAAATAAAATTAAATGAAAAGTCCTGATCGAAAGTCAACCGTAGTATGGCCAACATGAAAGCAAAGCAACGCCAACTTCAAACGCCAACTTCAACTTCAAACGCCAACGCCAACTTCAAACGCCAACTCAACTTCAAACGCCAACTTCAACTTCAAACGCCAACGCCAACTTCAACTTCAAACGCCAACTTCAAACGCCAAAACGCCAACTTCAAACGCCAACGCCAACTCAAACGCCAACAAACGCCAACTTCAACTTCAAACGCCAACTTCAACTTCAAACGCCAACTTCAACTTCAAACGCCAACTTCAAATTCAAACGCCAACGCCAACTTCAACTTCAAAGCCAAGATGTGAAGTGAAGATACGAGGTACCATATTTAAATTCAGATTCTTTATTAGAGAACACTTTAAAAGACAGGACTGAACTTTATCAAAGATAGTACTGAACATTTACTTGCACATTTAAACTGAACTTTTAATTGGTTTGAACTTATGGTAATTTGAAGTTGACGAGGGATAGGGGTTTTAGCAAATAAAATTAAATGAAAAGTCCTGATCGAAAGTCAACCGTAGTATGGCCAACGTGAAAGCAACGCAACTTCAACTTCAAAAGCAAACGCCAACTTCAACTTCAAACGCCAACTTCAACTTCAAACGCCAACGCCAACTTCAAACGCCAACGCCAACTTCAACTTCAAACGCCAACTTCAACTTCAAACGCCAACGCCAACTTCAAACGCCAACGCCAACTTCAAACGCCAACTTCAAACGCAAATAAAATTAACTTCAAACGCCAACTTCAAACGCCAACGCCAACTTCAAACGCCAACTTCAACTTCAACAAACGCCAACGCCAACTTCAAACGCCAACTTCAACTTCAAACGCCAACGCCAACTTCAAACGCCAACGCCAACGCCAACTTCAAACGCCAACGCCAACTTCAAACGCCAACTTCAAACTTCAAACGCCAACGCCAACTTCAAACGCCAACGCCAACTTCAAACGCCAACGCCAACTTCAACTTCAAACGCCAACTTCATCTTCAAACGCCAACGCCAACTTCAAATTCAAACGCCAACGCCAACTTCAACTTCAAAGCCAAGATGTGAAGTGAAGATACGAGGTACCATATTTAAATTCAGATTCTTTATTAGAGAACACTTTAAAAGACAGGACTGAACATTATCAAAGATAGTACTGAACATTTACTTGTACATTTAAACTGAACTTTTAATTGGTTTGAACTTATGGTAATTTGAAGTTGACGAGGGATAGGGGTTTTAGCAAATAAAATTAAATGAAAAGTCCTGATCGAAAGTCAACCGTAGTATGGCCAACATGAAAGCAAAGCAACGCCAACTTCAAACGCCAACTTCGCCAACGCCAACTTCAAACGCCAACTTCAAACGCCAACGCCAACTTCAAACGCTTCAACAACTTCAACTTCCAACGCCAACGCCAACGCCAAAACGCCAACTTCAACTTCAAACGCAAACGCCAACTTCAACTTCAAACGCCAACGCCAACTTCAAACGCAAACGCCAACGCCAACTTCAAACGCCAACGCCAACCTCAACTTCAAACGCAAACGCCAACTTCAAACGCCAAACTTCAAACGCCTACGCCAAGTTCTTCAAATGCCAACGCCAACTTCAAACGCCAACGCCAACTTCAACTTCAAACGCCAACGCCAACTTCAAACGCCAACGCCAACTTCAAACGCCAACGCCGCAACAACGCCAACTTCAACTTCAAACGCCAACGCTATCTTCAAATTCAAACGCCAACGCCAACTTCAACTTCAAAGCCAAATGTGAAGTGAAGATACGAGGTACCATATTTAAATTCAGATTCTTTATTAGAGAACACTTTAAAAGACAGGACTGAACATTATCAAAGATAGTACTGAACATTTACTTCTACATTTAAACTGAACTTTTAATTGGTTTGAACTTATGGTAATTTGAAGTTGACGAGGGATAGGGGTTTTAGCAAATAAAATTAAATGAAAAGTCCTGATCGAAAGTCAACCGTAGTATGGCCAACATGAAAGCAAAGCAACGCCAACTTCAAACGCCAACTTCAACTTCAAACGCCAACGCCAACTTCAACTTCAAACGCCAACGCCAACGCCAACTTCAAACGCCAACGCCAACTGCAAACGCCAACTTCATCTTCAAACACCACGCCAACTTCGAACGCCAATGCCAACTTTAAACGCCAACGCCAACGACAACTTCAAAACGCCAACTTCATCTTCAAACGCCAACGCCAACGCCAACTTCAAACGCCAACGCCAACTTCAAACGCCAACGCCAACTTCAACTTCAAACGCCAACGCCAACTTCAAACGCCAACTTCAAATACCAACGCCAACTTCAAACGCCAACTTCTACTTCAAACGCCTACTCCAAGTTCAACTTCAAACGCCAACTTCAACTTCAAACGCCAACGTCATCCTCAAACGCCAACGCCAACTTCAACTTCAAACGCCAACTCCAACTTCAAAGCCAAGATGTGAAGTGAAGATACGAGGTACCATATTTAAATTCAGATTCTTTATTAGAGAACACTTTAAAAGACAGGACTGAACATTATCGAAGATAGTACTGAACATTTACTTGTACATTTAAACTGAACTTTTAATTGGTTTGAACTTATGGTAATTTGAAGTTGACGAGGGATAGGGGTTTTAGCAAATAAAATTAAATGAAAAGTCCTGATCGAAAGTCAACCGTAGTATGGCCACCATGAAAGCAAAGCAACGCCAACTTCAAACGCCAACTTCAACTTCAAGCGCCAACTTCAATTTCAAACGCCAACGCAACTTCAAACGCCAACTCCAACTTCAAACGCCAACTTCAAACGCCAACGCCAACTTCATCTTCAAACCCCAACGCCAACTTCATACGCCAACTTCAACTTCAAACGCCATCTTCAACTTCAAACCCCAACGCCAACGCCAACTTCAAACGCCAACGCCAACGCCAACTTCAAACGCCAACGCCAACGCCAACGCCAACGCCAAACGCCAACTTCAACTTCAAACGCCAACGCCAACGCCAACTTAAACTTCAAACGCCAACGCCAACTTCAACTTCAAAGCCAAGATGTGAAGTGAAGATACGAGGTACCATATATAAATTCACATTCTTTATTAGAGAACACTTTAAAAGACAGGACTGAACTTTATCAAAGATAGTACTGAACATTTACTTGCACATTTAAACTGAACTTTTAATTGGTTTGAACTTATGGTAATTTGAAGTTGACGAGGGATAGGGGTTTTAGCAAATAAAATTAAATGAAAAGTCCTGATCGAAAGTCAACCGTAGTATGGCCAACATGAAAGCAAAGCAACTTCAACTTCAAACGCCAACTTCAACTTCAAACGCCAACGCCAACTTCAACTTCAAACGCCAACCTCAACTTCAAACGCCAACGCCAACTTCAAACGCCAACTTCTACTTCAAACGCCTACGCCAAGTTCAACTTCAAACGCCAACTTCAAACGCCAACGCCAACTTCAAACGCCAACGCCAACTTCATACGCCAACGCCAACTTCAACTTCAAACGTCAGCTTCATCTTCAAACGTCAGCTTCATCTTCAAACGCCAACGCCAACGCCATCTTCAAATTCAAACGCCAACGCCAACCCCAACTTCAAAGCCAAGATGTGAAGTGAAGATACAAGGTACAATATTTAAATTCAGATTCTTTATTAGAGAACACTTTAAAAGACAGGACTGAACTTTATCAAAGATAGTACTGAACATTTACTTGTACATTTAAACTGAACTTTTAATTGGTTTGAACTTATGGTAATTTGAAGTTGACGAGGGATAGGGGTTTTAGCAAATAAAATTAAATGAAAAGTCCTGATCGAAAGTCAACCGTAGTATGGCCAACGTGAAAGCAAAGCAACTTCAACTTCAAACGCCAACTTCAACTTCAAACGCCAACTTCAACTTCAAACGCCAACGCCAACTTCAAACGCCAACTTCAACAACTTCAAACGCCAACTTCGTTTTCAAACGCCAACGCCAACTTCAAACGCCAACGCCAACTTCAAACGCCAACGCCAACTTCAAACGCCAACTTCATTTTCAAACGCCAACGCCAACTTCAAACGCCAACGCTAACCTCAACTTCAAACGCCAACGCCAATTTCAAACGCCAACGTCTACTTCAAACGCCTAGACCATCGCCAACTTCAACTTCAAACGCCAACTTCATCTTCAAACGCCAGCTTCAAACGCCAACTTCAACTTCAAACGCCAACGCCAACTTCAAACGCGAACGCCAACTTCAAACGCCAACGCCATCGCCAACTTCAACTTCAAACGCCAACTTCATCTTCAAACGCCAACTTCAAACGCCAACCTCAACTTCAAACGCCTACTTCTAACGCCAACTTGAACTTCGAACGCCAACGCCAACTTCATTTCAAACGCCAACGCCAACTTCAAACGCCAACGCCAACTTCAAACGCCAACTTCAACTTCTAACTCCAGCGCCAACGCCAACTTCAAACGCCAACCTCAACGCCGACTTCAACTTCAAACGCCAACGCTAACTGCAAACGCCAACGCCAACTTCAACTTCAAAGTCAAGATGTGAAGTGAAGACACGAGGTATTCTAAAGATTCTTTTATTTTATAGTACCTATAGGCATGTGAGAGAACACTTTGAAACACAGAACTGAACTCGTAGTATATCTAAACTTAGCTTTTGTTTGAGAAAGGTGATAACCAAATGCATCACTGCATCTCTTGTGTGTTAGTTTAGGCGCATTTGGGTAGTATAGTTCATTCATCTACAGCCATTTAATTTTGAGGCCATATCATTTATTTTATATTTCATTTAGTTTTCAAGGGGTTGGGCTTGGTCTTCTATGTTCGTACAACCTGTCTACGCTTTGTGCTAAATGAGCTTTGCTTTTTCTCTGTTTCTTGCTTGTTTCACCACATGTGCTTCAGATTGTTGTATTGTATTGTATTTAAGCATTTGTAAAGCGCCTCTAGTTGGGTGAACCGTTCAGAAGCGCCCCCAGTGCTCTAGGTCCCGCGAAAAAGCAGGGTTTGAGAAAAGCGTAGGAAGAAGAGAGGCTGCTAGAGCGAACATGCAGAAGGAGAAGCGCGTTCCAAAGAGAGGGACCAATTGAAGCAAAGCAACGAGGTTGAGCCATAGCAGTTCTAGTACGGGGAACCAAGAGGTCAGTCAAGTCTATTGGAGGAACGAAGTGGACGGTGGGAGGAAGCTGAATGAGGCCGAAGTATTACGCCAACCAGATATTTCGGGGCAAGACCCTTCTTTGCCTTGAAGGTCAGAGTGAGGATTTTAAATTGTAGGCAAGCAGCGAGAGGGAGCCAATGAAGTTGATCAAACATGAAGTTCGAGACGCGAGACTATCGGGGAAGGCGGGCTATCAATCTAGCAGCTGTGTTGAGCACCGACTGAAGAGGAGAGAGACAAACGTTAGGATGCTTTTCTTGTTTTACTTGTTCCGTATTGAGGGGCCTTTCTGCTTAGCATGTTGTCTGCTTCTGCCGTCCCTTCATTTGTCACCTTCAGCTTTGTCTTTCTTCCCATATGTTGGTTTCCTTATATGTCTTCGTTGCTGCTCGGATATTCTTCTTCTTTTGATGCTTTGCCTTAATTTGTTGCTGGTCAAGGAATCCAACATTGCGATTTATCTCCAGAGCCTATAGTTTTTTGTTTGTTTTCTTGACCCCTAGTGTTCAATGTCATAACTACTGTCACTTTCACTGTTTGTCTTTTGAACTATCAGAAAATTTCAAAATTCAAAATTAGAATTTCATGAAATTTGGAATTTGGGGTACTTGCTCGGGGCACAGTGCTCGGGGTGATTATGCAGTAAATCGCAAGGAGTGGCGACCGAATGAAGGCGCCATGCAGGTCGCCATGGATTCCTTGCGATTTACTGGTGTAACCAATTTTACTCAGCGTTTCCTCTCGCTTTCGTCCAAGAGGAAGCCGATAAAATTTAATTTCTTCATCGTTTCTATGTCTGTTCGTACAATCTTTCACATAAGTTTACGTTATTTTAACATTTGTTTTGACTTTAATACGTACATTGTCACGTGATCCAGAGTAAATGCTCCTATATGATTTTATTACAAAGGAAATTCGTTAGCAATCTATGTGCTTCGAGTTTAAAAAAATATTGATTTAAAAAAATATTAATAGCATATTATAAGCAAAGATGTTATAAGACTTAAAGGATAATATTCTGAGAAGCAGGAAACCGAGATTTTCAAACGCCAATGTAGGCCTCTAGTCGTTGGTTGTGAGGCAAGGATTCTATATGGCTGATCAGTGCGACCACTGCTTGGGAATTTTCCCAAGATCTTGGGAGTTTAGGAGTACGACTTGGGATCTGGAGAGTTTGCCTAGCAATCTTGGGATTTTTTCTAAAGTCTACAGACTAGTTTTTACCGTACTTTGCAACAGTGGCAGCGAATCAGATTAGGAAAAGTCGCTCAGTCTGAAAGACGTTTATTATTATTGTAACCTGTAAGCATTGTTAATTCAATGTTATGCTTCGGTGTTTTCTTTGCGAATTCTTAACTAGGGATTTTTGTGAATAATTGTGATTGTTAAAAGTTAAAACGCGTTTCATATTTCCATCGACCTATGACTCAATATAGGTCGATGCATATAAATTATCATCACAACTTTTTCCGTTTCGGTAACTTGGGATTTTCTGGTACACTTTTGGCCAATCTTGGGATTTTTCTGGCAAGAGCTTGGGATTTCCGAAAATGGAGAGTGGTCGCACTGTGGCTGGTGCATCATCTTGTGAAGGGTCTGAGTAAAACCGGAGAGTCCAAGTTTATTAAAATCGCTTCAACTGTTGTTTAGGACTCGTTTCTGATTCTATTTAACAGATTAAACCATTTAAAGCAAAGCAACGCCAACTTCAACTTCTACTTCAAACGCCTACGCCAAGTTCAACTTCAAATGCCAACGCCAACTTCAAACGCCAACGCCAACTTCAAACGCCAACGCAAACTTCAAACGCCAACGCCAACTTCAAACGCCAACGCCAACGCCAACTTCAAACGCCAACGCCAACTTTAACTTCAAACGTCAACTTCATCTTCAAACGCCAACGCTATCTTCAAATTCAAATGCCAACGCCAACTTCAACTTCAAAGCCAAGATGTGAAGTGAAGATACAAGGTACGATATTTGAATTCAGATTCTTTATTAGAGAACACTTTAAAAGACAGGACTGAACATTATCGAAGATAGTACTCAACATTTACTTCTACATTTAAACTGAACTTTTAATTGGTTTGAACTTATGGTAATTTGAAGTTGACGAGGGATAGGGGTTTTAGCAAATAAAATTAAATGAAAAGTCCTGATCGAAAGTCATCCGTAGTATGGCCACCATGAAAGCAAAGCAACGCCAACTTCAAACGCCAACTTCAACTTCAAACGCCAACGCCAACTTCAACTTCAAACGCCAACGCCAACGCCAACTTCAAACGCCAACGCCAACTGCAAACGCCAACTTCATCTTCAAACACCATCGCCAACTTCGAACGCCAATGCCAACTTTAAACGCCAACGCCAACGACAACTTCAACTTCAAACGCTAACTTCATCTTCAAACGCCAACGCCAACGCCAACTTCAAACGCCAACGCCAACTTCAAACGCCAACGCCAACTTCAACTTCAAACGCCAACGCCAACTTCAAACGCCAACTTCAAATACCAACGCCAACTTCAAACGCCAACTTCTACTTCAAACGCCTACTCCAAGTTCAACTTCAAACGCCAACTTCAACTTCAAACGCCAACGTCATCCTCAAACGCCAACGCCAACTTCAACTTCAAACGCCAACTCCAACTTCAAAGCCAAGATGTGAAGTGAAGATACGAGGTACCATATTTAAATTCAGATTCTTTATTAGAGAACACTTTAAAAGACAGGACTAAACATTATCGAAGATAGTACTGAACATTTACTTGTACATTTAAACTGAACTTTTATTGGTTTGAACTTATGGTAATTTGAAGTTGACGAGGGATAGGGGTTTTAGCAAATAAAATTAAATGAAAAGTCCTGATCGAAAGTCAACCGTAGTATGGCCACCATGAAAGCAAAGCAACGCAAACTTCAAACGCCAACTTCAACTTCAAGCGCCAACTTCAATTTCAAACGCCAACGCAACTTCAAACGCCAACTCCAACTTCAAACGCCAACTTCAAACGCCAACGCCAACTTCATCTTCAAACCCCAATGCCAACTTCATACGCCAACTTCAACTTCAAACGCCATCTTCAACTTCAAACCCCAACGCCAACGCCAACTTCAAACGCCGACGCCAACGCCAACTTCAAACGCCAACGCCAACGCCAACTTTAAACGCCAACTTCAGCTTCAAACGCCAACGCCAACGCCAACTTAAACCTCAAACGCCAACGCCAACTTCAACTTCAAAGCCAAGATGTGAAGTGAAGATACGAGGTACCATATATAAATAAACATTCTTTATTAGAGAACACTTTAAAAGACAGGACTGAACTTTATCAAAGATAGTACTGAACATTTTCTTGCACATTTAAACTGAACTTTTAATTGGTTTGAACTTATGGTAATTTGAAGTTGACGAGGGATAGGGGTTTTAGCAAATAAAATTAAATGAAAAGTCCTGATCGAAAGTCAACCGTAGTATGGCCAACATGAAAGCAAAACAACTTCAACTTCAAACGCCAACTTCAACTTCAAACGCCAACGCCAACTTCAACTTCAAACGCCAACCTCAACTTCAAACGCCAACGCCAACTTCAAACGCCAACTTCTACTTCAAACGCCTACGCCAAGTTCAACTTCAAACGCCAACTTCAAACGCCAACGCCAACTTCAAACGCCAACGCCAACTTCATACGCCAACGCCAACTTCAACTTCAAACGTCAGCTTCATCTTCAAACGTCAGCTTCATCTTCAAACGCCAACGCCAACGCCATCTTCAAATTCAAACGCCAACGCCAACCCCAACTTCAAAGCCAAGATGTGAAGTGAAGATACAAGGTACAATATTTAAATTCAGATTCTTTATCAGAGAACACTTTAAAAGACAGGACTGAACATTATCAAAGATAGTACTGAACATTTACTTGTACATTTAAACTGAACTTTTAATTGGTTTGAACTTATGGTAATTTGAAGTTGACGAGGGATAGGGGTTTTAGCAAATAAAATTAAATGAAAAGTCCTGATCGAAAGTCAACCGTAGTATGGCCAACGTGAAAGCAAAGCAACTTCAACTTCAAACGCCAACTTCAACTTCAAACGCCAACTTCAACTTCAAACGCCAACTCCAACTTCAAAGGCCAACTTCAACTTCAACTTCAAACGCCAACTTCGTTTTCAAACGCCAACGCCAACTTCAAACGCCGACGCCAACTTCAAACGCCAACGCCAACTTCAATCGCCAACTTCATTTTCACACGCCAACGCCAACTTCAAACGCCAACGCTAACCTCAACTTCAAACGCCAACGCCAATTTCAAACGCCAACGTCTACTTCAAACGCCTAGACCATCGCCAACTTCAACTTCAAACGCCAACTTCATCTTCAAACGCCAGCTTCAAACGCCAACTTCAACTTCAAACGCCAACGCCAACTTCAAACGCGAACGCCAACTTCAAACGCCAACGCCATCGCCAACTTCAACTTCAAACGCCAACTTCATCTTCAAACGCCAACTTCAAACGCCAACCTCAACTTCAAACGCCTACTTCTAACGCCAACTTCAACTTCGAACGCCAACGCCAACTTCATTTCAAACGCCAACGCCAACTTCAAACGCCAACGCCAACTTCAAACGCCAACTTCAACTTCTAACTCCAGCGCCAACGCCAACTTCAAACGCCAACCTCAACGCCGACTTCAACTTCAAACGCCAACGCTAACTGCAAACGCCAACGCCAACTTCAACTTCAAAGTCAAGATGTGAAGTGAAGACACGAGGTATTCTAAAGATTCTTTTATTTTATAGTACCTATAGGCATGTGAGAGAACACTTTGAAACACAGAACTGAACTCGTAGTATATCTAAACTTAGCTTTTGTTTGAGAAAGGTGATAACCAAATGCATCACTGCATCTCTTGTGTGTTAGTTTAGGCGCATTTGGGTAGTATAGTTCATTCATCTACAGCCATTTAATTTTGAGGCCATATCATTTATTTTATATTTCATTTAGTTTTCAAGGGGTTGGGCTTGGTCTTCTATGTTCGTACAACCTGTCTACGCTTTGTGCTAAATGAGCTTTGCTTTTTCTCTGTTTCTTGCTTGTTTCACCACATGTGCTTCAGATTGTTGTATTGTATTGTATTTAAGCATTTGTAAAGCGCCTCTAGTTGGGTGAACCGTTCAGAAGCGCCCCCAGTGCTCTAGGTCCCGCGAAAAAGCAGGGTTTGAGAAAAGCGTAGGAAGAAGAGAGGCTGCTAGAGCGAACATGCAGAAGGAGAAGCGCGTTCCAAAGAGAGGGACCAATTGAAGCAAAGCAACGAGGTTGAGCCATAGCAGTTCTAGTACGGGGAACCAAGAGGTCAGTCAAGTCTATTGGAGGAACGAAGTGGACGGTGGGAGGAAGCTGAATGAGGCCGAAGTATTACGCCAACCAGATATTTCGGGGCAAGACCCTTCTTTGCCTTGAAGGTCAGAGTGAGGATTTTAAATTGTAGGCAAGCAGCGAGAGGGAGCCAATGAAGTTGATCAAACATGAAGTTCGAGACGCGAGACTATCGGGGAAGGCGGGCTATCAATCTAGCAGCTGTGTTGAGCACCGACTGAAGAGGAGAGAGACAAACGTTAGGATGCTTTTCTTGTTTTACTTGTTCCGTATTGAGGGGCCTTTCTGCTTAGCATGTTGTCTGTTTCTGCCGTCCCTTCATTTCTCACCTTCAGTTTTGTCTTTCTTCCCATATGTCGGTTTCCTTATATGTCTTCGTTGCTGCTCGGATATTCTTCTTCTTTTGATGCTTTGCCTTGTTGCTGGTCAAGGAATCCAACATTGCGATTTATCTCCAGAGCCTATAGTTTTTTGTGTTTTCTTGAACCCTGGTGTTCAATGTCATAACTACTGTCACTTTCGCTGTTTGTCTTTTGAACTATCAGAAAATTTCAAAATTCAAAATTAGAATTTCATGAAATTTGGAATTTGGGGTACTTGCTCGGGGCACAGTGCTCGGGGTGATTATGCAGTAAATCGCAAGGAATGGCGACCGAATGAAGGCGCCATGCAGGTCGCCATGGATTCCTTGCGATTTACTGCTGTAACCCATTTTACTCAGCGTTTCCTCTCGCTTTCGTCCAAGAGGAAACCGATAAAATTTAATTTCTTCATCGTTTCTATGTCTGTTCGTACAATCTTTCACACAAGTTTACGTTATTTTAACATTTGTTTTGACTTTAATACGTACATTGTCACGTGATCCAGAGTAAATGCTCCTATATGATTTTATTACAAAGGAAATTCGTTAGCAATCTATGTGCTTCGAGTTTTAAAAAATATTGATTTAAAAAAATATTAATAGCATATTATATGTTATAAGACTTAAAGGATAATATTCTGAGAAGCAGGAAACCGAGATTTTCAAACGCCAATGTAGGCCTATAGAACGCATCTGAATGTATCTCTAGTCGTTGGCAGGGTTGCCAGGTCGCTTGCGAAAAGCGCAAGATCTTGGGAGTTTACTTTTCAGTGCGCTTGGGATCTGAAATTTTCGCAATCTTGGGATTTTTTCTAAAGTCTACAGACTATTTTTACCGTACTTTTGAAACAGTGGCCCGAATCAGATTAGGCTACTGGGTCAGTCTGAAAGACGTTTATTATTATTGTAAACTGTAAGGATTGTTAATTCAATGTTATGGAAGGTGTTTTCTTTGGAGCATAAAAAAGGCATTTTTGTGAATAATTGTGATTGTTAAAAGTTAAAACGAATTTCATATTTCCATCGCCCATCCTCAATATAGCGCCGCAAGCAAAAAATTTTCATGTTTTCATTCGGTAACTTGGGATTTTCTGGTACACTTTTGGCCAATCTTGGGATTTTTCTGGCAAGAGCTTGGGATTTCCGAAAATGGAGAGTGGTCGCACTGTGGTGGTGCATCATCTTGTGAAGGGTCTGAGTAAAACCGGAGAGTCCAAGTTTATTAAAATCGCTTCAACTGTTGTTTAGGACTCGTTTCTGATTCTATTTAACAGATTAAACCATTTAATCGTCCTCCGACTTGAACAGTTGGGAGTGTGCATAGCTGCGGTTGAAAATGGCTGGACGAATGCCGGCTGTCGTCATTGACAATGGCACAGGGTAGGAGGCATTCAATTTTAATATACAGTCGCCAATAAAAATTATTTTTGCCCAATAATATTATCATGTGATTATCTAGCGCCGCAATTTCTTGACGTGACGTTATAAGTGAAAATTTATAAGGCGCAACTTCAAGAAAAGACTCATTAGCAAACGATTCACAGACTTCAAGCACTTGCTGCAGAACAAGGAAGGTGACAGACTAATTAGCTCACTTCTGATTTGAAAAGGAAGACTGTTACTGGGTACAGGGCCAATAATGGCAAAACTTCTTTGCTGGCTAGTGAACGGCCTGGACCGAGTAAGGATACCATGCGATGCTGATCACAGGCACCTGCAACTAGGAATAGATGGCGGAGAGCCAAGGGGAGGCCGTTACAAATCGAGGGCCAACCACAGAGAAAAACAGCTGTTCCTGGTGGAGTTGCGAGCAAAAGGTAACAATACAAGGAGACCATGTGCAACCGAACGGAGAGACCTGAGACCTGAGCACTGATGAGGTGCCTAGAGACTTAATGGTAGGCAGGAGCGAGGCTTAGCAGGCAGCGCCAGAATAAGACCATCTTAAGATGAGGTAATCTGCTCATTATTGTGTATTTCGCTTTTTGAAGGGTTCTGGTGATATATAAATGTGATTTCCTAAATGTTTAGATACACAAAGATGGGTTATGCTGGCAACACAGAGCCGCAGTTCATCATGCCTTCTTGCATTGCCATCAAAGAGACGGCTGGCGTCGGCGATCAAGCAATCCGACGTCTCGGAAAGGGAGTCGAGGATCTGGATTTCTTCATCGGAGACGAGGCGCTTGATGCTCCGACCTACACTCCGAAGGTTCGCCACACTTTCTTCCATCTGAGCTTCATCCGTCTTATC
Source organism: Aporrectodea caliginosa (assembly GCA_020284085.1). Classification (NCBI taxonomy): domain Eukaryota; kingdom Metazoa; phylum Annelida; class Clitellata; order Crassiclitellata; family Lumbricidae; genus Aporrectodea; species Aporrectodea caliginosa. The sequence continues at coordinate 118,495 of JACEVL010000569.1, forward strand.
TGTATGCAACATACGTTGCTCAGAGTTTGGATCGTAATTGTAATCATAAACATGAGATTGCCAAAGCTCTAAGAAAACTGGGTCATGAGAACCAATATAACATGGGAACCAATGTTCCACGGGAACCAGTGTTTTATGGGAACCAGTGTTCCATGGGAACCAGTGTCCCTTGGGAACCAGTGTCCCATGGGGAACTAATATCCCCTGGGAACCATTGTCCCATGGGAACCAATGTTCCATTGGAACATTGTGTTTTCTTCATACATTACAGGACTTGGTGGGGTTTGTAAGGTTAAGAGGAGAAACTGTTCCGGTCTATCTTCCATTGAAAATGCATTCCCCCATGCAGTTTGGTATAGCCTCTTAGAGGCTCTTTGGAGGAGCTACATAACTACCCAGATGGATGCATGCGTAATATGGTATAGGTTCAGCCCTGGGTCTCATTCTCCTTCCCAATGCTACAAACCACAAATGACACTTTGTAGCTGCTTGTAGTAGTAGTCGTAGCATTAGGAGTTTATCAACATCACATGATATTTTATCTGCTGCTGTTGCTGCTCCTATTTCTTGTACGTACTGCAGTGGTGGGAAATTTCTTATATCAGTATTCTGAGATGTAGAGTGTCTGTTTCCAGTGGCCGATACGACATGGACTCGTTGAAGACTGGGATCTTATGGAACGATTCATGGAACAAGCCATCTTCAAGTATCTCCGAGTCGAACCGGAAGACCATTACTTCCTACTGGTAACCACAGACTGTCTATTTCTAGTGTACATTAACAGTGTTGCTTAATTGTAACAGTTAGGTAACAGTTACAGTTGAGTAGCTGTTGCAATTAAGTAACAATTGTTACTTAATTGTAGCACTGTTAATTGTAACAGTGTTACAATTAACAGTGTAATTGGAGTAAATGTCAAACATAATTTTATGGTAACCTGTAATATCTCCGGTTACATGTAATACTTGTGCATTCCTCTGACCTTTTGATTTTCTACACCAACGGATTATGCTTTTGACTGTGAGTTTTGCCTTTGTTTTGTGATAGCAGGGATATTGAAGTAACTAGATAAGATTACAGTAGATTAAATGTGTTTAAAGATGGAAGTAATTTGTAGCACTTAAACTGATGCATTTTCTTCGTAACACAGTTTTTGATGTGATTTCCTTACATTGGATTAATAGAAAAGTCTTCCAGCCGACGAACAGCTGCATAATTTCTTCTTCTGGTCTTGTAGCAGCTGAAAATCTTTTGCTCTTATTCTAATAGACAGAAATCCATTTTCTTTTGAAGATACAGAGCATAGCAGTCCCTTAAACTAACCCTGAGAAGCTGCCACAGGTATGAAGTGTTGACGACTTCATTTTTCTTAGCCTCGGCATATGCGGGTGGGTGGCCAGTTCTATTCCTTGCTGTCTAACCTTCCTACCAATAGTGTACAGTCAGTGTGCTCGTTACAGCTGAGCTGACTAGGCAGTGTAGGTATAGCAGAGGTCTGAAAGCAAATTTCTGCCCTGATGTGGATGTAGACCCCAACCTCTCTGTTGAACATACAGCATGATAACCACTAGACCAGTGTTGTCCAACCTTTTTGACACCGCGGGCCACCGAAGAAGTAATTTTTGAAGCCGAGGGCCGCACCAGTCAACTCAAAAGCAGCGACTAAAATTTATTGAAAAGTATTAACTGTATTATAATTAATTATGGAGTTATCATAATGAATGCGTCTTGGAAACTGGATTTTGTGTACACATTGTCAGATGAAAAGCCAAGTTAGGAACGAATAGCTATGCAAGTAGGCCAGTGACTGTCTTTTACTTCATTTTAACAGAAATTGCAAATATTTAGCGAGCTGTGGCGGGCCACTTAGAATCTGCCGGCGGGCCGCATGCGGGCCGCGGGTTGGACAGCACTGCACTAGAGTGTCACACACCTCTAGTCCTCTATGCACAAGACTGTACCTTGGAACATTTAATAAAACGTGCTGTAGAAATATCTAAAGAAGTACATAGCAGTGCTTGCATTCCTTTGAAATAATGGAATTTAGAGAGTAAAGAAGAATGAGTTAGATCAGACATTGTTTTATCACCTGATGGAACCTTTTCAATCTCTTAGAATGCCATATTTCAGTACTTCATACATAAAAAGGAATGATTAGATATTTAATTGTTGGAGATAATGAACTGTGGTTTGATTCGTCATGTTTTAGACGGAGCCGCCTCTGAACACTCCAGAGAATCGAGAATACACGGCTGAGATTATGTTTGAGTCGTTCAACGTACCTGGCCTCTACATCGCTGTCCAGGTTAGTTCTCTTCATGGTCAGCATCTTCAACGTTTTTAAAGGTTTTCAGTGCCTGTGAAGTATGTTATACACATACACACAGTTCAGGTCGAGTTCACCTTGTGCAGCAGAGCAAAGAAATTTGCATTCAGGGATGAAAGAGACCAAGATGCTCCATAAGAGTCTGCAAGGCAGTTTCACACAGGCATTACGATCTTAAACTCTCACAATAGGTAACAAACAATAATAATAATCTTCATTTTTTTATTACTTCAAACGGACACACCACAGTATGATTACAATTCATAGTATGAACGGATGATTGCAAATTATTACAGGAGTCGAATTTAAATGTTTGGCTGCCATGTAAGGTGCCCATCACGTCCTAATGCTCATTTTACCAATGCCATCTGGCGAATGAAAGGCTGAGTCGACCTTTGGAAGGTTAGCAGGAAGCAGTTCCTCACACATGAAACTGGATACATGCGCAAACTTATCCTTATGACTGATTGGTTGAGTCCTTGGTTTCTGGTTGTTAATGTCTGGTTAAATGATTGCAGGCCGTTCTGGCACTGGCTGCGTCTTGGACGGCAAAAACAGCCTCAGAGAGAACACTCACAGGGACCGTGATCGATTCAGGCGATGGTGTAACGCACGTCATTCCGGTGGTAAGTGCATTACTCACCATCTTCACACCAGTGTCAATCATTCCTCTTGTTTAGGAAAATCTGATATCCTTTTCTGGGCAGATTAGAACATTTTTCCTTGGGATTGAGATGAATTTATTTGAAGCACTGGATGTGGGTCTTTGCTTTTCTCTTGTTTACTTGAGCACAGTGCATAGTCTTGTTCATAGTCTGCTCTTGACAGTGGATTGTCGGACAGTAGATTGTCAGGCAGTGGATTGTTGGGCCAGTAATCCAGTGAATTGAATTCCTGAGTTTTTATTAAAGACAATTACCATACTGATATACATGCAGAATATAAAAGACTGAAGGCCTTTTCAATTGTGATCATGTTTAGGGTTTGAATTCAAGAGACAATCTGTGTCCTTGACATTGGCTGGGTTCTGTTGCATTTGTGGGATGAGCTTTCGGTTTGTAGTAAACTTTAGCACCATAATACCACCATATATAACATAGGCAGCACTTTTGAGGTACTTTAAAGTAGCTCTTTCAGATGTCTAGATTCATAACATATGTAAATACATACATGCGTAACACATACATATGAACATAGATCGGTCCATGACAAGACATGTGATGTTGTTTTAAGTGACTGACATTGTGATTGACATTGTAGGCCGAAGGATACGTGATTGGCAGTTGCATCAAGCACATCCCTATTGCCGGTCGTGACATAACATCATTTGTACAGCAACTGCTGAGGGAGAGAGAGCTGAACATCCCGCCAGAACAGTCGATGGAAACGGCCAAAGCCATCAAGGTCAGAGGTCACTTCTCTCAGACCCTTTACTGGGTGGACTGTGACTCATTCCATGCCCCTTTCAACAGAGAGGCCTTTGTAGGAGTTCTATGATGTGAAAAGGTCTTCCAGGTCAGAAGAAGAAGAAGAGGAGGAGGAGGAGGGAGAGAATGATGATGATGATGAGGAGGAGGAAGAAGAGGCAGAGAATGTTAAGGAGTAGGACATAACAAACTTATCCAAATACATACAAACATGAATGTATGTATGTAGACACTAATACTAGAAATGTCTTCAGGAAAACTGTTGGGCAATACATTTGTGACTAGCTCAAGCTCAGTTATGCAAACTGCATCCTTAAGGTTACATGCAGATGAAGATGGTCAGTTGCTCCTCTTTGGTGATGTTAAGAGAGTTGCAGATAATCCCATTTTGGTTACCTTAAGAAGGTCCCAGTTCAGACACCTTAACCCTTTTGCCCCTGAATTCCCATTGCAATATTTTTGTAACCAGGCATCATGGGTGGCGAGACCGATATATCGGTTTCTCTGGATAAGTAATGGACGCTCAAATCTGTTTCTCAGCGCCAGAGGGTTAAGAAGGGGTGACAGCTAATCCTGTTTGGCCACCTTGTTTCATTTATCCTCCTTAAGATAGCAAGCATTGATCACGGTTAATCCGATATATATAATCTTTGTTTTATACTCTTCATATATTTTTTGCAAACTGACACGCCGCAGTGTGATTACAATTCATAGCATGAACGGATGATCACAAGTTATTACAGGAGTCGAATTTAACCGTTTGGCAGCCATCCACCCATCACATCCTGCTCCTCATTTTACCAACGCCATCTGATGAATGAAAGGCTGAGTTGATCTGAATAAGAAGGTGTACGTTCCATGTTCCATCCTGTTATAATTATCGTTGTTTTAACTGGTTGTTGTTTTTCAGGAGAGGTTTTCCTACGTCTGTCCTGACATTGTCAAGGAGTTCAACAAGTACGACGCTGATCCGGCCAAATGGATAAAGCAGTTCGAAGGAATTAACTCCGTCACGAAACAGCCGTTCAGGGTCGATGTCGGCTACGAGAGATTCCTTGGACCTGAAATCGTCTTCCATCCGGAGGTAAAACTTCCTGTTTATACACCGTGACCTTCACATAACAAAAAATGTAATAATAATGATAACTATTATAATAGTGAATCTCTCGTTAACAATTTGCCAGTTCAATGCCATGGTTTGTCACAGTACAACCTCCCTGCAACAATCGGATTAGGCATTGCTGTTGCAGATGTCATTAACTGTCTCTAGCCAATTCTTTATCTCCTCAAGGATCACAGTTGCCTCAGATAAGCAATAATAATAATATTAATAATAATTAGGATTTCGGTGGCTGTAAAACAAGAAAACCACATTAAAAAAAATAACCCCTGAACGAACAATAACCTACAGAACACCACATCATTAATTTCATTTCACTTTACCTTGTAACCATGTAGCAGCTTGTCAACCTGATTTACATTAAACGAATATATATATATTCACTTTACTGGAACTTACCATCTGCCCATTGAGAGGGTGCTTTTGAAAATGCTGTTATCATCTGCTCAGGCACTGCTTTTAAATCCACAATCCGACCATAAGCAGTTGGATGAGTTACAAAAAATGAACAATTATTTTTATGATTGCTCACAATCTTTCACCACGCTCATTACTCGTGATTATTCATTACGATCAGCACTTACAATCATTGCTTACGATTATTGCTCACAATCATTTTGCTTACGATAATTTCTGTCTTGAGTAAAAAGTGCTGATGATAGTAAGAATAGTGAAGAGAATAGCTACCAGGTACTGTTCCAAAACAAATATCTATCAAACCGAAGTTTTGTATCACACCCTTATAATAATAATTCTCCAGATCTAAAATAATGATTATGTAATGTCTGGAAATGGATGAAAGATGTCTATCTCTGGCTAAAAGTCTTAGCGTTAGTATAGTGTAATAATTGAACCGGTTACTTATTGTAGTTTGCCAATGCTGACTTCACTGTGTCGATATCTGAGACGGTGGATGAAGTGATCCAGAACTGCCCGATTGACGTGAGAAGAGGACTTTACAAGGTATCAACTGGATGCGGTTCCATCTCCTCTCTGAATCTTCCTCTCTCAACGCTTATGAATACCAGATAAATTAAATGAGAAATCTTTAACACCGATTATGTAAAACAGAATAATATTGTCGCAACAATGAATGATTTCTGTAGAGCCACTATAAAGGATAATGGATATAACTAGTTACTCTACTTGACTATCCTAATGCACAAGGCATCAGTTGATGGTTGCTTCAAACGAAATCATGGTTGATATTCTTAGTCCATTGGAGAAAGACAATCAATATCCAAATGGTAGCACAAGAAACCTAAGTTGTCATCCTACCATTGGTCATTTAAATTAGGTCAGCTATGAGGGTCACCATTGCTCAAAAGTTGCCTGTGTCATTAGAAGATGCATGATTAACAGTTTGGTTTCCTTTTTTAAGGGCCAGTCGTCCAGCATCCAGCTATGTGTTTGGATGCCCCTACCTGATACCAGCAAGCGTAGGCTTGCATTATGTTATATTGTTTGTGATGGTATTTGATATTCTGTTGGTTTTGCTGCGGTAGAACATTGTTCTGTCCGGTGGATCTACGATGTTCCGTGACTTTGGTCGACGTCTGCAGAGAGACGTCAAGCGCTTCGTCGACTATCGACTCAAACTCAGCGAAGAACTCAGCGGAGGAAAGCTAAAGGTGATCAAACTTAACTAAAGTGAAACCGTTCTTAGGAAGAGCTGTAGATATGTTCAGTCACTCCCTCAGAAATTCTGTCAGAACTGTTGCTGACAGTCACGCAAGTAACAACCTTCTTGTTAAGAATCACCAAATGCAGATTTCTGTTTGGATATTGTCTTTTTTCTTCCGTATAGTTTAAAATGCGGACAAGATGTAACTATGCGATTTTGTCCTAAAACAACATTGAATGCTTCAGTAGAAGTATTTCTGCATGAAGTATTGGTATAGGTTTTTTTAAACAAATTGTTAGGTTATTTGTTCAGAAAATATTATTTCATTTCTGTCTGCACAATACTCTAACTAGTTCATCTCTGTGCCAATATTAATTTAATTGATTCACAAAATATTAGTTGCTTTGTTTTCTAAAATATTAGTCTAGGTATCTTTTAGCGCCATGTTAGATTAATTTTTCAAACCAGAATCTACAGTTGAACTTTCCATGTCTGTTTAGCCAACACCGATTGATGTTCAAGTCGTAACCCATAACATGCAACGATATGCTGTTTGGTTTGGAGGGAGTATGTTGGCTTCAACGGTCAGTCTCATAATTCATCCACGCTCATGTAGGCAATTCTAAAATTGTTTTTACGCCAATGGAAAATAACGCTTTTTCTTTTTGTCAGCCAGTTATTCTGGTATTTCGTTTCATAGTTCATCTTTAGACCCTGTGTTTGGCTCTAAGCTGAGAACTCGTTTTCGTCTGCAGTGCTTATGATTCATAATATTTTCATTATCTAGCTGAAAAATCATATGAATGATTTTATGAAATTTCGTCAGCATTCTTATTTGCATGTAATTAGGTCAGGTTTCCAAATTACCATTATGCATGCATAATGGTAATTTGGAAACCTGACCTAATTACATGCAAATGAGAATACTGACGAAATTTCATATCTTTATGTGTATGAACTTTGTCCAACTGTCGAAGGCACTCTTTACTAGTCTGGCGAAATGAATACAAATGAATTGAACCAAACCAGAGGATTGTGATTCTTAAGTGTTGTTTCGCTTAAAAATAACCATCATTTTATACCTCGATGAACCAAAATAGAATATAAGCAATAATAGGATATAAACCAGAATAAAATATTCAGAATACAAAAAGAATTTAAATCAGACTAGAATGTCTTGCAGAATAGAATATAAACCAGAATAGAATATGAATAGAATTGAAACCAGAATAGAGTATAAACCAGAATATAATGTATACCAGAATATAATATAAGCCAGAATATAATATAAACCAGAATATAATCTGAACCTAAATAGAATATAAACCAGAAGTCTGGTCTATGTTGTTTCTAAAGCAAATATGAATTTTTTTTGATGAAATTCTGTTCTACAGCCGGAATTCTATCAGGTCTGTCACACGAAGGCTGACTACGACGAACGCGGTCCTTCCATCTGTCGACACAATCCCGTCTTTGGAACAATGTCTTAAGACGAAGCCACTTCCTCAGCACAGAAGACATGTTGGCGCAACAGACACCAATCGAACTAAAGACAAAGGAGAACCAACCCAGCGAATACCTGTTTCTCTAGGATTTCGACATATTGCACAAATGGCTGTTGAATTTTAATTTCATGCAATTTTTTTATTGTTGACAGTATTTCTTGCATTATTTTGTTTAAGCAATTTCAGGCAATTGTATGTGAAATGTGTTGAATTGATCGTAGGCTTTGAATGTCTGTATCGTCTCATCATGAAGCCAAAAGTGTCTGGGCTCTGATCGTCTCTTGTAGGCCACTCAGTGTTGGCATGTGTCTGTTCATTTGTGGTGCTTTATCAAAAGTCTGAGTTTTTGTTGACGGATTTTGAATTAGAAGTAGCTGTTTATTAGATTGTTAGGCGTGGTTTAAGAGTACCTTGGAGTGGTCCAGAAACCGTTTAATATCGAGGTACGTACCTAGTGAGTTGTGAAGAACTGAGTTTTCCAATGCATAGTTGTGAATGTGATCTGTTATCGGAAAAACACTTCACTGAGATCACCTATTTGTAGGTTTTACTAATTACATTGTGCATTTAAATCAGTATTATTATCAGTATTATGGGTTCTTGTTAATTTATGAAATGGCGGTAAGGTTTAAGTAGAGGTTATCCTCTGTTGTGGGATTTCAGTAGGGACAGGCCTGACTGGGCTCTACTCAGAGATGATCTCTCTGTGAGGACCTTGAGCAAGTCCTTCATATGCACTTATGAACTCCTTTGAAAAGAGGACAATACCAAATACAGTTGTTTTTGTATTATTGTATTGCGTAGAAGAAGTTTCTATCTCAGGTTTGATCTAAAAAGTCCTTTATGTTGACCTGATGAGAACGTTTTCAACGTACAGCAACACAATTGTCTTAACGATTGCACAGTATTATTGATATTTAATGAGAACACTTTTTTTGTCTTAGCACTTTGAGTCAGTGTTTCACATAATCACCGTATTAATGTTACATGTAATACTTGAAACTGCAAAGCAAATGCCTTCAGATGCTTCCAGGAGTCTTTTTCTTCCATGTTGAGCGCTTCTGAGAGATTTTTAAGTTGTGCTTTATAATGTCTTGTTACATTACATTACATTTGGTGTTTTGCTGCTTTCAACCAATGATCCGCAATAATTTATCCACGAGTGCCAAAGAAATGAACTGTGGCCATTTTCTGTTTAATCGATTTGTTGCTGAGCTATGAAATAACTGACGTTTGAATTTGACTGAGTTTATCAATGTTTTGAGTAAAAGTTGTGTTGGATATTTGATGTCTGTGTTAGTCAGTGTATTATCGTTTAGTTATCTCATTACCAGTAATCATATCATATCTAATAATTTATAAACTGCCTCTTGCAGAATAACTATTCAGAGGCACTATTGTTTAGTGTGTAATAATTAGGTCAGTATTTCTGTTACGGTATTTAAAATTTCAATGTATCCAGAGTTTGGGTTTCTTGCTGCGCTGTTCTTTGTTTAACTCTCATTTGTCTAAAGTGAGTCAGAACGAAGCTTAAAACTCATCCGTTTCATCTTGCTTATACACTCCGTAGCTTCACTTCTGCTTTCTATGACTTTGGATTTCGACCTGGCTTTACTAATGCTGTGTTGTCCAACGCGGGCTGATTTTAAGTGGCCCGCCCGAGCTCGCTAAATTTTTGCAGTTTGCGTAAAAATGAAGTAAAAGACAAAGTCACTGGCTTTTGAATTTACTGGAGCGGCCCTTGGCTTCAAGAAATATTTATTTATAGTGTCAAAAAGGTTTCCAGACAGCACTGCTCTAATGGATATGACTTTGAGTATGACTTCACTTAGAGCAACCATCAATTGCTGCTTTATGATATTGGCAGCACCAGAGAAGTCGGTCGATTAGAAATGGTCACCTTGAAACAATACCATTCCAAAATCATCATCCACTGGACAGAATCAGCCAAGATCCACCAGATCCACAAGCCAATAGGTTTCAGTTTCCTGATGCACAACATTTGAAAGACGTGAATATGTGTTTCATTTAACGTTACGTGTTGATTTAAGAAAATGGAACTAACAGTGTCCTTTAACTGATTCCAGTCAGCAGGGATCAATCTATCAATATAAACTTGATATAGCGCCCCTCAAGATGTCCCAAAACAGTCTGGCACTCCAGCCGCGGCTTTAAAACTTTTTCCAGAGATGAGTGAAAGGTCGAGGAATCTGTCCTTGGAAGCAATATATACATTAGTTCCAGTGGAAGGCTGTTCCAAATGGTCAGGCACGCAATGGAGGAAGCCCAGTATAGCATTGTGGAAGTGCAAATATGGTCTGTCTTATGGTCAAATATGGTCATGTTTATAAATGCTGATAACTTCAATGTGTTAACTGAAGTTTTAACGTGAAGAATTACTTAAGGTAACAGTTCAGCAATTGAATGGGAAACAATGCAACGATCTAAGAAGAACTTCTTTATCACAACAATCAAGTATCGAGAGTAAAAACGTCAAAAGCAGAGCATTTTCTTTATATCTCCATCACTTTCTGATCCACATAATATATTCTTAATGATCAAGACCCTTCAGCATTCTATGATCCAAGTCTGTTTTGTCAAGACCAAGGTCTCTCTGTCCAGTTGTCCGAGACCATTGAACATTTCTATTCCATTAATGACCATTTCTCAAGGAAAGTGCTTTTAAATTCGTCATTCGCTGTTGGAAAGGAAGAAAGTAAACAGCGGCCAAAGTGACAGAGGCTGATACATATGCAGAAAATGAAATACATTTCAAGTCGTTTCTATCTACACATAAAAATTTTTCCAAATCAAATAAAATCAAGAGAATACTCAATTCTAACTTATTTACTTGTAAGATTTCTCTCAGCTCCATTTTCCACGTTCCCAGCGGATTCTGCCAAGAAGATTAACTCCAAAGGGCGCTGCTATATAGCTGACCAGAAATGCTCCATGTAACTCAGCTACACCATTCTGACTGTTTATCGCCATAATTATATAGCATTAGAAACATCGATAACAACGAAACCTACACATAAGCAAGACGAACAGCAGTTCCTTAAGTTAGCCTCAAAAGACAGCCACGGGTATGAAATGTTAGCGACTTCATTTCTATTAGCATTGGCATAGTAGGACCAGGTGCAGAATACACTCAATACTTGCTGTACTCCATAACTAGGGTTGGAGAGCCATACCAGAGACTGCAACCAGTTTTACATTTAACAAAGGAGTTGTTTGATTAAATGTCTACACAGCCAGTCCTCTCCCTAACCATCAGACCTTCCCACTGACCACCAGTGTACAGTCATCATAGACAAGGTGGTACAGAAATCACAAATCGCTAATTTATTGGCAACATCAACGTAAGTCCTACAAGGAGTTTCCATGCCTGTTTGCTGATGTTTCAGCAGTGCAAGCAAACAGCTATGTGACAATAAAACACATGTTTTGGCTGAAGCACCGGGATTGGAACCCAACATCTACTACGGCTGAAAGAACATTGAATTGGCAGACGGTCACAACACCAAAATCAGTGCAACAGAAACAATTATTTATTACAGGTGCAGAATAGTCGACACTTGCTGTACTCAGTAACTACGTCTAAGGAGCCATACCAGAGACCGCAACCAGTTTTACATTTAACAAAGGAGTTGTTGGTTAAATGTATATACAGCTGTGATACTTCACTGCATGTAGAAACCATTAAAAGTAATATATGGACAGAAGAAACAACCATCTGGTAATGAAGCACTATTTTAGTATTTAACCCTTGCAATACCATAATTGAATCATTGGCTTCCTCTTCAGCCAAGGATCTGTTTCAAATTGGGGCTCATCGTTTACAAAACACTGACTTCTGGTCAACTGAAATACTTAAAATCAGTCCACACTTCTCAGTCTTATTATCACTATCCAACAAGGTCATCTAATTGCTTTCTCTGGTCATACCTAAAACTACAACATTGCCTGGAAAACCAGCGTTTTGGTTGCGGGACCTAAATTTGGAATTCCCTCCCTGTATCTACACATTCTGCTCAGTCGCTTGTGTTATTTCTCACTCAACTTTAAACTCGTACATTTCCAAATGTTTATTTGCCGTAGGATCTGTCTCAACAGACCAATGTGCAGGAAGTGGACATAATTTGGTGCACCATTTTTTGAAAGCGCTTGTGCATCAAATACTGGTGCTATATAAGTTACCAATTAATAACTATAATAACGGATTTTATAGTAAGAGAAAATGTGGTCATTGATCTAATTAGACAAAACAGTCTGGCAGCAGGCAACACTGAATGTGCTTTGACATCAGACAGTTTATGTCAGTGCTCTTTGTTGAAGTTAATTTTACGAGTGCAGGGTAGAAGCAGCGCTGGCAATTCTGCTCCTGTTTGGCTGCATGAAATTTGCAATTTTTATTCTGCCATCACCAGCGGAAAGAATTTGATGGCCTTAACCCTTGCAGTTTTCTTTAAGGTTGCTTAGTTTTCTCCTAGTTGCTCAAACCCTAGGAGTTGTTGCACTAGCATTTCAAGACAGCGTTGAAAGATCAGGAAACCATAGAGCACTGCAGAAATGTTGATCAGCTGGCCTGTAACAGAGCCTACCTACCCATAATGCACACTATGTCTTTAATTAAATGAATAGTTTTGAAAAATGAATTACCAACCACATGAAATCCTAGATATTTCTCAAGAAGTATCTCGATCAGGTTCAATTACTAACATTAATATTGGCCACGGGAAGCCATCTTATGACTGAGTTTGCTACTAGAGTTGGAAGTGTTTGAACAGTACTTATCAAACACCTTCTTGAAATCCATTCCGATAATATGAAACACAGACCATAATTGAAATCAACAGATGACATGAAAAGTCTACAGCAGAAGAATTTCTATGACGTGAAGAATTTACACGAGTGAATTAACATTCCTCATTTCAACTGTACAGTAATTAACCCAAAAACGCTCTTAAATATACCATCAATTAAAACTCGTGCCTATACAACACTATGTTAAAACTGCCAAAATGTTCGAAGTGGTGCCTGTACAATCAACTATAAGTGGTGCAGATGTGCTCTGATTGGTGCTTTTTCCATCACACAAGTATCAAACGTCAGAAGTTGAGCTAGCCGAGTGAAAAGTGCCATAAGTGCGTAGGACAACAGCGTCAGATAATGTTCCATCGTTGCTTCGATCAGTGAAACGAGTTGGACACTGAGAAACTGCTCATACGTTGCAACACATCACAACGACAACAGCAACAATGACAACATATAAACGGACAACGTAAAAGCCAAAGGAATCAAGACGCTGCATCGCAACGGTGTGATTTGAGGTCATCACAGTTGACCCATTGTTGGGGGGGGGGCTGGAGAAAATGTAGCTTCAGTAAGAGAAGAATCGGAAACAGAGTGGGAAAAGAACTACAGTGAAATCCACGGAGAAAGAGTACTTCAGATGGCGAATGATCAGAACCAGCTGAGGGAAAGACATAGGGGCTCGAGAGGAACATACTAGGAAAAGGTATTATCAGCGGGGATAATCATAAGGATTGCATGAAAGGAATTGAGCCACTGTTGAATACTCTACAAATCACACACACTGCATATGGAGAAAATGTAGCTTAAGTGAGAGAGGAATCAGAAGCAGAGTGGGAAACGACCTACAGATAGCAGTGAAATCTATGGAGAAAGAGTACCTTAGTACCTGGTCGAAACCTGCTGAGGGAAAGACATACGGGTACGATAGCAACATACTAGAAACAGTATCATCAGCGGGGATAGTCAGAAGGATTGCATGAAAGGCAGTGAGCCACTGTCAACTGCTCTACAAATGACACACACTGCGTACGTCGTCGCTAGGAAATGAAGACACCAAAAACTACGGAAGAGAGATTCCTACACAATTTCATACGCTAATCAAAACGAAGAAGAATATCTGACATAATCCAAAGACTAAAGGAAGTAAGAACGCATCAACAAAGTTCAGAAGACCATCATTGTCATACACAGAACACAGCCGACGACGACCAATCAGAAGAGACCTCCTGTGTCACATGACTATGGCAGCGACGCCTCTGACCGGTCGTCACATGACAAGCTATCTCTTGATGATGGCAAACGTTAGAAATGCGTGACGACGATTCGCGTGACAGGTACAAGTCGTCACGGCATCTCGTACGTAACTAACAGTGTCCGGTTTCGGCGCCAGCGGCGAAGATGCCGACGTCACCGCTCAGTTGCAGCAGCCGATGGCCGAGCTCGGTCGCTCCTCTCGGGTCAGGTCGACGCCTCGTCTGTGAGGCTGCGCCGTCAGAGCCGGATCAGTCTTCGGGAGTTTCTTAGCTGCAACAACAAAAGCACAGAAATTGGAATTCACTTGAGAAGCGAGATTGATATAATCTGATGGGCCTGTTTCTGGTTTCTCTAAGACTCTAACCTATCTGTATATTAGATCGTGCCGTTGGAGTCGCTATCATCATGCAAGTTCCTTGACCAGAAGATTATTGAAAGTCTAGAACAGCATTTCCCAAATTGTTGGTCGGACCCAAAATCGCAAAGCTCTGGCAAAAGTGGGTTGCCAAATGTTTTCTGAAAACATTATTTTTCGCGGAACAACAACATTTGGCTATGATTGGGCTATGAAGCGAGAACATACACTGATGTTGCCATTTTCTTTTGGACTGCAATAAATTATATTAAATATGCCAATTTCTAAATGCTGTACGTAAATCCACATTTAATGCCTGTTAGTATTCAATGCTTAATTGTCACGTGGGTACCAAAACTCAAGATCAACACAGAGGAATTTGGGAACTGCTGGCCTAGAACATGATGCATGTACAAATACATACACGTCCTAAATGCAGCCGCCAGATGCACACCTAACAAGCTACTCTCACATGTCTACCTACATGTTTGAACAACTGCACTGGCTTCCTCTCTCTGCATGGATTAAATTCAAAAACCTCATTCTGGTCTTCAAGGAACAACGGGGTCTTGCCCCAAAATATCTAGCTGATGTATTACTCCAGCCTCTTTCAGCCACGCCACATCATCCACGCCGCTCTTCGACAGACTTATTCTTCTAGTTCCTCCTATTTCTTCTCTTGTCCCTGTCCTTTACCTCAATTGGTCCCTCTCTTTGGAATACGTCGCTCCATCTTCTCGCTCTTGAATACTAGCTGGTAATCCCTCCTCCTCCTTCATTTTTCTCAAAACCTATTTCTTCTCTTGTGGCCTTGCGCACTGGGAGCGCCTCTGAACGGTTCACCCTACTAGAGGCACTTTATAAATATACAATACAATGCATACATAGTTAAGTACATACAAGTCTATACACATATGTTATATACAAACAATACATGCATGTGCGTATATGTATGGAAGACAAACATGAAAGCCGCAGAGTCTTGAAAGTCAGAATTTGGTACGAACCGATCGCAAGAAATATTTCTGCAACGTTCATCGCTGTTTTCGCCGACGTTTCCATGAAGAGCAGATTATGTTCGTCCGCAAAAGCGTTTGCCTCCTGAAAGAGAAAAATACATCGACCCACGTTTAACGTTTGAATGCAAAGTCAAAGGAGCACCAGATTCACAAGTGGTGCTATATAAATGTGCAATTACCATTCCCAAGATCATCTCTTCATACACCACTTGAGCAGATTAGGTAAAACTAGTCATAGGCAACCATCCCTCAGTTCATCATGCACAAGTCTGGCCTGAACTTCCAATGTACGACTGTTGCAGTGCAAAATTTAGACTTGTGTCAGAGAGTTGCACGTCAACGGTGTTAAGGCTCTTTAAAGGTGCTATATAAATCTCCTAAAAAAGATAAAAAAATAAATCATATGCTGACCATGTCTGGTTCTCTGATTCTAATACGCAATGTTGTAGCTGACACTTTTCTCATTTTCAAATTCATTGCAATAAATTCCTTGTTTCTTCTGGACCATCTTGATTTCTCTGTCTGTCTGTCTGTTTGTCTGTCTGTCTCCGTCTCTCTGTCTGTCTCTCTCTCATTAACTGTCTCAGTTGTTTTTCTCCTAAACACAAAAAATTCAAATCCTTGCAACTAAAATTAACTCAGACTTAAGAAATGAAATTGTCATTCAAATGAAAATCCAACAGGGACATTTCTATCTGGCTATTTGCAAAAACCTTTTAATCCTTTACCTACGAGCTGCATAGATTTTGTAAATACATTTTAGTACATGCTTATCGTTAAAGGGTTAAGAAGCTCACAAGGGCACTTAGCATAACAAACCAACAGGTAGGTCTTGAAAAATGCGATACACCAACACCTTCAGAATCAAAGAACGCAGAAAGAGAAACGACAAACAGTTGAAAGTCTGACTTCATATGAAACGGTTCGAATGTTCTCCAGATCCGTTTTGTTGCCGGCCAAAGCGATGACGATGTTTGGACTTGCCTGCTTCTGAAGCTCACCAATCCAACTCTGAGCTCGAACAAAACTGTCCTATGCGCACAAAAGACAACAAACAACATACACATACAAAGACTGAACACCAACAACCAATCTCATCTAATCTAATCTCATCTAATGACTTCTATAGGGCTATTATCTGCAGGTCCTCCGACTGTTCATAATAGATCAGTAATGTGATAGATGTGTAATGTCAAGTTCAGCAGAACAATGAAAATTCATTCTTTGTTTATTGAATCCCAAAAAATCAGCAAAAGAAAAATATAGACATGAAACATTGACATGGGTATTGAGAAACAACCGGTCGACCCAGAAGGAATAGGGTCACAAAAAAAATAAAGTTCAAAATATATAACTAAGGTTCAAGAGATGAAACTATTATTATGTATCATACAATATGTCAAAGACTCAAATAATTGGCATCAATTTCTGATACAGAACACGATGTATGGTGCTGTTGGTCACTGGAGCTCTAAATGACACAACAGAAATGTGGTGTTGCATTATTCATTTCTTTTTTTATGTAGCACTATTATCCAGCAACAGGCATTAGCTAATGGAACTGGACAGCTGTGAGGAATGGACCTGTTGGAGCAGGGTAATGGTAGAATAGTAATACACAGGCACAAACAACAGGATGCGGGTTCGACACCGCTCAGCCTTCCACATAATAATAATGATAATAATAATAAGAAGAAGAAGAACAATAGTAATAATAATAGTAATAATAATAATGATAATAATAATAGTAGTAAAAGTAGTAATAATAGTAATAATAATAATATTAAACCATAATAAACCATAATTATGCATAGTTTCTAAGAGCCGGAGGGATCCTTTCTACCTCTGGTGAAAAAATAAATAAAATAAAATAAATAAAAGAAAATAATAATAATAATAATATTTAGTAAAAATAATGATAATAATAACAGTAGTAAAGTAGTAATAATAATAATAATGATAATAATCATAATAATAGAGATCAAAGTTATATTTGAAAATTGCAATCTTTAGGACTGTAGGGCTAGTCGAGATCCCAGTCATCAGGAACTTATCTATAAACTAAGAAGTGGGGGATTGACCATAAGAGATGTCTACTGACCTGATTGGTAATATCATACATAACGATGGCCGCCTGCGCTCCCCTGTAGTACATCGGAGCGAGGCTGTGATATCGCTCCTGTCCGGCCGTGTCCCAGATCTCAAACTTAACAACAATGTCATCTAGGCAGACGGTCTGCGTTAGAAAAGCCGCTGAAATATCAACACAGACGACCAATCACATTTCCACAACACACGCACTCACCCCACGCATCTTAAATAGATATGTAATGTAATAGATGTGGGGCGCGGTGGTGTAGGGGTATGTTCGGTGCCTTGCAGCCGGAGGGTTGCGGGGTTCGAATCCACCTCAGGGGGGTGTGTTTGGTGCCTTGCAGCCGTAGGGACCCTGGGCAAGTCCTTCACTCGCAATTGCTCATGCGCTTCGGCGTGAAACTCCGATTCAGTGTCCGCGCTGTAGTCGGGAGTGCCTCTGAGTAGAAATCTTGAAGGGGCGCTATATAAATATCTGAAATGAATGAATGAATGAAAATGAATGAATGAAATGAATAGACGTGTAATTAACATGTGTGTAATGTAACAAGTGTGTAATGTAACAGACATATAATGCAATAGACATGTAATGTAATAGATGTGTAATGTAATAGCTGTGTAACGTAATTGATATGTAACAGATGTGTAATAGATATGCAATGTAATAAATGTGTAATGTAATCGACTGTAAAGTAATAGATGTGTAATAGACGTGTAATAGATGTGTAACAGACATGTATTGTAATCGACTGTAAAGATGTGTAATAGACGTGTAATAGATGCGTAATGTAATAGACATGTAATGTAATAGACGTATAATATATAGACTGTAACATAATAGATGCCTAGTGCAATAAATGTGCTATGACTGAAGATTTTACAATGGTACTTTCTATGAACCTCTTGAAAGCACTCCACGTTATGATTTATGATATCAATAAATATATATTAAATATGACAGAGTATATTAATCATCTGTAAGTGTTTCTCTACACTGGCTAGCCAGAAAAATTCCCCCACTGGCAGGCCCTTGCATACACATATAACATGACTATGTTCACCATGTTATGTAAGTGAAATGCCAACGATGAAGCCATGCAACACATTTGTGATGCCAGGGGTCAAAACCCGTCACATGTCGGTTTCTGACCTTTTTATTCAGTCATATTCTACAATTAATCTGCTTCAAAATACTTTTCAGAGAATGAAAATATCTTTTTTCTAACTGAAGTTATATGCGTTTGATTCTTTCATTAGTTTAGAGTGAAAATATCGAATAAAAAGTTTTGGAATATTCATTTCATTAAAGTCCTCAGCAACCATTACATGATTATTCTGCAATTGTGCTGTGCAATAAAGGGCTCTATTCTGTGTCGAATAAAACAAACGGCATCAAAATCAGATTACTACTTTGCAAGTTATGGCAAATTCACAGGCAACACCTGAATTGAAGAATATTCTACATTGTTGACCCCTCTCGCCTATTTCAGCTTCTAACTCAGTATCTAGGAAGCGACAAGCGACGGGTTTTGACCCCTGGCGTCACATTTGTCCATTTAATTAGATATTTGCTTTCCTACATTTACCAATATTAGCTTTAGATATGAATCGACGATTACAAGCAGCTACCCATTAAGGTCCTTATGCAGTGAGTGTCTGGTGAGAGGCTGATAGATGCATGAGAAAGTATCGGCTCAGTAAACAATGGTCCCATTGACAATGGGACACTGAACTCATGGCACATTCGAAGACAGTGGACAAATCACCATGTCCTGGATACTTCATCAACATCATCATGATCATTGGTGTGCCCACTCGAGTACTGCAGATTCCACTACTCTGTCAATTGGCTCGGTCTTGGGCTTGTCTCCAGGCAGAGTGTAGCCCAAAGTTGAGGATTCACCTCCACCATCCAGGTCCAAATGTAATGGATGACCATCCGGGACACAAGACGAGTGCATTGAATGATTTCCAGTTACAGCTCAGCTGATGCCAATAGCAGAGCCAGTTGGTGTCACGACAACTCGTCGAACGACATTTCGTCTACGACACTTCGTCGAGCGACATTTCGTCGAACGACATTTCGTCGAACGACATTTCGTCGGCGACATTTCGTCGAACGACATTTCGTCGAAACGACATTTCGTCTACAAAGTTATTTGATATTGTCACTTTAAAATGGAAGCTGGATTGATGAAAAAACAGTTTCCCGAAATGGAAGTGGGATTGAAGAAAGCATTCCTGTGTTGAAATAGAAGCTGGATTGATCGAAATTATTTTTCCGTAAATAGAAGCTGGAAATCAACCTGGATGCATGGATGAAAATAAGTTTCCATTCAATAGAAGCTGGATTGATGAAAATAATTTTGTCAGTAATTAGAAGCTGGATTCCAGAGAATATATAGCACGTTTTAGCGAAACTATAAGAAAGCGGCCTCTGTTGATTAGCCGTAATTGATACAGATACACTTGTAGACGAAATGTCGTTATACAAAATGTCGTTCGACGAGTTGTCGCGGAACCGAGCCAGTTGCACTGGGAGACAACAGTCCTGGTTGTAAACATTTCCAGTATTTCAACTGTATGTATGTACATGGCCATTTATATAGCGCTTTACAGGAACCTCACGAAGGCGCAAATGAACATCACGAACTGCGTCTGCTGTAGACCATGAGTTACCTCACAACTCAGACAGTTCAGCTTGAAATTAGCATTCCTCAGACACCTCAAACTGTCACCATGTAGGAACCTTCTGCAAGCCATGATTAAATGTCCAGTCCTTCAAATAATTCTAGAAACAATTCCTCCAGCATCATAAGTAACAAACTCATCTACCTTAAGCACTGTAACACTGTCAGTTATTATGAAGATTTATATAACGCAGGTTAATATAACCAAATATACCACATATGCGCTAATGTATGAAATGTAACTGAACATTTATATAGCGCCCCTTCAAGATATCTACTCAGGGGTGTTCTCTGCGCTAGCCTATATGACGTTAAATGTCATTACGAACGAATATATTATATCAGTAAGCAAAACAATGCACAGTAAACTGAAAGATTCACCAGCGGTGGACCCACACACACACAAGGAACCAATCAACAGATTCCCATCAACAGCTGAAGATGGCATGGATGCCTAAATGTAATAGATGCCCAAAACAACTACTACAAGTCACTCAATCAGAATTCCTCAACGTCATTTATTGATAGCTTACCACCAAATAAACTGCCCCACATAAATATTCTCCCAGAGAGTACTGATCCTGCCTACCTCCGATGGTACTCTCCTGGTACTCGTGGAACTGTCCTTTGACGAATCTCAGTACGAGGCTCGACTTTCCGACGGCCGACTCTCCCAAAAGGACCAACTTAAACTGATACATCCTCGTCTTCGTCCCAGCTCCATTCGGATGCTGAGTTGCTGCCATGACAGTCAGATGGCGCTACAAACACACATCGAAATGATCCTCATTTACGAGAAATATCAAACCCATGAATGTAAGTATCAAAGTATGGGGCACGGTGTCCGATTGGTTAGAGCGATCGGCCTGTAACACAGGAGTACGGGTTCGAGCCTCGCCCGAGACAGTTACTGTGTAGGGACCTTGAGCAAGTCCTTCACTCACAATTGCTCTGCAATATAATTGTATCTGTGACGTCATCCTGTGTGGACTTCTGAACTTTGGAAGGAGGGCAGTATCAAAGTGCAGTTGTACTGTATTGTATTGTATAAAGCATTTATGTCTTTCAGAACATCTCCAAGGTGCAGAACCTCAAGAGTCAGTTGCCAAGATCACAATATGTCCTATATGTCCTGGCACTCCAAAATAAAACACAATGCACTGTGGACTAATTAACGTGATGTCATGGACAGGACCGTAGCAATGGGTGTTCCTCTGTGTCTGTGGAACGGGCGCAACTCAAGAGGGGGCTCAACTTTTCAGACAGAATAATTTAATTCATAGAACTAATAGGCCTAACTCTTATCTTTGGGGAGCAAGTGGGTTCCAAATTTATGCTTGGCACAGGGTACATATATACATGTGGCTTGCTATGGCTCTGGTCATGGGGGTACAGCATGTAAACTAGGCTCCGTAAAAGAAAGAGATATGGCTTAAAAGTTCATGTTTAGCACCACAGTGCAGTTCTTGAAAGGCGCAATAACCAGTTTCAGCATGTTAAGTTGATAGCTTTGAGGGACATACGACCACTTCACATTAAACAGACTTGACCTACTGCCCCCATTTAAAAGTGGAGTATACACGCTACGTCCATGTAAACATGACAGAATTCTACCTGTTGCAGACAGTCTGGCATGCAAAACATTCATTATTAGGATGATTCACTCATGATTATATACTTCAAAATGTAGACTAAAATTTACTAAATGAAAATATATTCACATCCTGGATTCAGTCTTTGTAGTCAATCTAATAATATATCTCCAACATTACATATTTTGTTACCCAGTCACTTGTCAATTTAAGTAGGCCTCTATCTAGCGGGAACCGTCCCTTCTGGTGTGCCTATTGTTCCTGATCAACACTCATTATTTACTAGCTCAATGTGTTGTTTTAATCTTTGGTTGCTCGATCATATGATTATGTTGTTCAACACTAGTATCTGTTAAGTGGGATCAATAAAGTGAATTAAATTGAACTGAAAAATGCAGTTAGCATTTGGTTCAATAACGTTTATGCTTACTTACTTACTTATAAACTGGGAGCGCATAAGCTGTACATGTGGACCTCTATATGTCTAGTGGCATCTGCAAACCAGGAACTAGAATCACACCCGCCACGTGTGGCTGGCTGATTCATGCCATATGTGATTGTGGTCACTTCTACGATTCGTTAAGTCAATTTTCTTCACTTGGGTTATGGTTAGTTTTGGGACCAGTTCAACTTCCACCACCGTTGCGATTAGTTTCTATTACCAACGACCCTGATCATCCAATGTGCACCAGGCATAAATTGAGTTCCTGATTTGTGGATTCATTAAGGCATGAAAGGATCCACAGCCAGAATAAGAACCATCGAAGGTCATTGTCTCAAAGTTTCTGTTTAACTTCTATTTATAGCGTTAATGGAACGCAGAGGTGAAGAGAATATCTTCATACTCTATAGAATATATCGGTCATCAGTTAAAACATAACACATACAATACTTCTGATTATAATCAATTTGGTAACCTTAAACTTAAAAACCATGACTGTCTATTTTATAGACAACACGGTTTGTCTGGCAAGAATACGGGCAACAGACTTACTAATGCTGCTACTTACTTTATTCAACAACGTCTAATCTTTTTTACCATTCCCATTCTACCATTTGTAGGGCAGAATGGAAGTGGTAAAGTAAAGCAATCGTACGATTTATATAGCACCACACTTATTTATTGTTAAAGGCACTACGTAGTCACGATCGCTGCCACCTCCTCTCGCGTCTAAATTCAAGCTTTACTCTTCAGAAATGAACAAATGTCAGCTTCAAAGAGAATTCTCGTGTTGAAATGTTTATTTTAAATGATCAGATAAAATAACTGCGCATTTTAATTCTTTTATTTACCTTTCTAGATAAAATATATGAAACCAACGACAATGTTTATGTTCGTCTCCACAATTAATATCAGTCGCTTCGCAGAATCAGACTCTCGGAAATCGCCCAGTTCCCATTGCGTTAAGGTTTCGCCATTCCTTTATCTGACAGAGTTCGGATTGGTTTTTAAAACTAGAATCATTAGTTTACAAGTCAAAATCTCGCATTAAACGTCATAAAAACAAGATTAATGTGCTTATATCTCGGTTCTCGTTTTGTCACATGTCAGATGCTAATACAGATAATAAACCTAAGCAGTATGAGAATTGCAGAAAAAAGACTGGGGGTCAGTCTGTGATTCATGAGGAGTTGGGGCGTGAAATGAAGACTTAACAATGGGGTACTAGGAAAGACTAGGGGGTTGAGCTTCCAACCCCCGGCAATTCTCACCCTGAATCTTAGCTAACCATTCAAAAACTTCTACTTTCGCAATCCGACTTGTAAAGCTAATGTAAAAGATGTCATATGACATGCTTTCAAAACTGATTAAGAGGCGATATATAAATGGCCCGTTGCAGTTAAGTAAGTTGAAATTAGACCTACAGTCATGGCTAGCTGTTAGGAATAGTAAAACCATGGCAACAGGGCTGAGCGAATATATCCAGTAGGACGAATCGAAGGGAACAGTGGGTACATAACATGATGTTGGTTAGAGGAAATGGCACCGAACAAACTTCTATCCGCCTCGAGATCTAGAGCTAGGTCAGACCGTCAGACGCACGATCTTTGCATGAGGGTGTAGAAATCCTCTGCGTTTCATGCGTCTGAACAGCTGCTCGATTCGGGCCTCTCTTCAGCTTTTGTATAGCCCCACCAAACTGGTGATGCTGCTGATGCATATAGGCTACCTATAAGACGTGCAATGGTTCTGGATTGTGCAACAATTTGTAGGCCTAATGCATAAAATGGTAATCATAAACTCAAAATTAACAGGGTCGAACAGATGCCTTATCTTCTGTGCTCAGTTTGTAGCAGTCTGAGCAGAAAAACGTAGGCTACGTTTGGCAGAATAATGACTGTGTTTTGATAATTTTTTGGGGAAAGCGCAATCAAAGATCTTAGAGTCTTAGTTCAAGACTTTAAGATGGATAAGATCTTTGGTGCAATCTAATAATTTAATGTATGATTAATAATAATTATGATCTTAAAATGATGATGATTTACGTTCATTCGCTAGAAGCGCACTCGTATAACTTTGTCAGCTTCTTGGCGGTTTCAATACTAATCTCGTGGTTGGTTTATTCGCTAGATGTTTTAGTCTCTGGATGGCTTCGCCATTTTTACGGATTTAAGACGTTATTTAATTTTATTTGTCAATACGATAAATGCAGTTTTAATTTGGTAATGTCCCTTAAATCGTTCGGCAGTGCACGTTAAATCCGGCCAACTGGAACCAGACAGGGTGAGTTCAGTTTCCGATTTAGATGCAAAGATAGTCTCTCGTTCATAGCGATGCAACATGGGTAGAGGGGTAGAGGGTCCCTTGAGGGTAGACTGTGCTAGATGGGAAGGGACTAACAACTCAATGAACCCCCATCAAAGACAAAAGACGTGTCCCATAAACACAGCACATTTTCCAAAAGAAGCTGATCGGCCTTTTATGATAAAACCGTAGTTTAGCATTTTAGGTTGGTAAATTGTTTTAATCTAGGGCATACGATTCACGCGCTCTTAATTTAAAATGGAAGCTGGATTGATGAAAATAATCCATTGCTTACCTAAATGGAAGCTGGATTGATGAAAAGAATTGCATGAATGAGAGTGGGATTGATGAAAAGAATTGTTTCAATGGGAGCTGGATTGATTACAAGAATTGTTTCAGTGGGAGCTGGGTTGATGAAAAGATTTGTTTCAATAGGAGCTGATTGATGAAAAGAATTGTTTCAATGGGAGCTGGATTGATGAAGAGTATTGGTTTCTTAAATAGAAGTTGGATTGATAAAAATAATTCTTTCCTTGTCTAATGGAAGCTGAATTGATGACAGATATCATTGGTAGACTGCCTTCTTACCAACATATAGTATGGCATTGAAATTAATTTACCAAATTCTGTTTTCATCAATTGAACTTCTGTTTAAGCAAACAGTTCTTTTCATCAATCCTGCTTCCATTTCAAAACCAACTACATGTTTCCAAGATTAAAATAATTTACAAACCTAAACTTTTCATAAATAATTTAAATACCAACCTAAACTACGGTTTTACTCGGCCCTTTAGTATACATAGGCTAGGGTGACCATACGTCCCGGTTTTCCGGGACATGTCCCGGTTTTTCGAGGCGTGTCCCGACGACTTGTGCTAAAGAGCAAAAATGTCCCGGTTTCTGACACAACCAGCTGACACTGTTCAATGTTGCAGTTTATACATTGAAGGCGATAATGCCACAGTTGTCACAACAGAGAAGTTCAAACACGCAAAGACGACAAAATTTATACTTCAATATGAAAGTCAAGTCAAAGGTTACACCGTAGTTTACTTTGCTAAATTAATACCGTGTTTTCAATCCCGTAGTTTACGTTGCTAAATTAATATGATGGTTTCAATTCCGTGAAAGTAGATTGTTGAAATAGTTTCTTGTGAAACTAGAAGTTGCGTTGATTAGAATAATACTTGGGTTAATATAAGTTGAATGGATGACAGTCATTATGGACATTGGCATTAAAATGCCATGTACGTAAAACGATTAACCATAACCATAAATTTTGTTGTTTCCAACAAACAAAAGCAAAGCATACAATCATCACAATTACAGTAAGATAGTCGGAAAACAATGGGGGTAGAGAACCCTAAAGGGAACAAGTCCCGACTAGTAGGGTCACCCTTACATCATTGTAGTAATCGAGTGGCAGACTGAATAATTAGTTACTTCTACTATTTTTTAATCCTTAACAAGTCGTACCCCTAGAACTATAAGGCTCTATGTCCACTTTTTTGAAAAATCAACCTAACGCTATATCCGTTACCGGGATGACAGGGGCTATGTCCTGAACAGTCTAGCTTAACTGGAGACGCTTTCTTTAGCTCAATCTGTGAGTGCTATAAAGCTCTATGTCCACAAATTTGGACAGTGTCTCAAAGCTACAGAGGAACAAGTCAGTCATCCAATAGAATCATTAATTTTGTATCACGTGAATTGGAGATATAACCGTGTTCGAGTGAGGTCTGAAAAAAGAATTATACGGTGCTATGTCCATAGCCAATAGCAGTGAGAGATCTTAACACGTGACTGGACTTATAACCGTGTTCGAGTGAGGTCTGAAAAAGAATTATACGGTGCTATGTCCATAGCCAATAGCAGTGAGAGATCTTAACACGTGACTGGACTTAGAACCTACAGCAGTCACCCCTGCCATAATTATAGCCAAATTACTCATAATCGGTTTACATTATGATCGAAATACAAATATAATCATACTAAGGGAAAACTTTGTTTTCCAAAAAGTTTAATTTAATTGCCATTAATGAAACAGAGCAAAAGATTTTCGTCAGCAAATCTTAAAAATCGTTTTTCTCCGTTTCGCAAAAAGTGGACATAGAGCTAAAAAGTTCTAGGGGTACGAAGTCTTAACTAGTTAACTAGCACGCACAATATTATTAGTACATACCATTGGCAATCAAATAGGCACGCAATCTACGTTTGAATAGGTGAAAACTAGTTAGGTACCGTATGTCGTTGGGGATACTATTCCAGATTTTGGGACCAGCACTTTTAATTGAGAACCTGTAGACGGGTATTAGTGCGGGAGTATATGGGTCTATAATTGGCTGAAGAACGTACAGGATAGGGATTAGATTGAGACGTAGTTTTGAAGTAATTGTTAAATGATGAGGGCAGTTGATTATTTGTATATTTGTGCATAAATTCACTAGTTTGCTGAATGGTTATTTGCTCAAGTTTTAAGATGTGTGTGTCTTGGAATGCTAGGTCCGTAGGAAGATGGGTAGAAGAGTGCCGAGCTTGGTTGACAATAATGCGGAGAGCTCTGTTTTGGAGTTAACGACATTTTTAAAGTTAATGATATGCTATAATTTAATTCGTACATAATTAAGAACACTAAAATGATAAATTACAATTTTTTGGCATAAAATGGAAATTGGATTTATGAAAATAATTATTTGCTTTAATTTTGCATTGGAGTGGAGGGGAAGGGGGACATAGGCCCTTCTGTCTCCCAAAATGCAAAAATCCGGCCCACAGAAAATTCTGTCTCCCAAAGTTATGTACAGATTTTCGCCTCTCACTTTGAACCTCTTCAAGGTATTTGTGTAGCTATAGGCCTACTATAATAGTAGGCCTATACTATAATACTATAAGTAACTATTGACTATAGGGAGTAGGCCTATAGGGATTAGGCCCTCCTATAGTCTTATACTTAAGTAATTACAACTGTTAGTTTTCCTAAAAGTATCCCGGTTTTTGATGGCCAGTAAATGGTCACCCTAACATAGGCCCCCTTTAGTATACGTAGGCCAAGTTGTTATCGGCAAATTTGACCATGTCTTGTTTTAATGTAAAGGAAAAAGGGCTGAGGACAGATTTAGGTAAAACTGTAGTTTAGGTTGGTGAATTAATTCTAGGATTACCAACATGTACTTTAGGTTTGTAAATATTTTAATCTCCGAAACACGTAGTCAATTATATGGTCAATTTAAAATGGAAGTTGAATTGTTGAAACTAATTCTTTGCTTGAATAGAAGTTGGATTGATTAAGCTAATTCTTTGCTTATATAGAAGTTTGATTAAGCTAATTCTTTGCTTAAGTAGAAGTTGGATTGATGACAGCTATCATGGGCATGCATAAACTGCCTACTTACTTACCAATGTAAAGTATGGCATTGAAAAGGTGGTATTAATTGACCAACCTAAAGTACGGTTTTACTTAAATTTTTTTACAAACATATACATAGTATACATAATTTTTATTCAGCTGTACTTTCTTAGCACTATTCGAGCAAGAGAATGTATATTGTGGTGCCTTATGTCAAAATTTTGTGTTTACAGCAAACAATTTGTGTCAAACCCAGGTCAAATTTGTATGTAAAACTCTTAAAGCCATACCACAATGTGACATTTAGTTTCCAAAAAAGTGTTCCAATTTATCCTAAAAACGGTGTAACAAAAATCTGGTGTAAAACATGGCTACTCGAAAATGTTAAACTCTCGGTTGACAAATTTGGCTTTTTTAAAATTAAAAAGCTTTCTCATAATGCAAAAAATAGCTACTCAAACAACAGTTTTTCTGAGAAACTTGTAAAAAAAACCTTGCCCCAGTGCAAAGCAGAGCTGCGTATAACACATGTTTCTTATTAGTTGATTTTATAACCAATCAAAATTTTCACTTAGACTGCATTCTGCATGATTACCGTTTGAAAGTCTGGCTGAATGTGCAGCATTGCACTTGCCGTCATTGTCCTTTCTGTCTTATTGTTTATGCTTTGGATTTACTGGCTGAACATTATTAATTACAGATATTCACAGTAAACTTTATGCCTCTGTCCTGTCTAGTTGCTGGTCTCTTACGTGAACTGTTTTGGTCTTCGTAGACTGATGAGAACTTTTTCCGTTGCGTGTTGTACTAGATTTCAACTGTAGTGCGGCCGGATCTTCAAACTGATGCCATGGATCTGCGCAACAGACGAAAAGATCCGTGTAATCTACGGTCGTACGACGATCTGTCTTTGAAAGTCGTTGATCAGGGCATTGGTTTGTTGCTAACAGAACTTAAAGAGAGGTCTAACAAAAGACGTCAGGCAGGTTTCAAATCATCGTCGGAAGCATCAGCTGGCGCAAGACTCCGTAACAAAGACAAATCTCACGAATGCCAGTATTGTGAGAAATCGTTCAAAACAACTGCTCACCTCAATCGACATTCAAGAATTCACACGGGAGAAAAACCGTACAAATGCCCTTTGTGTCTGAAATCCTTTGCTCGGTTGGACGTTTGTAACTTTCATGTCAGAAATAGCTGTCAGTTAAAATCATCTTCAAAATCAATTCTGCCTTCATCAGCTGGTGATGCAGGTGAATTGTCTGCTGAGAAAGATGCGGTTAAAGCAGCATCTCCCGAATATGAAACTGAAACGTCTCGTAATATTACCGTTCACGACAAGTCCTTTTTAGATTCGTTACGTCTCAAATCACACGTTTCAATATGCACTGAAGAGAATTCAAGATCACGCGTAGCAACTGAAGAGAATCTCACACCACGCATAGCACTACATGATGAAGAGACACTCGCACCACGCGTAGTAATACGAGCTGAAGATAATCTCACACCACGCGTAGCAATACGTGCTGATGAGAATCTGAGATCACTTGTTGCAACACACGCTGAAAAGAAGTCTTCCAAGTCTGTCGTTCCCACAAAAGTCCGTTTGGGCAAAAAATCTAAAAAGTGTGAATACTGTGAAAAATCGTTCAGAACTAAATCTCATCTCGATCGTCACGCAAGAATCCACACTGGAGAAAAGCCATACGAATGCCATCTGTGCCAGAAATCTTTTGCTCGTATAGATGCACGAAACTTTCATGTGAGAAATAACTGCCATTCAAAATCATCGACAATAGTGGCTCCATCAGTTCCTGACACAAATGATTCGCCTGCAGAGAAAGATACAGTTGAAACAACATCCTATGAAACTAGTTCAGATTGTGTAAAGACATTTTCCTCTGATTCTGTACATCTGAGATCACTAGTACTTGTACGCACTGAAGACAAACCTTCCAAGTCTGTTGCCCGCACGGATCGTAAAATTCGCAAGGTTCGTATTGCCAAAACCTCTCATAAGTGCGAATCTTGTGGAAAATCATTTCAGTTAAGGGCTAATCTAACTCGACATTTGCTAGTCCACACCGGAGAAAAGCCTTTCAAATGTCCGTTGTGTGAGAAAAGTTTTGCTCGAGTGGACGCTTGCAACTTTCATGTGCAAAATAACTGTAAAGGAAAACCGGCAGTATCGGCAGCATCATCCATTCCTGATGCCAACGATTCGCTTGTGAATGGTCCAACTGTTTCAGACGAGTCTTTTCCTGAAGAAATTCTTCTAGATTCATGCGTGGCAGTGCACAGTGAGGAGAAAGTCTTAAAATCTGTTACACCAAAAAGTCAGAAACAGTGTAGGAGATTTAGTGACAGAGAAAAAGGTCACGAATGTTCATCCTGCCACAAGTCGTTCAGAACTAAAGCTCATCTTAATAGACACTCAAGAGTCCATACTGGAGAAAAGCCGTACGGATGCTCTTTATGCCACAAATCGTTTTCTCGATTGGACGTGTGTAAATTTCACGTGAAAAATAATTGTCAGTTAAAATCACCCACGCAATCGCCTTCATCAGGTACAGATGATAGTGATTTGTCTGCAAAGAAAGGTGCTGTTGAAAAGGCATCCCAGAGAAATAAAAATTCAGCTTGTGTGAAGCGTTTTACTGATTTAATTAGTCCGAAATCGCAGATAACAACACACGCTGAAGAGAAACCTTTGAATTTTGTTGCTCGGACTGTTCCTAACACCAGTGATATGCCTGTAAACAGTGTAGCCTCTGAAACGTCAAATGATTTTACCATTCATGAAAAGTCCATTTTGGAATCGAGAAAACTTGAATCAGATGTACGTATACATGCTGGAGAGAAACCTTCCTATTCTGTTCCTCGCACTATTCCTAACGCCAGTGATTTGCCTGTAAACAGTGTAGCCTCTGAAACGTCAAATATATTTGCCATTCATGAAAAGTCGTTTTTGGATTCGTTAAAACTCGGATCAGATGTACCTAAACATGCTGAAGAAATTCCTTCCAGATCGAAAAGATGCAGAAAAGCACTGTCTGGAAAAGAGTTTCACGAGTGTCAGTTTTGTCACAAATCATTCCAGAAGAAATCTCGTCTTGAACGACACGTGAGAGTTCACACTGGAGAGAAACCATTCAAATGTCCATCGTGCCAGAAACCTTTCGCTCGAGTTGATACTTGTAACATTCACTTGAAGAATTGCCGTGAAGGAAAGTCATTGATAGAATCGGCTTCATCAGCTCCTGATGCCAGCCATCTCCTATCAAATAATACTTTTGAAATAGCGTCTGATGAAGATACAGTTTGTGAACAGTCCACTCCTGAAGCCGCTAATCTACTTTCACACACTGCGTTACACTCCAAGGATAAATCTGTAAAATCTGGTGATTCCAGCCATCTGGTATCAGATCAGGTCATTGATGAAGGTACAGTTTGTGAAAAATCCATGCCAGAAGCACTGAATATAGATTCACAAATTGCAGTACACTCTAAAGATAAACCTTCCAAGCCTGCTTATTCCAGCCATCTGGTGTTGAATTATATGAATGAAGCAATGCCATCTATTCCTGAAACACAGAGTCTAGACTCGCACACAGCAGTGACTTCCAAGAAACAACCTTTCAAATCTGTTGCACACACTCACCAAACAAAACGCAAAAGAGTTTGCAACAGAAAAAGAATTTACAAGTGTCAATCTTGTGGTAAGTCATTCAACAAGAAATTTGTCCTTAGCCGACATTGGATAATCCACACGGGAGAGAAACCGTACAAATGCCCGTTGTGCCAAAAATCTTTTACACGATTGGATGTATGTAAGGTACATACGAAAAGTTACTGTGCATTACGCTTATCTGCCAGCCAGCTCGTATCGAATAATACTTTTAAAAGAACATCTGATGAAGATCTGATGAACACTCCCGAAGCAGCTAATCTACGTGCACACACAAAGGCTAAAACTGCCAAATCTGGTGATTCCAGCCATCTGGTATCAAATCAGGTCATTGATGAAGATACAGTTTGTAAAAAGTCCATGCCAGAAGCATTGAATTCACACATTGCAGTACACTCTAAGAATAAATCTTCCAAGCCTGCTTATTCCAGCCATCTGGTGTTGAATGATATGAATGAAGCAACGCCATCTTCGGTTTGTGAAAAGTCTATTCCTGAAACACAGAGTCTAGACTCGCACACAGCAGTGCAATCCAAGAAGCCACCTTCGAAGTCTGTTGCACACACTCACCAAACAAAACGCAAAAGAGTTTGCAACAGAAAAAGACCTTACAAGTGTCAATCTTGTGATAAGTCATTCACAGAGAAAGGTGTACTTAACAGACATTTGATAATCCACACAGGAGAGAAACCGTACAAATGCCCGTTGTGCCAAAAATCTTTTGCACGATCGGATGTATGTAGGTTACATACGAAAAGTTACTGTGAGGTACGTTCATCTGCTAGCCATCTCGTATCGAATAATACTTTTAAAAGAACATCTGATAAAGGTTCAGTTCGTGAAAAGTCCACTCCTAAAGCAGCTAATCTACGTGCACACACAAAGGCTAAAACTGTCAAATCTGGTGATTGCAGCCATTTGGTATCAAATCAGGTGATTGATGAAGGTGCAGTTTGTGAAAAGTCCATGCCAGAAGCATTGAACATAGATTCACACATTGCAGGACAATCTGAAGATAAACTTTCCAAGCCTGCTTATTCGAGCCATCTGGTGTTGAATGATATGATTGAAGCAATGCCATCTTCGGTTTGTGAAAAGTCTATTCCTGAAGCAGGTAGTCTAGACTCACACCCAGCAGTACACTCCAAGAAGCAACCTTCCAAATCTGTTGCACAAACGCATAAAACAAAACGCAAAAGAGTTTTCAACAGAAAAAGATCTTACAAGTGTCAACCTTGTGGTAAGTCATTCAATAAGAAATTTGTCCTTAGCCGACATTTGATAATCCACATGGGAGAGAAACCGTACAAATGCCCGTTGTGCCAAAAATCTTTTGCACGATCGGATGTATGTAGGTTACATACGAAAGGTTACTGTACGCTACGTTCATCTACCAGCCATCTTGTATCAAATAATGCTATTAAAAGAACGTCTGAAGAAGGTACAGTTCGTGAAAAGTCCACTCCTGAAGCAGCTAATCTACATTCACACACCGTGTTACACTCTGAGGATAAATCTGTCAAATCTGGTGATTCCAACCATCTGGTATCAGATCAGGTCATTGATGAAGGTACAGTTTGTGAAAAGTCCATGCGAGAAGCACTGAATATAGATTCACACATTGTAGTACACTCTAAAGATAAACCTTCGAAGCCTGTTTATTCCAGCCATCTGGTATTGAATTATATGAATGAAGCAACGCCATCTTCAGCTTGTGAAAAGTCTATTACTGAAGCAGTGAGTCAAGACTCACACACCGCATTACACTCCAAGAAGCAACCTTCCAAATCTGCTGCACAAACGCACCAAACAAAACGCAAAAGAGTTTTCAACAGAAAAAGACCTTACAAGTGTGAATCGTGTGGTAAGTCATTCAACAAGAAAGGTGTCCTTAGCCGACATTTGATAATGCACACGGGAGAGAAACCGTACAAATGCCCGTTGTGCCAAAAATCTTTTGCACGATCGGATGTATGTAGGTCACATACGAAAGGTTACTGTACGCTACGTTCATCTACCAGCCATCTTGTATCGAATAATGCTTTTAAAAGAAAGTCTGATGAAGGTACAGTTTGTGAAAAGTCCACTCCTGAAGCAGCTAATCTACCTGCACACACCAAGGCTAAAACTGTCAAATCTGGTGATTCCAGCCATCTGGTATCAATTCAGCTGCTTAATGAAGGTATAGTTGGTGATAAGTCCATGCCAGAAGCACACATTGCAGGACAATCTGAAGATAAACCTTCCAAGCCTGCTTATTCCAGCCATCTGGTGTTGAATGATATGATTGAAGCAACACCATCTTCAGTTTGTGGAAAGTCTATTCCTGAAACAGAGAGTCTAGACTCGCACACAGCATTACACTCCAAGAAGCAACCTTCGAAGTCTGTTGCACGCACTTGCCAAACAAAACGCAAAAGAGTTTGCAACAGAAAAAGACCTCACAAGTGTCAATCTTGCGGTAAGTCATTCAAAACGAAAGCTGTCCTTAGCCGACATTTGATAATCCACACGGGAGAGAAACCGCACAAATGCCCGTTGTGCCATAAAGCTTTTACACGATCAGATGTATGTAAGTTACATACGAAAAGTTACTGTGAGCTACGTTCATCTGCTATGTTTCAGCCAGTTCCTGCCACCGACCAGCCGCCTGCGAAAGATGCTGAACCTCAAACCCTTTCCTACAAATGTACCATCTGTGGCCTGACTCTTTCACAAGCATCGCGTCTAAAGTTGCACATGACAGCTCACGACAGAGCAAAACCTCACAAGTGTCATCTCTGCCCGAAATCTTTCCTTCGCAAGGACCACTTTCAGGTTCACGTGACGACTCACCTCAAAGAAAGACCTCACAAGTGTGGCGTCTGTGACAAATCGTACGCCCAGTCGTCAACCCTTAAGCACCACATGGCAATGCATACAGGCGATAAGCCGCACAAATGCGATCTGTGTGTCCGGCGTTTTAAAAAAGCTGGAGAACTTGGACGACACATGATTTCTCATTCTGACGACCGACCTTACGAATGCCAGGAATGTAACAGAAGTTTCAAGCGATCGTACGACCTCACCGAACACCTGAGATTTCACACCGGTGAGAAACCATACAAGTGTAAGTTCTGTCCAGAAGCCTTCGAAACTTACCAGAAACACAAGATACACATGGAGCGTTGTCACCTTCCGGAAAAGGAGCATCGCTGTGAGATATGCGGAAAGTCGTTCCGTAAGGCTTCACTTCTTCGCGTTCACATGAAAATCCACTCGGGGGTGAGAAACCACGTCTGTCATCTGTGCGGCAAGTCCCTTTGCAACAGTCAGTCTCTGAGAGCACACTTGAGACGTCACGCGGGAGAAAGACCGTACAAATGCGAGTTCTGTGGAAAGTCGTCTGTCACCTTGACAGGCCTCAAAATGCATCTGACGGTTGTTCATTTAGGAGCTGCGGGAAAACGTTACAAGTGTACATTGTGTGAAAAGGCATTCGTAAGCAACGGTCTTCTCAAAGTGCACATGAGATCTCACACAGGAGAAAGACCTTACAAGTGCCACTTATGCGAGAAAGCTTTTTATACTTCGCAATATCGTAAAGATCACATGATAAGTCACACTAGAGAACGAGCGTATGAATGCAAAATTTGTGGCAAGAAATATTACAGTCGGTTGAACGTTAAACATCACATGAGAATGCACACCGGAGAGAAGCCTTATAAATGTTCCATCTGTGACAAGTTGTTTATAGCAAATAACTCCCTCAAGACGCACATGAAGCTTCACACGAGCGAGAAATATCCGAGATGTCTGATGTGCTCCATGTCGTTCACGAAAGTGTCCGATCTCCAGTATCACGTCATGGTGCACCTACGCCAACAGCTGATGCGCAAATGCAGATTCTGCGAGAAGTCCTTTGCGCACAGGCGTCATCTCCAGCTTCACCTGCGAATCCATGCAACGGGAAAACCATTCAGATGCCGTGTATGCCGCAGATCTTTTTCCACCCTCTACAAGCTCAAAATACATCGTAATATTCATGCTTTACGAAGAACTCATAATTGTTGGATCTGTGGAAAATCCTTTCCTGCAGCTACGAAACTAGCGTGGCACAGTAAAACGCATATAGATAAATTTGCTGATGGCTCTGATGAAATATCTGAGGACTTGGCTGTGCTTATGAAATCTATATCCAGCCCTGGAGTACAAACGGATATGAGAAAAAACGCGAAAGAAACGCCGTACAGATGCGAGGTATGTCACAGATCGTTCACGAGACCCTTTTCGCTGAAGAAACACAAACTGGTCCATTCCGAAGAAAAACCGTTTAACTGCAAACTCTGTAACAAATCGTTCAAGTACGGAAACGGCCTACAAAGACACGAAGCCGCAATTCACTTGGGAAACCAAAAGAAGCCGTACAAATGTGATGTTTGCGAGAAGGCGTTTAGAGACAAGTATAGTCTTGTGCTCCATATAAAGGCTCTTCATGCTACTCAAGAAACTCAAACTGAACAAAAACACGGATCTAATGTCTGCTAGCAGAACACTCAAAGTCATAAACAGTCTCGTGTCAAAGCATATTCAGTGTCACCTAAGACCAAATTTGTTGAATTGCTTCAAAGGCTGCAGCATTGTCTTTTTCCCTTATTCACATTGACTGCTCTGTTATTAAATAGCCTATGTTCATGAGTATTCTGAATATACAGCGTCTGCAGCTTTCAGACACTTGTTGAGAATGTACACTCAAATTGGAATCAAACGTGCACATATTTATCATGTGAGATGAATTTTTTATTGATCAGGTTTTACAAAATTGGCTTTTTACTAGCACACTGTGCTTGCTAGTACTTTTAATTTTAAATAATAAGTTGAAATATATGAATAAATATTAAGCAGTGAAAATAAAAAAATTTCTTTGCATGTTTAAAGTTATATTAAATACATATAATGTTAAAAAAAAATTTCATTGATATGTTAAAAGTGGGTGTAAGATTTACCAGTAATTGACAGGGTATGGATGAAATTACACTGATAGGTTATACATGTATACATGTGAGAAGCCAGTTTCCAATGTTTCTACACAGAGATTTTGTTGGTACTAATGAATTAACTTTGAAAGAAGTTTGTGAACAGACACTGTTGCACTAGAACTGAACATTTAGAGTCCACTGTTCTTGCATCTGGTTCTTGTTGAGTAGTTAAACCGTGAAAAGAAAGAGCGGAGGGATTGGTAGTTCTGTTCGCCTCTTACCTTCAGTTGCTCTTGACAAGTCTTAGTGAGGACACGTACTGTACACAAGAGAGGACGCTTATGCTATCTGTTGTTAAATCTGAAATCTAAACTGTTGAAAAGTAGTTAGTAATTGATGTATCTGTAGTTATATTTACTTGTGCATGTCTGTTGTATTTGTCTGTTCTTTAAT
This sequence comes from Aporrectodea caliginosa, assembly GCA_020284085.1. Classification (NCBI taxonomy): domain Eukaryota; kingdom Metazoa; phylum Annelida; class Clitellata; order Crassiclitellata; family Lumbricidae; genus Aporrectodea; species Aporrectodea caliginosa. The sequence goes on from JACEVL010000569.1 coordinate 155,510, forward strand.
CTATACATTATATGTATATGATCTGTACAGTGTAAAGCACATTGTGAAGTACTTGGGATTCAAATAAAGCTACTTACTTACTTATGCGTATATACTTGGTTCTCTAATTTTTGTTATCATATGACCTTCAGATAAACAAAACAGTGTTATTTAAAGATTGATTATTTTGATGGACTATGTAGGTCTACAGCTCATGGTTTAGAGCATGTTTTGCATTTTTACACATTGTTATAAATGCACACATGTCACATCAACTGTGATTACAACTCCACCACTGATCGTTTTCTGTCAGGGCCAGTCCCAAGCCTGGATAAAGGAGGAGGGCGACGCTAACGGTCTTTGTTGTCACACAGTGTCGTTAACTGACACTCATACTAACTGTGATTGCAGTATTAAGAATTGTAGTTTTAAGTCCGGATTTATATAGCTCCTCTTTACTGACATGCCTCTGAATTGCACGAGACCTGACTATACAAGGCCATGATCAAACAAAATACTCTTTCAACTACTTGCAACATAAAAGCATAAAAGGCAGAAGAAGCTCATTGGCCTATTGCAGATTACAAGGAAGCCTGTTCCAGAATGAAAGGTCAATTTAATGACATTACACAAATAGAAGTACTTATAGCTTGTAATTTCTGTATAACATTTCATATAATATTTAATATCATGAACAACAGATTTCTACTTTATAGCAAAGTGCAGGACACCAGTTCATGACCAGGTACATAGTGGTTGTCCAAAGATACGAAGTGAAGAACTAGGTCCGGTTGTCCGAATACCAGAGAGAGAAGGAGGTCGAGGAGCTAATAAAGTGGACAGGAGGTTCATTGAGGACAAGAGATATTGGAAGGCATGCAGAGGGTTCAATGAGGGTTGGAATTTTAACACTTTAAGGACGAATTGCATTGTTTTCCAAGTCGCTTATAGTAGGGGCCTACACTGTCGTCGTTAAAGTGTTTAAACTAGTTTAAAGGCGAGACTAGTTTGCAGTCAAGGTGGTGTGGGGTGATAAATGGAGGAGCCTGATGCAGCTGATGGTGGATGAGTGGCGGCATTAGTGGAAGGAACTGCGAATTCGCGACATAATATTTATGCATATCAGATTTATGTAGCCCCACTCGACTCGAATTTGTTAAAGAGCTGCTAGCTTACTTATCTAAACGGTAGAACTCCAGTTCAGCATATACCTCTACCTGCATGGTTTCCTTTAAAATTGGATCTCGCCGAAAATTCTTAATTCTTCCTAAACTAATTTGGATAACCACAGGTGCTTCTAATAGTATCAAGTTTCAGTATGAGGAAAGTCTGAACCATTCAAAGAGATTTTTACATAAAATAGCCCCTTGATACAAAGAAGACACGGAAATATTAGTTGCTTGTTTAGGCATTCAGAAGAGCTGAAAAACGTACCCTGTGTGTCAGCTGGTCGATGTAGGCGCATAATAGCAATTTTTCCTATCCGTTGATTTTTTAGCGATGGAAGACGTTAAAGTTCGCCATTCCGTCTTAAAAAGTCAGAATGATCAATTATTGTTCTTTGTAAAATTAGGTTTTGTTTGTTATTTTTATGTGGGAATCATTTTGATTGTTTTCCATTTTCTGGAAGAGACGAATGTTATTGTGTTCGTGAAGGATTCGTCCTCAATTAAATCCTCCCTCTTATTATGTTATTTATTTTAAAGATTGATTATTTTGGTTTTTTAGTACCATCTCTCTCTCCCATTCCTTGAACGCTCTAGATCGACAGATAGAGAAGATGGTAAACCCGTAGTTTACGTTGCTAAATTATTTTATATCGTCAAATTGAAATGGAAGCTGGATTGAGGAAAAAATTGTTTCACTAACTCGAAGTGGGATTGATGAAACTATTTCTGTCTTTAAATAGAAGTTGGATTGATTGAAATAATTCCAACCGTAATAAGAAGCTGGATTGATGAAACTTAGGTTTCGATGCAATAGAAGCTGGAATAATGAAAATAATTGTTTCCGTAAGTCGAGGCTGGACCCATGGAAAAAGTTCTTTTCTTACATAAAAGGGTAAAGTCGTAGTTTACGTTGCTAAATTATTTGATACTGTCACTCTAAAATGGAAGCTGGATTGATGAACGAAATTGTTTCCCTAAATGGAAGTGGGATTGATGAAAACGTTCCTGTTTTCAAAATTGAAGTTGGATTGATCTAAATAATTTTTACCGTAAATAGAAGCTGAATGGATGAAATTAAGTTTTCGATTCAATAGAAGTTGGATTGATGAAAATAATTGTTTCCGTAATTAGAAGCTGGATCCATGAGAACATATCTCTGCTTAAATAAAAGTTTCATTTATGAAAATATTTCTTTTGTCAAATAGAAGTTGGATTGATAAAAGTAATTTTTTCCAAATAAATGGAAGTTGGATTGATGAAAAAATTTCTTGATGAAATGGAAGCTGGATTGATGATAGTTAACATGCACATAGGTAGACTGCTTACTTACCAACGTTAAGTACGGCATTGAAGACTTTACAATAATTTAGCAACATAAACTACGACTTTACCCATAAAAGTTCCATTGATGAAAAATATTTCTCTGGTTAAATAGAAGTTGGGTCATTTTTTTCATTAAATGGAATCTGGATTGATTAAAAAATCTTGATGAAATGGAAGCGGGATTGATGATAGTTATGATGGACATAGGTAGAGTGCTTACTTACCAACGTCAAGTACGGCATTGAAGACATTAGAATAATTTAGCAACCTAAACTACGGGATAACCGAATAATGAATTGCATATACTGCTGACGTTAAAGATGACAGTTGGATAATTTCATTGATGACTGTTACATTTTTTCTCGTAGGAATCCATTTGGATGCGAGGCTGCTGTACGTTCTATCAACGGTGGCCGTTGTCTTTGCTGTTCTGGCGTCAATGATCGCTCTGACGTTCGCCCTCAGAACACCGCCTCTCATCGATGGTGGCAGCTTGCCTTCGCCTCTCTCGCTAAAAGCTGCCATGCTGTCAGAAAATGCGACGAGATATGTGGTGCAGTAGGAGATGGGTAAGGGAGATGTTCACACAAACTGTTCTGTTTTAAATCTGATCTAATGGCTTTGTAAGATTTAATCTAATCTATTAATTTTTCTAAGATTTAATTTAATCTAATCTATTTATTTTTCTAAGATTTAATCTGATCTAATGACTTTTGTAACATCGCTGTCACAATGTACTTGTAAGGCATCGATCGATAATCAAACACCTTTGTCCAAAATTGTATTTGTTTGGAAAATCCCAGTTTAGAAGTCAAGTAGGTCATGGAAACTAGAAACCAGGTAGCAATGGATAATCATGTTGAAAGGGATGAGTCCAAAGTTGAATGACGTTAAAGAAATGACAGAAGAAACAGAATCTGTGGCAGAAACATTGGCTGAGCCACTTTGAATGCGCAGAGCCCATGGGTCTGTCCTCTTGCGAGGCACAAGACAAGTGAGCATATGTTGATCGGCTGCAATGCCTGGCTGATATTTGGGGAAGAGTAAGGAAGAGAGATTGGTTTGATGATTGAAATGCAATGCTCTTCTAACTAAAGACAGATTTTGAGCTTGATTCTTTCTTCAATTGAATTGACTTGTCTCTGTGCTCTGAGACCAGGTCTGATTTAGGAATCATCCGAGTATGTGCTGAGTTCTGTTATGGAATCCTACAACACTCAGCTCAGTCAGTCAGTCAGAGTCAATACGTCAGTCACTCATTCAGTCAGTTAATGATTAATTTATATGTAGAAAGTTGTGTAGGGTTGAAATGCTGTTCAACATTGCATAGTAGTGCAGGAAAAGCTGACTGATTGAATGAATTGTGTATTTTTTTAGGTTTAAAGGCAGAGAGGTCAAAGTTCATTCAAACTGTCCATTGTTAAGTAAGTCATTTCATTCATAACCATAAACTCTGTGTTATTATTTTTATTCCCGAGATACATATGATTCCTTGGGATTGCAAAAAATTAGGGGAGCATTGTTATGGAATGGCTGGTCCCCACAGATGGTTTGTTGGAGGAAAGGTGCTACAAAGTGACTGCATTGAGGTCCTGGGTATCCAAAGATAAGCCCTTAAAGAGAAAAGTTATCTCTTTGTTGTCTTCTGATATTTAGGCATGGCGTTAGCTGAGGAGGTTGATCAAATCAAGGCCATCTTGGTTTACTGGACCCAGAGTCTCAAAGGCCAAGGGCACAAAGCAGTAAGATGGCAAAATGGCAGTAGGACTATATTCTGATGTTTTTCTGTCTGCTATTGTGGCAGCAGTTCCCACAACCTCGGCTGATCTGGTGCGTTATGATTCTGCCAGGGTGTCAATAACAGCGTAGTCCAAATGCAAGGCATTTTCCACCCTCGCATGGGATGAGAGTCACGCCATCAGACCTAGCAAGTCCAGTAAGCTCCTTTGTAGCCAGCTTTGGTGAGGCCATGCCAACTGATATCATTTAACACTTTAGCAACAAGCTGCATTGGTTTCCCAGTCGCTTTTAATATACTGTCGTCGTTAAAATGTTAATAAGACTCGTCTGACTCGGCCCAAAGCTGCATGCCATGCCATGTGAGCGGTCCTGTAGGACCGTCGCTCCACAAGGGCATTCATAAATCACATAAACATCAGCCCAAAGGCACAGAGCTGTTGCAATAGCCTCAGTCTACAAGCGCTTATGAGGAGTGCTAGGAGCCAATCACCCACATGTGGTGAGATGACTGCCTGTTGGTAATCAGCTGTTGTGGAGGCTTGTAAAACTTGCAGGTCTTATTATTGTTATTATTATTATTATTATTATTGTTATTGCATTTATTACTCAGGCAAGGTCTGAGGCACCGAGCAGTAATTGTGAGTGAAGGACTTGCCCAAGGTCCCTACACAGTAACCTCTCTGAGAGGAGGAGGCTGAAACCCATACTCTTGGCATTGCAAGATGAGCATCCTAACCAGTTAGCTACTCGGACCATATAGCATCCAGTTTTCTTGACTGACTGATGAAGCTGTAGATTGGTACGTTTTAAAAACTGGATTTGTTTCTAATCCAAATTGTCTCAGTATTTGAAATAGTTTGGTCCACGTGTACGGTGTGTTAGAATCTGGAGAGGGGGTTTCAGCCCTAAAGATCTGTGATAATTAATCAGAAGAGCTTGGGAATGCAGAGTCAAAAACTTATCACAGATAACGATTTTGTGGGATTAAACGGTTTGACAAATTGACTCTGGGAAAAAATTATATGCAAATTTTGCATTGCAACTTTGAATACAAAGATCAGTCGAAATCTTGTATTTTGGTCTTAACGTCTGGTCAACATCATGATTAGCATCCTTTGAATTTGGATTTTCCTCTCATGTTCACCTAATAGAAATGATCCGGTTAACTGTGATTAACATGATTCAACATCCACTGAACTTTGTTTCTCTTGTGTAATTATCATAAAAATAATCCTGTTAATTATGATTAACATCTGTGAAGAAATAATCACATTAATTGCAGAGCTTCTCATTTGAAAATAGAAGGCGATTTGAAAATCGATCGTGCTGGATCGAGTAGGCGATTGATGGGACCTCTTGTGTACAGCGTATTTTGTGTATTGTATAGCTGCATGTTATATGGTTGTCCAGTAACTGCTAGAGTATATACGCAACACTTATGCAATGTTGTATTGATCCTAGCCTGAACTTTCACAAGCAATGTAAATTAGATAAATAAAATAATGGTCTAGCTACAGGTTCCTCTTGGAGTCTAACTCGTGGAGCACGATCGATTTTTCGATCGACCAAACCTTTGCTAGGCGATCGACCATGGAGATCGATCGATCGCCTCAAATGAGATCTGTACAGAAATAATCCTGTTAATTTTGATTAACATAGATCTTTTAAGATTGTCATTAAATTCTCCTATTCATGTAGAAATATTTTCCTAAGAAGGTTTTGTTCTGTTTTGTTACAGACTGTTGTTGATCACCAGCATCTGCACAAATTCCGGTAGAATGCGTTTAACCCACGTCTCGCTTCAATTAAATAAACTCACTTTTTTTATTGTCTACCTCTGTTAACGTTGATTAATTCCTATCGTTTGTAAAAGGTCTTCATGATCTGCAGATTTCCAGATCTCTTGTGTTCCATTCAATCTGTTTTGTAATTATCCTTACACGTAATTTTATAGGCAGATGAAGTTATCATTCTTTTTCAACTATCTGGCCAGTAAGAAGCCAAATAGCTAAATGATAAAGTGCTCCTGTAATATTCTGGTGCTCTTGTAAGGTCATAAAATGTGCTATATGAATGACCAGACGTACAAGCACTTTTGACAGATCTGGAACTGTTCTGATACTTACTGGCTTCCTCTTACAGCTCGCAGTTCAAAGTCTTTTTTGGTCCTCAAGTCCACGCTGGGTTTCACTCCAAAATATCTGAGAGATCTCATTCGCTCTCTACATCCTCCGACATCTCTGCTCTTTGGGCCGGCATGATTTCTCTGTCACCTTTGGGCCTGCCATGTGGAATGCCCTCGCCTCCTTGTTGCGTGTTTCAATTCTTTCTAGATCTCTTCCTACATCTCTCTCCTCAAACCTATTTCTTCTCTTGGAGTACTTGCACTGGGAGCACTAGTACTGAATGGCCACTGCTGTGAGTGGTGCTATATAAGTTACTAATTACATTACATTACGTTACTAGTTGTAGTTCAAGGCTAACCTGTTAGTTGTGTGTATTTGTGTATATGGGACCTGTTTATTCGACTGTCTGATATCTGTAGATACTGTTGTGAACAGACACGTCTAAGTAGTGATTGTCTTGTTATTGTTACTGATCAGACTCCCAATACTTTTTACTACTCACTAGGAATGGCGTAAACCCAGATACTCATTGTATTTTGCGCCCATATAGGGTCAGCAATGTGTCACTGGTGGATGCTACTGGCCCACATCTGGGTCTAATGTGGGCCCAATAAGTGTGACTCTCGAGGCAGTTATTTTCCAACTGTTTGCCAGTTATTTTATGCCTTTCTCCTTCAAGTCACATTTGTATCTTGTCTTTATTAGACATGTCTCTGAAGGGTCATGTTTAGGCAAATGATCTTTCTTGTCTTGTGGACTATTAATATCTCATTCATGTTCTTTTGCTAGTTCTTGGCACAGCTTTCGTGTTTAAACATTTTGAGCCGTTGATAAAGAGATTGGTATATTTTGCACATTCTGTTGACTTTGCTTAATAAATATATTATATGTTACATGGCTGGAGAAAAAAGAAACATTGGTTGTGTACTAATGTGCATTTACAATTGTGTCTCTGTGAATGTTTGTGTAGTTGTAACTTGTATGCGTACATGTATGTATGTAATACTCAAATTGTTTCACGATATCTGGCGTTGTATGTTTGTGGAGATGACTTTAGGAAATTTGTTGCGGTTTTATGGGTTAAGATCAGGCCTTAAGACCAAACTAAATGACTAATCCTTTCGTTAAAGATCAATACTTAATGACCAGAATAGAAGTCCCTTCTGACTGAGACCAATTCTTCAGACCAAATTAGTAAGTAGTGATGCCGTATGACTGGTCACAATTTCATCATATCACTAGACTTATATGACCATTGCCTACCTCTTCCAGATAATCTACAGCACAAGACTTATAGTTACAATGTTTTACTCATATTGGCAGTTGATTTTTATTAAGACATATGTACGCCAGAGTGCGGATATGCAGTTGGTTTAATAAAGACTATACTTACTTACTACTGAATATCTTTAATACATTAAACTTGAATTTCTGTTAGAAATGTTTGATATAAGCACTACCGATTGTTGTATACCTGAGACTCATAAGAGCTAGCCTACCTGAACAGGTTAAGGAGAAATCCTGTATAATATAATGTGCATTGTGCAATTGTAAAATATGCATTGTAAAATTGCTAATGTATGATGCTTGACATGACGTCAGCGGTCGATGTTGTCATGAGATGTCATGAAACTTATGATTTAAAGTCATTTAACGCCGTCTAGCGAATGGCAATGAACTACTCTCATATGCTGACATTGTGACCATTCACATAGCGCCACCTAGCCAATGAAGATGAACTACTTTTATAATTTATATGATGATATTGTGACCAGTCATTTAACGCCCTCTAGCCAATGTTAATTGCCAAATCTGGCAAAGGAACGCGATGGTAATCGTAATCGAGTATTTATATAGCGCCACTCAAATCGGAAGCGCTCCCGACCCGGGCGAGTGTCTTCACTGGAAAAAACGCTGACGGAGCTGGTCAAAAGAAATAGAAAAAATTTAATGTCGGCCCTGAGGGACTGAGATAGCCAGTTCCAGCTATTGGGACCAACAATGGCGAAACTTCTAGACTGGGCCATAGAAGTACGCACCCGCAGGACAACCTGGAGACCACGGACCAAGAACCGAAGGGAGGAACGACTGGGCATAGAAGATACTGGGTTACAAAAGGCCCTAAGCTAGTGAGGAGCAAGACAGCTTCGCATGAGGGAGCAGACCTTGAATTGGATACGCTGGCGGATGGGGAGCCAGTGAAGGGAGTCACAGATAAAAGAAGAAATATGGTCAAACGTTGCAATGCTCCCTATGAGGCGGGCAGCAGTGTTTAGCATGGCCTGAAGTTTAGATGTTTTTGTAGAGGAGAGATCAATGTAGATCGCATTCCCATAATCAATCCTGACCCATGGACCAGCTTACCAAGTGTAGCGGCGTGTTCTGTGCATTGTAACCATCAAGCCACTGCGTTGAGACCCTGGATAAGTTGCTCACCCACAATTGTCTGTGAGGAAGACAACGGGAAATCACCTCACTCATCGGTGGTATAAAAGCCAGTGGACCTGCCATCATGGACCTACCAAACCTCGTCATCATCAATCTGACAAAATTGTGACCAGTCACATGAATTCCGCCACTGCCCGTAGGCTACTCTGGTAGCGCCAGTCCTAAGCCTGGAGAAAGGCTGAAGGGGTGAGGTCGATTCTGATCATCATAGTTATGACAGTGTCATTAAACAGCAACTAAGCAATTCATGGTGCCACCTCGCGAATTGCGAGGAACTAATTTCATCTTATAAAATTGCGACCAGTCACATGAGGCCACCTCGCGAATGGCGAAGAACTATCGAAGTGATGTGTTAGTGACCAGTTACATGGCGCCACCTCGCGAATGGTGATGAACTAGTTTCATCTGATATAAAAAATGTGACCTATTACATGGCGCCACCTCGCGAATGGAGAGGAACTAATTTCATGTGATAATTATAATTGAGACCAGTCATATGGCGCCACCTCGCGAATGGCGAGGAACTAATTTCATCTGATATAAAAATTGTGACCTGTTACATGGCGCCACCTCGCGAATGGCAAGGAACTAATTTCATCTGATAATTATAATTGTGACCAGTCACATGGCGCCACTTCGCGAATAGCGAAGAACTAATTTCATCTGATAAAATTGTGACCAGTGACATGGCGCCACCTCGCGAATTGCGAGGAACTAATTTATAATAATAATAATTAAATTTTGACTTGTTACATGGCGCCACCTCGCGAATGGCGAGGAACTAATTTCACCTGAAAATTATAATTGTGACCAGTCACATGGCGCCACTTCGCGAATAGTGAAGAACTAATTTCATCTGATAAAATTGTGACCAGTGACATGGCGCCACCTCGCGAATTGCGAGGAACTAATTTATAATAATAATAATTAAATTGTGACCTGTTACATGGCGCCACCTCGCGAATGGCTAGGAACTAATTTCATCTGATAATTATAATTGTGACCAGTCACATGGCGCCACTTCGCGAATAGCGAAGAACTAATTTCATCTGATAAAATTGTGACCAGTGACATGGCGCCACCTCGCGAATTGCGAGGAACTAATTTATAATAATAATTAAATTTTGACCTGTTACATGGCGCCACCTCGCGAATGGCGAGGAACTAATTTCACCTGAAAATTATAATTGTGACCAGTCACATGGCGCCACTTCGCGAATAGTGAAGAACTAATTTCATCTGATAAAATTGTGACTAGTCAAATATAATGTCTAATCTATACCATAAGAGAATGCAGTTGTTCATTATTGTGTCATTAAGTAAACCTATGGGGCCTATTTGTCAACTACTACTACTACCACCAAGATAATAATTATGCTTTGTTTAGGTCGGGGTTCCGTATAAAGCATTCTTAACAAAATTGTTCCGTATAGGGTCAAAATTGGGAAGCACTGCGCATATTTATGGCTGTATGGCTAAGGACTATGGCTGTATGGCTACGGGATGTGTGGCCATTGCTATATGGCTAAGGAATGTTTGGCTATATGGCTAAGGACAGCGTAGATGTATTGTACTTGCACATATAAATTTATAGCTGTTTGGCTAAGGAATGTGTGGCTATATTGTACTTGTAATATTGTAATGGCGAATTTAGCCTATACATGGTATTAGACCTGCATGGTATTACTGTAGGCTAAAAGTGCAATAGGTCATTCAGGACAGAGATTGAAACTTATGCGACTGTTATGGTCACGACAGTAAGTTAGGCCTATATGCATATCAACTGATGCACGTAAGTCTTCGATGGAGATCGTCGGCCTCAGTGGCGACGACATTCTCCGTAGTTGGAAGTAAGGTCGGTGGTTTAACGACGCCAACTTACTTAACTTAGAACTTAGTCCTTCCTGTGCAGTAGAGAGTGACCTGGGGAATTTCCCCGCGGGAAAACCGCGGTAACCGCGGTAAATCCCGCGGTAATGGGGACAACAATTCCGGTAATACCGCGGCAATGGGGACAACAATTGCGGTAGGCTAATACCGCGGTAATGGGGTTTACTCTCGCGATAATACCGCGGTAATGGGGAATGAGCCGGCAAGAAACCCGGGTGATGTTAAGAACTTGAGAACTGATAAGGAGATTTTCTTATTTCCCGAAGCCTTCTAGTCAGAAATGGTCAAGACCTGGTTAATGCAAACTGTCGATAAGATAATAACAGACTAATGCAGTCAGCAATACAAATAGCTTTGTAAGCTAAAATATGTTATTTTTAAATTTTAATTGGTGTAAACTTTTGCGGGGAATGTGATGACGTTCTGCGGGGATGGGGTGGGGATGGGGAGAAAACCTGCGGGGGTGAGGCGGGGATGGGGACACACCATGCGGGGATGGGGCGGAGATGGGGAAGACTTACTTGTTGCGGGGCGGGGATGGGGACGAGATTGTCTCCCCATGTCACTCTCTACTGTGCAGGTCTGCACATCAGGCAACGCATCTCCTCCACTCGTCTCTGCTCATCGCCAGCTGCTCCACCTCCTCCCACGACATTTCCAGGTATCTCAAGTCGTCGCTGATGGTTCCCGGCCAGTTCTTCCGAGGTCTTCCTCTTTTCGTTCTCCCTCCAGAATTCCTGGACGACGCCAAAGCACTGACTAAATAGCTTGTCTTTTAATATACATTAATCTTAATTCTATTATATTTATCCTATTCTATTCGATTTACGATTTACGGACTTATAGGCTACAGCGCATGTCACTGTAAAACCTAAATCAGAGGCGCTCCCAGTGCGAAGATCACCTCGAAAACAGAAAAGTCTTCAGAGAAACTGCAGACCTATACCTCCAGATATGATATCAGCACGAGTCATATAGCAGGAAGGTCATTCCATGCACAGCAAATATCCAACAGCAGAGTTATTATTATTACGTGAAGATCTATACAGAGCAAGTTACTATAATTAAGTAGGCCTATAGGCCTACATGTGCGCGGCAAATGCGGTAATATATAGTAGCTCAGCTGACGTGGACAGATATGTCTAATTGCTGGTTAGTGCGAGTTTTGGTGATGTACCGGTAAGAACTTATGTAGAAATCTCTAGATGTCGAGTAGGCCTATAACAGTCTGAGCAGATTTCGTGGAATGTCCGCTGCATGTAGCCATAGGCCTATAATATTCGTCTATTAGGTGTATACGGCGATCAAGCTGGCAAACCGCAGCCCGTCAGCAGTACGGGACCAATGGTCGCCAATCACAATATGGAACTGAACGACGCTAGTCTTGTACTTGTATAACGTAGTCCGACGTACAGAAGAGCCTAAGAGGGAGGTCTCTGTACAGAAACGACAACACAGGTTCAGCCTACAGACTCTAAACAAGGGTCTTGTTTAAACAGGGCTAATCTGGAAGACGGAGGCCAGGCCAATGACAGACACGCCGATCCCAAGATGTGTATACACTGAAAGAGGGGGAAGAGGAAGAAAAGGAGGAGTAGGAGAAGAAGGAGGAGGAGAAGGAGGAGGAGGAGGAGGAGGAATGTCCACTGGCAATGCTCGGATGTCACCGATCAGAAAAGATAGACGTCCAAATGGAATCACAAAACGAGGACCAACGACTGCATGGCTATCCGGCTATAGGGATATATTCTGTGGCTACAGAGCTAAGGACTAAACAGCTGGATAGGTATGAGGCACGTGGCTAATGGCTATATTATTGTGACTATGACTAGAATTATGTGGCTAAACGGTTAAAAAGTGTGCAATTATGATTGTAATTATGTTAACTTCTATTGCGCCGGTGTCCAGGGGCCCCTTGCGCCTATGAAGCATTCCCCCTCATGTCATCAGATTGACCCCCCTCCGAAATCTTAAAACCCCCTCCGAAATTTGTTTTTTCTGGCTACGCCCATGTGCGCATGGCATCAACCGATGGCACACGAAAACCAAACTAATCAATAATCCAGAAGATCAGTCCGTAATACGTTGATATGTGGCTATATAGCCTAATTATGGTTACCGTTTGGTGATATTTAATACCGCGACACTTAATACCTGACAAATAATCCCTTTCACACTTAATCCCGACGACATTTAGTCCCAACGACATATAGTCACACGAATTTTGATACCGCGACATATAATGTCAAATCACAATAAAGTTTTAAATCAGTAAAATTCTGTGAAAGCATGATAAGCATCCGTCAGATTTCCGAGAACTGTGCCCTGAGACGTATAGATGGTGTAGCTCCTATGCAATCCATGGCCGACTTCGTGTTGGCTAGGCTACCGCCGTGTATACGAGCTAGTGCCGTTGATCCCTGGTGGGTGTGATGCTCATTTTGAATGTTGATTATATATGAGGACGTCGAAATTCGCATCCATGGTCAATGACAAATGACAATTGATCTCACTAAATTTCATTCAGCAGTTTTAAATCCTTGAGACGCACCATTATACAACATAAGTCCTAAAAATAGTCGTACTTCTGGGTGCAGGTATTAGCTACAGGTATTAAAATTCTGTGGGATTAATTTTCCGGTTTTAAGTGTCATGGTATTAAGTATCGCGCTACCATGGTTACTTATCTAAGGCCTTGGCATGGCTAAGAGCTACATGGCTATAAATGAATAAGAATTGTATATAGCTAAGGAATCAAGACTGTGGTTAGTTGCTGTTTAATGACGCTGCGTCATAACAAATTTGATGTGAATGGCGTCACCCTCCTCGATCCAGTCTTGGGACTGGCACTACTCGAGTACGGTCTGCGACGGAGTTAAGCTGAAGACTGGATGTGCGAGTGGACCTTATGTGGACGGTTCGATGCGGCGTCTGATTGACAGCGAAGTGGGCGGGGCTTATTCGGTCAATGGCCGATATCTCTCTCTCTCTCTCTCTCTCTCTCTCTCTCTCTCTCTCTCTCTCTCTCTCTCTCTCTCTCTCTCTCTCTCTCTCTCTCTCTCTCTCTCTCTCTCATTTTCTGTCTGTCTGTTTGTGTCTCTTATTGTCTGTCTGTCTGTCTCTGTCTCTCATTGTCTGTTTGTCTGTCTGTTTCATTGTTTGTGTGTCTGTCTGTGTCTCTGTCTCTGTCTCTCTCTCTCCGTCTCTCTACTCTACTCTCTAATGTCCATCAAGTCGACGACGACGACCTATGTGATGATAATATGTGGACGACGCTCGGCCTGTTGGTCCACGCCGCAGTCAGAGACAGACAAAGACAGACAGAAACAGACAGACACAGACAGAGTGACAGAGAGAGCGGGACAGAGAGAAAGAGAGAGAGAGAGGCGGAGACGATCCATAGACCAAAACAGATAATGACATCGAAAGGGTGTAAGGAGAGGAGAGGATGGAGCGCCTCTTTGGAACAAACTCCCTCTGCAGTAACTATTACGACAAATATCCGATCCATGGATCCTACGAACTCGCAAAAACTTCACCTTTTGCTATCTCTTCGCAGGTCTTCCACTCAAAACTGAAAACACTGCTTTTTCATAAATCCTATCCCGATTCCTTCTCCTCCCCTCACCTTCCTCGCCATTTCAACTCTAAGCATCATCCACCTTAGCCGTCTGACTGTCTGCAGTTGCCTGCCTGACTCTCTGGATTTTGACCTCTGCCTATCGATTCTGTCTTGATTGAAGCGCCTTAATTTGCATAAGCTGGTTCCCGCGACTTCCCTTGTTGGACGCTCAAGAAATCTCGAGATTACGATTTTACGATTAGGATTACGGAGAGAAATATGACAGAGCCATGGACGATATTTCAGTAATTTTCAGTGGAAGGGTGGGGGCAAAACTTTTGCAACTTTTTCAGTTTTGTAATTAGTCTGCATGTGCGAAAGCCAGTGCTGCAAGATGTGTGCATGCTGTCACTTAATATAAATTAGGTTTTTATGGATTTATTTACACTTGTAAGAAATATGAAAAAGTTATGCAAACTAGTTTGTCAATAGTATATATAAGCCAAGAAAGTATTTAGAAGGAAAACTTAATTCCGCCACTGCTCGTACTCTGGCAGTGCCAGTCCAAAACTTGGAAGAAGGAGGAGGGCGACGCTACTGATTTGATTTTTTTATCACACAGTGGCGTTAAACTGAAACTGCTATACTAGAAAGAAAACTCAAAGTCCATGTATGTAATATCATGCATTTTTAATACTTATGAGATAATGTGCACTGTTACTCATGACTATCAGAAGTTAAGAACAACATGAAATATTATATAGGCCTAACTGTGTATGAATTCGTAACTATAAACTTCAATTATGTGAGTCATATGACATTATAATAATCACTGTTATACTCTTAAGTACTTCGTGATCTGACGATTATTATTTATGTTTTGTGTGGTTAAATGACCTAACATTTTTCCTTCTTTTTCTTATTTATTTCTTACTATGATTGATTTGTGCTATCCAAATAATAGACTCCTATATAGTGACGAATACATATATATTATTTCATCAAGCACTGCTATGACATGCATATAAGTAGTTTCTTTTTTCCATCAAATTCAGAGGGACATTTGCCCCCGTCCCCTGCCCTTCCCAAAAGATGTCCCTGGAGATAGAGACAAAGGAAGAGAATGAGAGAAAGACAGACAGAGAGACAGAGGGAAAAGACAGACAGCTGATCGTTCATTCCATCGTCGTTTGATCTCGTGAGACATAGGCCTATATATACAAGAGGTCGCCTAATAAACCACAATAAACCATAATTTTACCGACTGCAGCCAAGATGCAAAACACTTGGACCATGAACCGGGCTTCAATATGAAGAGCCATTTAGGGAGCGTGGGTACACACGGGGGAAAAGACTTTCACCCCTCATCCCACACACACACATTGGGGTCTTTCGTCAAGGGTCTCGAATAAGATCGGCTCAAATTAACTGATCTATGGCTATAGACCATTTACCCAGATATAGCGTATACATGCACACCGATGGACTGTCATGTATACGATAATATATATTCCGATAACTGGATATCGTACATATGTCAGGAGGTGGCTCACGAGTTGCACCCTTAATACAGATGGTTGCTATTCCAACATCAGTTTAACGACATCAAAGGCCGTTGACGTTGATATATGGAAGAATTTTGTTTAACCTTCGGAGGCCGAAGCTCCGTTTTGGACACGGAGGCCAGTTTTCTACCCCAAAGAAATATGTAAAATCTCAGCTCACAGGTAAGCTACAATGACAAATGAGGTGTCGATTCTAATATACCCAAGGTCAAGGAATCGAAATATCGCATTGTGAATAGTGTGGGAATTGTACCCTACCAAGATGGCGGCCAATATGGCCGCCGAAACTCAAAAATATGTATATTTAAGCTCATACATAAGCTATAATAACAAATGAAGTGTCCATTGTAATAGTTTAAGGTCAAAGAATCGAACTATTGCATTGGCAATAGTGTGGGAATATTACTATTCAAAATGGCGGCCAATATGGCCGCCGAAACTCAAAATGTGAACATCTACGCTCATAGATAAGCTGAAAGAAAATTGAAGTGTCCATTGTAATAGCTTCAAGGTCAAAGAATCGAACTGTGCATTGGCAATAGTGTCGAATAGTACTATCAAAATGGCGGCCAATATGGCCGCCCTCAAATACGTATCTACGCTCATAGATAAGCTAGAATGAAAATTGAAGTGTCCATTGTAATAGTTCCAAGGTCAAAGAATCGAACTATCGCATTGGCAATAGTGTGGGAATAGAACTTCAAAAATGGCGGCCAATATGGCCGCCGAAACTCAAAATGTTATATTACGCTCATAGATAAGCTAGAATTGACAATTGAAGTGTAAATTGTGATAGTTTCAAGGTCAAAGAATCGAACTATCGCATTGGCAATAGTGTGGGAATAGAACTATCCAAGATGGCGGCCAATATGGCCGCCAAAACAAAATGTGTATATCTACGCTCATATGGCCGCCATCTTGGATAGTTATATTCCCACACTATTGCCAATGCGATAGTTTACCTTGGATCTATCACAATGGACACTTCATTTGTCATTCTAGCTTATCTATGAGCGATACACATGAGTTTCGGCAGCCATGACCATATGATGTACTATTATCACACTATTCCAATGCGTTCGATTCTTGACTGCTGGAACTATTACAATGGACACTGCCATTGTATTTATGAGCTTAGATATACACATTTTATGTTTCGGCGGCCATATTGGCCGCCATCTTGGATAGTTCTATTTTCACACTTGCCAATGCGATATTTAATTTCCTTGACCTTGGAACTATTACAATGGACACTTTACTTGTCATTCTAGCTTATCTATGAGCGTTATACACATTTTGAAACGGCATATTGGCCGCCATCTTGGATATCTATATTCCCACACATTGCCTATGCGATAGTTCGATTCGAATACTTGGAACTATCACAAAGGACACTTCATTTGTCATTATAGCTTATCTATGAGCTTAGATACACACATTTTGAGTAATATCTGCTATAAATACATCTTCATTATGAACGAAAAAATTGTAACGCCGAGGCCGAAGTGGGGTAGATTTCTACC
Organism: Aporrectodea caliginosa; assembly: GCA_020284085.1. NCBI lineage: Eukaryota > Metazoa > Annelida > Clitellata > Crassiclitellata > Lumbricidae > Aporrectodea > Aporrectodea caliginosa. Next base: position 172,835 of record JACEVL010000569.1, read on the forward strand.
CCATGACACTTTGAACTGAAATAACTTTCTCAGACAACATGACATGATGATCGTTTTGGTGTGGGAATATGTCGGGGGTGTTAACTTGTAAACATGTGGAACGTCAAGTTACGACTACCTACAGTTACTCCGCAATCAACATCCAAACACCGCTGGGGTAGAAATCTACCCCACTTCGGCCTCCGAAGGTTAACCGTTCACACCGTTCGTAGGCCTATAGTATATATATATATATATATATATATATATATATATATACGGCATTTCATTTAAATAAATTGTATACCGATTTATACCAATTTATTTCAAGCCCTCAAGCTTTTCAAGCTTTGGAGTCACATAACGGTGAATCTGACCAATCGATTCTGATCGGAGACAATTGATTTAGAAAGTAGTGCTCTATAGATCGAACGATGATCGAACGATAAGCTTTCTACAATGTCATGCACATTGCAATGTCGACACGAATGATGTAGGTCTTACCACGCAGAGGCGAAAATCTGTACATAACTTTCGGCAACAAATTTTTGTGAGGGCCGGATTTTAGCATTTTCTAGGGAGAGCAGATAGGCCCCATGTCAAGACTGTGGGGGACAGTCCCCTCTGCCCCCCGTGATTTACGCCATGGGTCGCACCAAGAAATCTATGCATATAATTCATAGTTTTCTTGGTGCGACCCATGGCGTAAATCACGGGGGGCAGAGGGGAAATCTATGCATAGGCTATAATGCATAGTATTCTTGGTGCGCCGCATTTGCAAAAATTAGCGTCGATAAAAATTATGCGCGCTGAACAAATTAAATTAAAGCAAAGTTTATTTCTTAGAATCGCTGAACGGAGATTAGCAACGACGCAGCACGAATACGACATTTTTGCTTCTTTTTCCAGTGACCAGTTTCTCGATCTCGGAATGGATATGGTTATTCTAAATTTTAGCGTAATGATGTAGGTCTGTATACGACCTTTAACGAATCAATATATAAATATAGGCCTATATAAGCATGAATTGATGCATTTAAAATATAATTTATGTGTATGGGAAAATCATAAAGGGCTGCATGAGAGGCATTAAATTTTGTCTATATCGGATATAATAAAAAAAATTAATTAGGCTATGCTTATCGAAATTGCGAAAAGCTAAATTTTCTAAATTAAAAAAATGACACCAATGAATGTGTGAACGCATTTAAAATATGTTCTTTGTCGTGAAACGATTTTCAAACGCCTTCTTCGCTCGGTGTAAACAGATTTACGAAGAAATGCAATTTAACATACATAAGACATAAATAATTTAAATACGATTTTATCTGTTTTTGAAATGCTCCTTTCTGACGTATAGATTAAAGCGTTCTTTTCGTGTAAGCCGTTATATGCCATGTAACAGATTTTTAATTGCAAAAACGCTACCGTTCGTTTTCCCTGCGTCCGATTTCCATATCCTCCTCCTCCTCCTCTTCCCATCCTCCTCCTCCTATTCCTCATCCTCATTTCGATGCTGCTGGCAATCAAACTGCATCGTGCATCTGTCTACTGAAGGCGCCTGCGTCAGCCTCCTCAGCCGGGCACCTGCGCCTCTTTGGCTCAACGGGACATGGTGGGCGGGGCGAGGGCGTTGATTGACACCTGCCCTCTACATGCATTGCGCCTCGGCTTAATGATTCGGCGCTATCCTTTGATGGCATTGCATGGTTGGTCGTCGTCTCGTTAGAGTCGTCGATTCATAAAGAGAGCGACTGCTGCTGCAGTGACCAATTCCAGTCGGAGGTGGATGACAGAGCTGCTGATGCAGGTGCGGATGCGTAGCGTAGCGTAGCAACGGATCGAATTCAGTCAGTTCGGAATCGAGGGAGGCAAGGTCTTTCAGGAGTCTTCTACGCTCCCCCGTTCATAAATTCTGGATTGTAATAATCGCTGAATTTGAAGATATCGATCAACGACTCTGTTTGAACAATTCTGGATAAAGTAACTATTGTTTAAGCGCGAAATCTATCGAGTATAGCTATTTGAATTTTATGGATACTGAAGTAGGCCTAACAGTCGTCAAAGTGTGCGAGTTGAAGCGATCGAGCCAGTGGAGTGCGTCCGTACGTTGTTGGATTCGAGGAGTTGTGTAGTTAGAGTGCGTGTGTGAGTCTGTGGTGATCGTCGTCTGTTGACACTGGCTCTCCCGTGGCCATTGTGGTACTTAGGGGCTTGGAGAATGCAGTCCTACTACTCCAACCCCCATCAGTTGCAAGCGGCTGCCGTTGCTGCAGCTGCCGCTTCTGGGGTCCAACGTCTCCCCTTCCAGCCGCCATTTCCAGGTCTCCATGACACTCCAGGCGGCCGCGCGGCTCTCCTGCGTGGCCTTCACGGAACCCCGGGGTCGAGTCCAAGCCTCTGTGGACCGACCGCTCTGATGCCTCCAGGGGTAAGTTCACAGCACCAGGCTAATCGATTTTGTTAGCTAAAAATTGAAATCATCTGTGTTTTTATCATTTAGTCAAACTTGATTAGAACTTTCCTGTTGTTAATTAGTAACTTCTACAGTGTCTATATAATCCACAACTGATGATAGACAAACCCAAGCTGTAATCAGGTCAGAGGCAAGAAGATCAGTCTGCGAAGACAGAAAGGCAGCCTATATATGATGGATAGGCAAAATTTAAAAAGGTATACGTATTAAGTAAAGAGTTAAATGACACAGCTAAGCGACTGAGCGGAATAAATAGAACGTCAGGTAGAGAGACAAAGAAAGACACACTTGCTGAGGAACTCCTCAGAAGTATAAAGGGCAGAAGAGTCCAAACAGAGCCACAGAGAGCTAGGGAGGCCCCCCTATTTGAGGAATTGGAAGGCAGAGTAAACTCCGCCACTGTTAGTACTCTGACAGTGCCAGTCCCAAGCCTGGATGAAGCCATGAAGAAGTCGTTAAACTGAGACTACTACTATACTATAGTATATCTCTATAATGTCTCAATACACTTTGACCAAGATTGCACGAAATAGTCTTAAATCCCTTTAGAAGTTTTAATAACCATTTAAAAATTAATAAAGCTTCATTAGTGTAATTTTATCGTAAACGGTGCTGAAATTGTGCATGATTTCAGTCCCAGTTCAGATGAGATTTGGTTCCATTCAGAGCCTGCAGTGAAATGCTTCGGACACGAAATGTGCAGTTGACATGCATTGTCGAGAGTCTATCGTTAACTCGTCTGGATTGTGCAGCGTGTAGTAGGCTACAGAGGAGTTTTTTTAGAGATTAGCTCAAGTCAATTTTTAGAGGTTAGCTCAAGTACACATGAACGATTTCATTCTAATATCTATAGGCGTATACCTGGATTTCTATTTACCAATATCAGTCAAGTTTTACAGTTTGAGGAAGAGTGCATATTGATATTGCTGAGTATTTTAGGCGCTATATATAGTTCAATGGCAAGCAGAAAGGCAGTTTGAATCTTTTTGTCTTGAAATCTCAATTTAATCATGAGAGAGTCATAGGCTAAATGGTATATATGAGTGTCGAAATGCTTTTTATCAGGCATGGGCAACTTCTTAAACAGAGGGCCGCCCTAAGATTTTAAGGGCAGCTCAGTGGCCGTGCCATTATAGCAGGCTAATTTTTGCCGATTCATTTGCCCCAGAATATGAGACAATATTAACTTTATTCAAACTAAATATTGCAGAATAACCGTTAATATATATATATATATATATATATATATATATTACCTGGTATAATTTATTAAGTTGTGTTTACTTCTGCAATGTATTATAAAAATATCCTTGAACTGTCGATGTTAGATGTTGATGGAGTAGAAATTGACTCGGATGCCCTGCTTAGGTTTCTGAGCCCTGCATACATTTTCTGCATGAAAAACTTGTTTGATTTCGTTACTATATAATTATAGTAATGACAACTCCACTGATAAAATAAGATTACGTCTCTGGCGTCTCCCAATCTGTAGGTCTGTTCATTCAAAATTGTTCCCACTTGGACTAAAATAGCAACTTTGCTATAATGTGTGTAAACATTCTGGTTAATTATCTCATTGACCATTGTCATATTTTAAAGAAATTGTTGACGATTTTTAACTGAAATGCTTCACTGTATATATAGTTGTGAAGTTGTGCTAGTTAGATGATGTGGAAAATCACTGCGTAAGCTTATATACTGTAGTAGACTTCTCAAAGATAAATTTTAGACAAACCAGACATTGTGCATAAGACATTGCTATATTAAGTGTCTTGATACATACATATATATATACATTATATATATATATATACATAGATACATTATATAATATATGCATTATGTAATATATATGCATTCTAAATATATATACTTTCATACATACATGTGTATTAGGGTGGTCCAAAAAATAAAGGTCTCGCCAGAGGCCAGGACGCTCCCTCAATTTTTAGACCTGCTAGTTGTATTATTTTGGCAAAATTTCAGCTTCCAACGTCAGCTGGAAGATGTTGCTCAATTACACATAAAATTACAATATAGTAGTCATTATGTAGAAGCAAAATGTTTAACAAATTGTTGTAACTTTTTTAACTCTCTGCAAGACGTACTTACTTACTTGTGTGTACTTGGATCCAAGTAAACAGTTTTTATTACAGATCTTGCTATCTACTTCCCATTCATTAGCAGACGTTTTGTTAAAATGTTACTTTCATTGATATTTTTACATACATAGAGAATTGTCATTAATGCGTAAGATGAGAGTGAAATATAAAATGTACAAGGAAGAAATTGCATTGCAGCTTTTGTTAATTTGTTGTTGAAGTCATTGCACTTTCAGATTTTTAAAATATGTTTGAGACCTGAGAACTACTGCTTTAGTGAAATTATATAATTAAATTCATTTAAATCATACGATTCATAGAGTTATTAATATTATAGAATCATTAGAAATTTATTTTGTTATTAGAATTATAGACTTATTAGTAATACAGAATTATTAGAATTAGAGTATTGTTAACAGGTTTGCCACGGATCCTGCAAAACCTGGAAAGTCATGGAATTAGACTTTGAAAATTGTAAGGCTTGGAAAACCTGGAAAACAGGTTTTTCCCATTGCAAGGAAAGTCATGGAATTTGGTTTTAGCTAGGAAATGGAAAGTCATGGCAAATGGAAAAATCGTTAATAGTAGACATATTTCTAATCATATTTTTAAATTTTAATTAATATTACATTGATAAACAATTAGAAAGGTCCTTTTTTTGTTTAATACAAGTCTTAAAAGTCATGGAAAAAGGTCATGGAAAGTCATGAATATGTTTGTTTTATTAACCGTGTGGCAACCGTGTATTAATTGTTTCATTATTATTATTCTTAATTATTATTGTTGTTTGTAGTCGGCTGAGGAGATAAACGAGAGCGAGATGGAGTCTGACATCATCAGCGAAAACGACGACGATGACATTGACTCAGAGAAACTGGATTTGTCTCATCGTGACATGCTCGCCAAACTCAAGAGACAGGTACAAGTAGAGCGAGACGAGGAGGCAACGGAGCCGAAGAGTCCAAAAGACACTTTGCAGCAGAATGCTCGCTTGATTTCGTCGTCTCACAAACGCCAGAGAGAGAGCATCGAGAGTAACGACCGTTACGAAAAAGTACAAGACGTCGGATCGGATGACCTTGAAGACGAGGTCACGATGCAGACGGAGATCAAGGTCCAGCGACCTCTCGGACTCCTCGCTCAGCACGGACTCTCGATGAAGACGTCGTCGTCGACGATGGCGAAGACTCACAGCGCTCAGTCGCTCCAGTTTTCCAACGATCACGATCCGGAGCTGGATCGCCACGATTGGGAGCAGAAGGAGCGCAAGTCGGTGACGGAGAACGAGAGTCAGGAGATGGATCGAGAGAGGCACGAGATGATCGATCGCGACAAGGAGAGTCTGACTGGTCTGGATTTCAGCAGTCACATGTCTCTGATGGACCGGCGCTTCATGCCGTCTCCTCCACCACTGGCCTCCTCGCCCACCGGCCTTGACCCGAACAAGGGACCTTCAACGCCCTCCGGTCACCACTGGACCTTCGAAGAACAGTTCAAACAGGTGAGATACAGCGCCGCACAACATCCCTCAGGCTGGAACTGGCTTCCATGCAGTCATGGGCTTCTTCTACTTTCATGTTTTATCTATTCTCAAGTGGTCACAGACCCTTGTGTTCCATTGTACTCGTGTAGTGTCAGGTCGGAAGCACCTCTGATGAGTTTTATCGGAGAGGCGCTATATAAATTGGTTCTTACAATTACATTTACAGTCATACCCAAAGGCCAATGATCACTGATTTCTTCTGATCATGTTCTGTTTTGATTGTACTTTTCTTATGATCGCTTTGCTTTGGTCGTGTTTCTCTTATGATTGATTTTCCTTTGATCTTGCTTCTCTTATGGTCATCTTTACCTATGGTCTTGACTCTTGACGTTTTATGATCATCTTTCCTTTGATCATGTTTTCTGATGGACCTTTAAAGAACATTATTGTCTATTTGATCATGGTTTCTCATGATCATTTTTTTAAATCTTGTTTTCCTTTGATCATGCTTCTGATATGATCATTGTGTATCATGTGTTTATTATGACCACATTTTATCTTGGGATATAGTTTCTTCTTATTCATTCATTCGTTTCATTTATTCAGAAAATTCTTGTAAAGCGCCCCTTCAAGATTTATATTCAAATGCACTCTTGACCCAACCCCTGCAGTGGAAAATGACAGACTTTAGGCTGTTGTAAAATATGATCATATTTTCTCTTTGATCGTGTGTTTTTGTATATTAATGTTTCTCTTTGATCTTGATTTTTTAATGACTGCATTTTCTCCATGAGTTTTATTTTTCTTCTGACCTTTTCCCCTTATATTATGATCATGTTCTATCATGATTAAGTTTATCCTTTGATCTTGTTTTTCTTTTGATCAAATTTTTACTTGGATGCTGTGAAACATTTTTTCCTCCAACAGTTTCGGTGCAATTAGCATTTCATTTGTGTTCTATTACTGTTTAGTGAGAGAGAAAAATTCCCCTTAGCTCTTATTGATAGCAGCTGTCTCAGAGGAGGTCTCCCCCTCAGGCGGTTCAGCTATAGAGTGTTAGACCCTTGATTTCATTTGGTTCAAATGGGCTGTATATAGATCAATGGAATCTTGTTTTCGCACATTAGATGTGTAATAGTCTCTAATGGTTAGCAGAGATGGGCATGATTAGTTAAATTGCTAATTGATCAGAATTAGAATTATCAAGAGAATTAGAATTATCAAAATCTTGTAGCTAATCGATTAGAATTAGAATTAATAAAATCTCGTAGCTAATCGATTAGAATTAGAATTGGCAAAAATCTTGTAGCTAATCGATTAGAATTAGAATTTACAAAATCTTGTACCTATTCGATTAGAATAAGAATTAACAAAATCTTGTAGCTAATTGATTAGAATTAGAATTAGCAGTAACTAATCAATTAGCAGCAGCTAATCAATTAGCAATTAGAACTAGATAACTCATACATATATTTGCTTCATGAATTCGTGAAATTTTAGTCAAAGCGTAGCAAGTTACAGCAGCAAGTATCCTTAGTTCGCATGGTTTTCCTTGTTGGCATGTATAGTAGGCCTATACGATATTGTGGAGCTGCAACTCTCATTAAATTCACGAAACCTTCACTTCCCACTTCAGAAATTGCTCGCATTGACTGAATGAAGTATAGTTTGACGCAGCAGTTGTTAACTCGTTCTTAACTCTTAACATAACTTCAAAAATCTAATAAATTAGAATTAGCTAAAATTTCCTAATCAGTTGGAATTAGGATCAGGTGCCAGCTTATTGATTAGAATTAGAATTACTGGTAGCTGCTTACCTAATTGATTAGCTAATCGATTAGTTACCCATCTCTGGTGTCCATAGCTTGCTGGAATGTCAATCTTGAGGTCGGGGGTTGAAATCCCCACCAAAACAGAGTGATATGTCGAGGTTACTCGTAAGTAAACGCGATCCACGGATAAAACTTTAGTTGGTGCACTCATTTCGTTCTATAGTGCATGGCGTTTACCCAGCTGTACACAACCACCACGTGTGATAACTTACTTTGCATACGAGTTTGTCACTCTCTGGAAGAACATGCAGAGTACGGCTGTCTTTATTATTAACACTCACGAATCTGCATACACATAATAATAATAATAATAATAATAATAATAATAATAATAATAATAATAATAATAATAATAATAATAATAATAATAATAATATTGGTAAACCCGTAGTTTAGGTTGCTAAATTTTTTTATATCGTCAAATTAAAATGGAAGCTTGATGAAAATTATGGTTTCCTTAAATGAAAGTGGGATTGATGAAACCATTTGTGTATTTAAATAGAAGTTGGATTGGTGGAAATAATTTTAACCGTAAATAGAAGCTGAATTGATGAAACTAAGTTTTTTGATGCAACAGAAGCTGGATTGAAGAAAATAATGTTTCCGTAAGTAGAAGCTGGACCCATGAGAATAGTTCTTTGCCTAAATAAAATTGATGAAAAATATTTTCGTTAAATAGAGGTGGGAACATTTTTTTCAAAAATGGAAGCTGGATTGATTAAAAAAATTCTTCGTGAAATGGAAGCGGGATTGATGATAGTTATCATGGACATCTATCTATCTATCTATCTATCTATCTATCTATCTATCTATCTATCTATCTATCTATCTATCTATCTATCTATCTATCTATCTATCTATCTATCTATCTATCATCTATCTATCTATCTATCTATCTATCTATCTATCTATCTATCTATCTATCTATCTATCTATCTATCTATCTATCTATCTATCTATCTATCTATGGAATTTAGGACATAGGTAGCTGGATTAACCTACTTACCAACTTGAAGTACGGCATTGAAGACATTCAAATAATTTACATTCAACCTAAACTACGGGATAACCATAATATTTATTCTTTAATGAAGCGCCTGACAAACGCACTGCGCTGTTATACAGTACATGTACATGTTATGACCATATTAGCTACCTCGTTTGTCGCCCTAACTAACATTGCCACTAGCCTAATTCTTCTTTAGTAACTACATGTTAGAGCAGAGATAATATTTGCTATCTCAACCCATTTAATAATTAACTGTCAGAGCTTAGACAATTTTTCCTAGCTGTTACTTGTAACAAGTTGCGACCTGTCAGCTTGGTGTTGTGAATAAACGAAATTGATTGATTGATTGATTGATTGACTTAACAATTCACAAGAACACAAATTACAGAAGACATAAATCAACAAAGTTGCAGTCATGCAAGGCGAAAGCTCATTGTACTTTTGCTGCCTCCTACTTACGAAGGAATGAAGGCATGAGCTAAACCCAGGGGACCTTACGGGAATCGAACCGGGTCCGTGAAAACTTCATTCAAGATACCATCCCATCTGAACAGTGAACACGTCCTATGCATTCTGATTGGTTCTAATGTACAATTCTAAATATAATGTCCAATCACTATGAGTGTAACATTGTAATATAATTTACATACATAATATAATAAAGGCCCAAAGTACCACTATAGCACTCCTATTAAAACTTAAAGCATTTCGTTCATATCTCTATCTATGACACCAACATAGCCTGGCTTCTGGCTTCTCTGATCTACCCCATTTCCAGCTGTCTTCTGGGATGGATTATGACTTATTTAATGTGATTTCACTTGAACAGTACCCCGTTGAGACGGTTGAGTCCATAGTATGTTCAGTGGCGGCGCTACAGCAGGGCAAACCAGGGCAAATGCCCTGGTAAAAAAGCCTTTGCCCTGGTCGTTGCGCTGCCACAAGGCTGCCAGAATTTTTGCCCTGCTCAGAATTTATTTTGGACATTAAGCAGTAAGCACCTCTGCACTGGTTACTTAATTGTATGACTGACCTGGCTATGCCCTGGTTTAAAAAATATGTATAGCGCCGCCTCTGAGCATGTTGTCATGCTACCTAACTGCACATTGAAAGTTTGTTGGCTTGCCTGTTTTTTTACTACGTTTGTGCTTCAGCCAGAATGTACTTGAACCCCTGGGTCAATCCTCTCGGAACTGACCTTCACATGGACTTTGTGAACCCCTGGGCCACTCATTTCAGAACTGACATTGACATGGACTTGTGATAAAGTACTCAATAGTACAACATTACAGATCGACATTTGGCTTATTATCAAGTCTTTCTTATTAAAGCCATCCAAACTGTTCCATTAAGGTTTTCTTAATTTGACATGAGACTGTGATAAAAGTACGCAAAGTTACAATACACAAATCAACATTTTACTTAGACCTATAGTGTGTTTGTTAAAGCCATGAAAACTACATGTATTTGATTACGGTTTTACATAATTTTCGAATGAATGACGCCCATGCATGTTATTTTTGGCACAAATATTAGTCAGAGTTTTTAATGATGCATTTCACCACATGACCGTAGAGGCAGAGTTACAGAGACAGACAGACAGACACAGACAGACAGACAGACAGAGACAGACAGACAGTTAGAAACATTGGTTCCTGAGCCGTTGCAGCTGTTGGTTGTAATTTAGTAGTTTATTATGATTTATTAATTTCGTTAGTTAGTAACCGTAGTGACTAATTAAAATCCGAATTGCCGGCAGATTTCGGTTTTGGGTGTTGACGTTTGGAAGTCACATGCATCTGATCACAGCCATCAGTTGGGAGAGGGAGGGAGGAGGGAGGAGGGAGTAAGGGAGGGAGCAAGGGAGTGAGGGAGGGCTACTCTGACTCTGTAATCTGTATTTGTACAGAAAAACCCTTATATATACTCACAACGACCACCACCTGTTCTTCACTCACACATGTACACACACACACACACACATGTCCCCATGCACGCATGAACACACGTACACACACGCATTCAAACATACACATGCACATATATTCACATACATACACACGCGTACTCACACGCATACTCGCAGGGGCGTGGCCATGAGAAAATTTCAGAGGGGTTTTAGGATTTCTGGGTTTTCCATTGGAGATGGTCGCAAAAAATTAAGGTTTTTGTGTATTTCGCATGTAAATGCATATAAAATTTTGTTGGAAACTTATTTCCGGGGTTTGAACCCGTTAGACCACCCCCTAAATACCCCATGCATACACATGTGTAAAAGTTTAATGCTGAGATTTGAACCGATAACTCTAGCAATGACAGCGCTGCCATCCTGACCGCTGTGCCAATTATACCGAGCAGTCGTTCTCTCCATTTTAATCGAAGCGCTTGAATGGTCGCGTGGAACCAGAACTTGCCTTATGTGTGTGAGTTCACTGCAGACTCTTTTCCAGTGAGATTCTCATTATGTAGGCTTGACTGTAGAAGACCCAGATGTTCGTTCATGTTTTGTTAAGGAGACGCCGAGGTCCAATGACTGCAGTGTCTTCTGACGACGTAGGAGACACAGAGGGACAGTCAGACAGACAGCCAGACGGACAGACAGAGGTAGGCGCATGTGGTAGTGGCTCTTTCCCACCAGCTTCGGAAGCGGTTGAGAGGCAGAGCATATCTGATGAATGACTCAGGCATAAAAAGCGAATGGGAGCCGCAGAGAGAGTCACAGTGTGTGGATGGTGATGCTGATGAAGTCATAATTGCTATCGTCCTGATATCTAAGCCATAAACGACCCTGATTTCGGATTCCTATTTATACAAACACACATTTGCTGTCGGTCGTCAACTCCACACACGCACAGGGAGGCACACACAAACACAAACAAACACACAGAGACAGAGAGACGTACTAAGAGAGAGACGTAACCGTCAGTGTCATCGTATCGTGACCCTTGGAGAGGGGCAGAGCGTAAATCGGAGCACAGCTGTTCCTTACGATTGTTTATGGGATCGTCATTTGATCCGTTATCTCTCAGCGCATAAATGATCCCCTGCAGCCCGCGCAATGAAGGATCCCTCTCTTTCGGTGATTTCATTGTGTCACATGGTTCCTCGTTGTTCCAGCCTTTATTAATGACGTTTTAATTGTGTTATTGCTCGTTTTGTCGAGCAATCAGCGGCCCTTGCCTGTTATGAGCGCATGTGACCCACCGCGTGAATTATGAGTACGAGGGAAAATGTTTCCTTTAATTTGCCCTCTGCAGTATATAGCTCAACCCAACGGTTGTTCAAACGAGATAATTGCACACTATATAGCCTATACGATGAGCTTTGGAAAACATTGAAGACTCTGTTGCTCGAGTTGTTGCTCATATCGTCACACTTCCAGACTCTACTCCGCCACTGTTTGTGCTCTGCCAGTGCCAGTCCCAAGCCTGGATAAAGGAGGAGGGCAACGCTAATGATATTTTGTTATCACACAGTGTCGTTAAACTGAAACTACTACCACCACTACTACTACTGTACACCACTCGGTCCGTGCCTTAGTGCCTGCCAGTGCCAGTCCAAGCATGGATGAAGGAGGAGGGCAACGCTAATGATCTTTGTTATCACTCAGTATCGTTAAACTGAACCTACCACTATTTGTACTCTACACCACTTCCTATGAGAGTCCCTACACGCGGAAGTTCACCCGTTTCTTTGCCTGAATGAAAACATTTCGAAATTTCATCTCCTGTTTTCGGTGGTTGTTGTATGTGATCGAATGTTGTCTTTGCAGTGTTTACAATTGCACACTGTACTGGCTGACGTTAAGTTTCTTGGTTTCGTTTCCATATAAGTAGTGATGCTTTGAATCCTGAAAATGAAGGTTAAACTTTGACAGAAAATTGACACTGTGTTTAGAGATTTTGAGAGGAATATTTATTGCAATAATGTTATGGTTTTTGAAGAAAAGAAATATAAAGTAATACATTGTATTAAGCAAAACCAGGGCTGTATTATATAGCTGAGGGTGCCTTCATAATATTGAACATTCCCTTTGCTCAACATTGTCTGAGTCTTGTGTGAACTGACCGAGATTTTCACAGTAGAGATAAATGTGGGTTGTTACTTTATAGGGTAAGCTTTGTTAGTAAAAGGTTTGTTACTTTGTAAGGTAACAATCCTTTTTCCATGTCCAGATAAGTGGTTTTCAACCTGCAGGGTTCCACGGAACGCTTGGGTTCCATGGAACGCTTGGGTTCCACGGAACGCTTGGGTTCCACGGAACGCTTGGCCATTGGCCAGAGGTTCCGCCGCAGTTCAGTATAAAATTTAAAACATACTGCAGCTGAATTCGCTCAACAGTAAGCAGAATTCTTCACAACTTTCAGTAATTAATGCTTGACACGATTTTATGTTAAACTAATTAATTTTATTACTTGATTAGCCCAGCATTCCCAGTACAATTAAATCTATTAATTGAACAATTGGACGGATGAAGGGCGCTGGGTTCCGTGAACAAATGTGTTTTATGTAAGGTTCCATCAGTACAAATTACAAAAAGATTAATAACCACTGATCCATATATTGACCTGCAAACATCCGGGGGCATTCGGTTATTGAACTGACCGAGAGTTTCTGATATGTTTTGCTAATGCAATGCACAGAGAATACTGTTGTATGCCACACTTTTCAACGCATTGAAGAGTACTGTGCCACACTATAGTGTCTTGATAAATGCATGCATTGAGTAATGCGCATGCGTAAGCTTGGAGTGGCTTTCATAATATTCATGTGGGTCTTCTGAGAACGCCAATTTTGCTTTTTGGGTCTACTCTTATAATCTTACAATCTTACAATCTATCTCTTACAATTCTACTATCTCCTCTTGAGCAGTGTTGTTCAATAATTGAAATACATGTAATTGAATTACATAATTGAATTACAAGTTATGTAATTGTAATATTAATTGAATTACATTTTAAGTCCAGTAATTGTAATTGTAATTCAATTACAATATTTCATGTAATTTGTAATTGAATGAAGTGTAAATTACGAATTACTTTGATAAAGTCAGCAAAGATGCCAGCCTGCCGGATTGAGTAATGCACATGAGCTGGAGCGGCTTTCATATATCAATCATATTCGGTCTTCTGCATGAGAACGACAATAATATTGTCCTTCTGCGGTCTTCTCTTATAAGGTTACAATCTATACCCTACAATTCTACAATCTCCTCTTAAGGAGGACCACAGGAGAGCCCATGGACTTCTATTATAGTATACCGGTATATATTGTGCATATACAGAGGCCTAGAAAACGATGGTGGAACTAAATCTGCCTCTCCCCTATTTCCAGTGCCAGTCCCCAAGCCGTGACGTCTAGAGGAGGGCGACACTAATCATCTGTTATGACACAGTGTCGTTAAACAGTGCAACCAAGGTAGAGTGTTTCCAAGGATCACTGTCTTGACACAGACAGGACTGTCATACAGACAGACATACAGCCAGAGAGACAGAATGAATCTTGAGTCATGTGTTGTTGTTTTGTTGTTTCAGTTGTACGAGATGTCTCCGGAACCAAAGAGAAAAGAATTCCTCGATGACTTGTTCACATTCATGCAGAAACGAGGTTTGCTTAAATTTTTCTCATCCGCTCATTTCCATTCCATCTCCCCTCCCCCGCGACGTCTAGTCTTCGGCTTAATGAAAGCTAATGAAAGCTAAATATCCATTTAGGTGAATGGACGTTTGAGTAGGGCCTCCAAAGCACCACTTGGCACTGAAAGGTCACTTTCAGGTCACCGATAATTTCTTTTGATCAGTCATGTTTAGTTTTGATGTCATCATTTTATGGCATGTTGTTTGTAAGTCTGAGTGTATCTAGAAATTTTGTATATTCTTTTCTAATCTGATCTACAGCTGGTCTATAAAACACCAATGTAGGCCCTATATCCCCTTTTCAGAACGGCTTAATGGTGCAATATTTAGCATTAAACGTCTTTGTCAAGGTGGGGTCGTTTGTAGTGGAAATAGCTAAACTTTCTATAGCACCATTGTTACGATGATATCGAAGACATCAGTCGAAACATTCCAGTGAATTTGCAATTAAGAATCATAATCCATTGGAAATCATTGGAGAATTTTGGGTTGAAATTTTACAGATCAGAGAAACCTTATTAGCCATGTAGCAAGTACATTTCTAACTGAAATCAGGTTAATGTATGTATGTAGGGAGGCCTATAATTATGCAAGTTGAAATTGTAATTGTAATTAGAGCAATAATTATTTCTATAGCATCGTCGGTATAACAAGCTACTTCTATAGGGTGCTTTACACACACTGTCAACTGTCCGAAACAAATGCTCAGAGCTACATAGCAAGTACATTTTAAACAAGTTTTTTAAACATAGGCCTAAAGATATGAGTCTTAAGTTTAGACCTAAATGACATAAAAAAATTGATTAATGAATTGGACAGCGAATTCCAAAACTTCGGACCAGTGACCGAGAAAGCCCAACACTTCTCGGTTTAAGGGCACAGAAAGGAGTCAGAGCATTGATTTATTTAGTACAATATCTATCTGCATGGGGTGAATACAGAAAAGAGATAGTTGGCTGATTAATTCTTTAGCAACAAATTGCATTTGTTTTCCAGTCACTTAGTACACGCTCGTTGTTAAAGGGTTGAAATGTAATACTTTGTTAACTGTAAGGCAGATTTTGTCATGCATTCTTTGCTCAATGGGCAGCCAGTGCATTGCATGCAACATGAGCGTAACATGTTGATATTTAACTTAAAATCCTGGATCCTGTGCATGGTGATCGAGTCTGTATACAAGCACAGCACACACACACACACACACACACACACACACACACACACACACACACACACACACACACACACACACACACACACACACACACACACTTTATCTTACAAATGCATTATCCTATGGAAATATTTTCCTAATGAACATTACTCAACGGATTCTAAGCACTTGAAAACAACACCAGTAATGATTGTTAACACTCGACATACATTGCTCTATTTATCGTAAGTCACACCTGTTTGGCTAACCTTGAATGCGATGCAGCACCCTGTGAGAGATCCCTAAAAGAGGCTGCTGCGGCAGTGTAAGTGTTGTGATAGATGCTTTGCAGTTGTAATGTGTCCAATAGGAGCTTCTCTGTTGTTCAGTCGGATGAGGCGTTGTTTGCTTAGAAATCAATCCTCCAAGTGGTCTCTCTCTCTCTCTAGTCTCTATTCCGAAGTCACGGGTCGGGTCGGGTACGGGTAGGGTCGTCACGGGTACGGGTATACCCGGCTTTACCCGTGCCGACTTGAAGTTTTGGGGTTACAATGTCACCGTTACATACAATAGTGAATCTTGCACCGTCAAAGACTAGGCTAATTGTCACGTCCAAAATCAAGTACCATATTTAACACTAGAGGTCTGCGGGTAGAGCCTTTTTGCTACCAGGACCGACGTACCAGACCCGTACTAAAAAATACTAACCCTTCCCGTACCCGCAGCAGGACAATGGAGAACATTAATTGTACCCATCGCCGACAAATGAATCAGATGGTGATGGTGACGAAGTGGTTGATGATGATGATGATTGTGTACAAATTAATGTTCTCCATTGTCCTGTTGCTGCTGCCTGTACTACTACCCCCACTACCACTACCACTACCACCACCACCACCACCACCACCACCACCACCACCACCACACCACCACTACTACTATCATTATCATCAGCCTATTTATTATTATTACTACATGCTGAGTTGAGTTGTAAGCCAGTAGATGAAATTACCCAGGACTGTGGGAAGGCGTGCAAATGACGTGGCGGGTATAGTACGGGTACGGGTATACCCGCGGGTACGGGGGCGTAATTTGAGTACAGGTCGGGTACGGGTTATCGGTCCTGTGTTACGGGTACGGGTCGGGTAGCAAATGCTCTACCCGCAGACCTCTATTACACCGACAAAATAATGCGAGTCTTCTGCCACGGCAAGTGGATGAACGTCCAAAAACGAAGACTGAAGTATTTATTCCAACAAGTAGGCCTAGTAGTTGGTTTTTGTGTAACAGCTCTGTGTCATAACAAAGATGATCAGCGTAGCCTTCCTCCATTATCCAGGATTGGGACTGGCACCATGGGGGTATTTAGGGGGTTTTACGGTTGAAATGTTCAAATCCCCCTCCACAATAAATTGCCGAATTTTTTTCTATGCCATTATATGCGAAATACAAAAAAATAAACTTTTTCAACCATTTCCAATTGAATCCCCCGAAAACTTAAAACCCTTCCGAAATTTCTTTGTGGCTACGCCTCTGACTGGCACTGCCACAGTGGAGAAGGAGACGGAGGAGTCCTATCAGTTGATGGCCTTTGAAAGACTTGGCTTTGTGATGATGAGGTGGGATTGGCGTCGTATATTGCCGTGAACGGGGACCCCCGAAGGCACGTCCATCAGGCGAGGAGGAGCGCTGGTCCTGATGCAATTGGCGCCCCCCTCGTGTGTGATCCTTTGGCAAAGTGAACACTTTGTCAGGACCGTTTCAGGCGCATCATCAATCTATCTATTGGCCGTATAACGAACGCCCAAGGGATTCGACGAAATACCAATGGATATCTCTCGTGAAGAAGAAGTATCACCTCATGATTGCCCCCTGGCAGGAGGACATCATCGCCTGCTATTCGGTACCTTCGGTCGAGCGGTCCGCTCGGTCGGTCGGTCTAGCTAGTAGCTACACATGGGCTACTTCTTTAAACAGAGGGTGTCCTAGGATTTTAGGGGCAGCTCATGAGCCGTATATGCCAGTTGCGGGCTAATTTTTGCAGATTCATTTGTTCTAGAAAATGAGGCAATATTAATTTTATTCAAAATAAATATTGCAGAATGACCGTTAAATAAAAAATTAAAGAAGATAATTTGTATGATGAAAACCTAATTAGCCTATCCTAATATCTACAGTCCTACACTGCAATAAAAAAAACATGTTTTAAGTTTAATCGGTTTTAAAAATACATAAAACGGATTAAAGGTTCCCAAGTGCCACGTAGTATACAATGCTAATTTATGAAAGATATGTCAAGGGTCGGTTCAAAGGTCCCATGTGGGGGCCGGACCTGGCCCGCGGGTCGTATTTTGTCCACCTCTGGTCTAGCAGATAGATTCATGAGTATTGTTTCGATGTATTGGATCTTCACAGTTTGCAATGGGGTTTGTGCATGAGGCGAAATTTGTAATCTGAGACCCAGCAATCGTGCGAAAATAGTTCTGCCTAATTGTGTATTAAATTGATGCTGGTAGTGAATTAGCAAATTCTGTCTCGATGTCTCCACACATCGTAGAACTGTTTGGCATGTAGGCCTACATTGAAATGTAATCTTTATAATTGCAATTACATGCTTGTAAATGTAATTGAATTACAATTAATTTCTATAGAAAGTTTTTTAATTACAATTTGATTATTTTAAACAGTTTATTCAATTAAACGGGTGATTAATTTCAACCCAGCAGGCTGGCATCTTTGCTGACTTTATGAAAGTAATTTGTAATTTACACTTCAATCAATTACAAATTACATGCAATATTGTGATTGAAAACAATTACAATTACTGGACTTAAACTGTAATTCAATTACAATTACAATTACGGAACTTGTAATTCAATTACTTAATTCAATTTACATGTATTTCAATTACTGAACAACACTGCGAACTGTGGCATGTACATTGCAAACTCTGTTTGAACCATTATACTAGAAGTAGTATTTATTTCATTAATGTCTATAGAATTTTTAATTAGGTAAGTAAAATCATTGAGCAAGTCAGTCAATTGGGTTATAGAATATAGGAGTTAAAACAACAATGCATATCAACGTAACATGAGCGAGTCCGTGACGGCCGAGTCTTGTCTTTGGTCGGCTCTCATTGACAGTTGTCGATCCCTCCATCTGGAACCTCTGTCTCCTCATGTTCACAATTCTCCTGCCGAGACAATCTTTCGCTCTTTAGAGAAAACTGTCTTCTTCCAGTGTCTGTGGTTTCTAACGTCTTCTGTTCTCCCGTATTCAATATGGGAACTTCGCATAAGGAGGGCACGATCAAATTGCAGTACTTCAAATCAAATCAGATCAAATTTATTGGAATCGATTCAGTATCAAATCACAATCACAATTTATTGATACTAATATGATACAAGGCCGTAGCCATGATTTTGTTTGGGGGGGTGTTTACTCGTCCTTGAGCAAGCCGACAAGCAACCGAGTCAAGCGATGATAAGGGGTTTGCGTTAGTCGATGCATGCTTTCATTCTTACATTAATTAACTTCGGGTGGTGTTCAAACGCCCAAAACAACCCCTAGATACGGCCATGAATCGATTAAGTACTTGACACTCTCGCAATGCAGTGTATGATTCTAATATTATAAAGTTTACAGGTTATAACAGTACTAATCATATACCAGACAATGCCCTGTAATGTTGACAATGTGAGAAATGGATGTTCAAACTAATAAGATAATTGGACTCATGAGGAGAAGAAGCTCAAAGGATTTTATCTAGTCATCCTTACTCTCGTGAGGACAAAGTGGTTAAACATAAGGTTCGAAACATGAACCAACACCGTAGCAGACCATAGAAGAATTCATAGTCATTGCAGAATGTATGGAAAGTTATCAGCCTTTGCATCTGTGTATAAAATGGAATGAGATGAGATTGGACGTGTGAATTCGTTTGATGACCATTACTCCATCAGGATACATGATTCGGCTGATCATTGTATTAGGCATATACTCAAACAACCAATCCAGAGTAATCGCAGTCGTAATCGTAATCGTGATCTCCAAACTTCTAAAGCGCCACTCGAAAGCCAAGCGCAGGGCACCAGCTTATTCACGAGCGCTGGGTAATATCAATTCGTAATATCAATTCAAAGAGTAATATCAGTTCGTTCTCATATTCGTTGCCATCAGAGGAATGCGACAGTGGTGTTCGTTGTTGCTATGACGATCCATTTGTCCTTTCATCGGTCAAAAGAGATACAATATATTAATAGACATCTAAGCGACGAATACTTCTTGAATTCACTGTAAGCTTATATACATATGTGGGATCGTATAATCTGAAAAGGCACAACGGTCGGATATCGTCCGTCGTTCATTGGCCGAACGAACATTAGACTGATTTCCCAGCAGACGTCGATACGTCAAATTATCACAAGACTCCATTTGTATCTTAATTGAATTATCACAGATAGATGACACACGTAGAGAGGGCATGCAGGGGCTGTTTGGCTGCTTCGACTCTGCCGACCTTTGAACTCGTCCACATGGTGAGTAAGTAAGAAGGTTATTTTTATAAGTGCTTTAGTTTGTAAATTGACATATGACTGAAAGAATCAAGAGTAATAAGGAACTAAATAAGCCTATCCTTAAATAGGAGCAATATTCTTTATATTCGACGTACAAATATCTGGCAACAAATTCTACCTTCCAAGAAAGAATAAAAGGCAATAATTAATAATAACTGAAATTACTGCTGAAATATCTTTACAAGCAACAAAGATAATTATTGTAAATTTCCGACATTTCTCAGGACCGAACGAAATCTGTGTCAGGAAGACCAGCTTGCTTTAAACACCGACGTTGTATCAAGTGAGGCTGCGAGCGTCATTGACAGTGGATTATCGGAACTGAAGTGTGATACTAAACTAATAATTATTTAAAAAATTCATTTAATTATTATGGAAAACACGATGAATGGTAAAACAGCATCATTTCCCAATAATTAAACTAATTTTTCCAAATCATTGGTTTTTTGTTTTCTGGTTTTCTTTCCTAGTTTTCTCTAACTATTTCTTTCTCTCTTCTGCTGGACTTAATCTCAAATTTTTTGATGGCTTTCTCTTCGTGGTTCTTCCGTTGCTTAATTATGTCCATATACCCTGCCTGCCTGTCTATCTGTCTGCCTGCCTGCCTGCCTGCCTGCCTGCCCATCTGGCTTCCTGCCTGTCTGTCTGTGCGTGGTCGTCTGCCTGTCTGGCTGTGGCGTGACCTTTTCTTCTGGATCTTGGATTTTGTTGTGTGATTATCTGTGAAGACGAAGACTCTATGACTCTGGCGACATCTGGTGATGCGAAGACGACGTTGCCGTCAACAATCTCATATGACCATATCTAAACTTTCTCCTCCTGTCTTTTCCCACCAACAACCCCGTCCGTCCGTCCGTCCGTCCGTCCGTTGGTCCTTGTTTTCGTTATTAATGGTCGACGTGTCTCTGAGCACGAAATGACCGAAGAACCCAAAGACATATGCAACCGAAGACCATGTTCCCCCGATCAGATCCGGGTCATAGGGTTACGACGAGAGTAGTTCCCATAACTCCTCTCAACCCTCTTTCCCCTCCTCCAGCCGCTGCTTTTCCCCTTCTCCTCCCAACCGTCGAGTATGGCATGAACTCATATTTATTAGAGGTTAACTTACATAGGAGTCGATGAATATGGGATCCAGAGGTTTCGGCTGTTGTCGTCTGCCTCGTTAAATCTGTTTTTCAGATTCATTTTGTAATCGGTCGACGGGTATAGTTTAGTGTCGTCAATTATTCGCCCATTGAAGCATTATTATTTTTCATCAATCCAACTTCTATTTAAGCAAGAATTCTTTTCATTATTCCAACTTCCCCTTAAGCAAGAATCTTGTAATCATTCCAACTTCCATTTAAGCAAAGAATTATTTTTCATCAATACAGCTTCTATCTAATTAAGAATAATTTTTCATTAATCCATCTTCTATTTTAGCGAAAATTATTTTTATCAATCCGACTTCCATTTAGCAAGAATTCTTTTCATCAGTTCAACTTCTATTTAAGCGAAAATTCTTTTTATCAATCCGACTTCTATTTAGCAAGAATTCTTTTCGTCAATCCAATTTGTGTTCGACCAACGCTGAAACCCATGCAATGGCAAATAATTTAGGACGCTAAACTACATGTTTAGAGGTCTACCCAGTCGAAGCCTTGTACAGCCGTCGTTAGATATAGAAAGATGTATCTGCCGCTGTATCTGGTGCTGCAGGTCGATTCAGGGAATAATGTTTTGATATCCGTGTGGCTGTTGACGTCTCCTTCCATCGAGGCTCTCTCATCCACGCTAATTGTTTAATCCGTTCGGCTATTTACATAGGAGTCGTCGGGGCTGCAGTGCTGCAGGATGTCGTAACGACTTGTTTTAGATAATTCTGATGAAGACGATGACGATGATGATGATGATGATGGTGGTGACTGATGGATGAGAACAGCTGATGCACTTGGCCTTTTTTACATCAAAACCAATCTCAACGATGAACATTTAATAATAATGTTTATTAGTAATCGCCGTGTTTATGGCTTTGGCGCCTGATCCGCGTGTACACGGTCCGCGCGTCTCTCCCAGTCATTCAGTTCAAACAAACCTTTGAAATCTAAGGACGAGTTGTTGATATCAGCCAATATGCGAGAACGATCGTCTCCCATGGGGCAGGATTTTTTATGGCCCTGTCATTGAGTCCGACTCCCAAGGTGATTAGGCACGGAGGCCTTAATACAGGGGGTCCGTGCACGCTTAGGACGAAGGTTCCCCCCACACAGGAAGACTGGTCGTAATAAAAATGTCTTATGGAATATGATCAGTTATCAGCTGGATCCATGTTGACCTGATTATGGCTTGTTTTGGTGCAACATTGTTGGTTAATGCCTTCTTGTACATTGTACAACGGTGCAATAGAAGTTACACATTACTACTATACCACTACTGCTGCTGCTACTACCACTAACCACTAATCACTGATGATGATGATGATGATGATGATGATGATGATGATGATGACGATGATGATGATGACGACGACGACGATGATGATGATGATGATGATGATGATGATGATGATGATGATGATGATGATAGAATGATAGTTATGAGTGATGATAATACTGATAATACTAACTACCAATAATAATAATAATAAATAATAATTAATAATACTGATAATAATACTAATTATTACTTTAATTAATAATAATAATAATATTAATAATAATAATAATTATAATAATAATAATAATAATAATAATCATAATAATAATAGTAATTATAATAATAATAAAATAATAATAACTAACCCAAACATTTAACAATTCTCCCGAGATCATATGTACAGCAGATAAAAAGTTATAACTAATAATACTAAAAGTGATAATAATAAGACCATTTATATGGCGCCGGCTGTGGCCAGAGAAATGGGCTCTGTATACATGAGTTGAGAATCAACAGCTGCAGTCATGTGATAATTTGAAAAGATAAATGGTCTTGAGCCGTGACTTGAATGTCTCTCCAGAGATGGCGCATTCTTTCTTTGCTATTATAGTGTTGAAACTCAGTTGAAGGATGCTTGAGCCTGTGACGGTTATACGCTGCGAGGAAAAGCATTTTCTATAGAGATGTGTTGAGTTACTGTTGACAAGTGCGCCAGCTTTTTGTATACTTTTCTCTACCTTTCGGATCTGAAAAGCCGACTGAATTCGACAACAAGGCAACAGATTATCTTCAATTGTTGTGGGCTTAAAGTTGACTTTCCAATTAAGTCAGTGTTAATTTTTGAAATGAGTTTTAACAGAACCGCTTGCAGCTGATCTCCTCCTCCTTCTCCTATTCTTCCTTCTCCTCTCCTCTTCCTCCTCCTTCCTTCTTCTTCTCTTCCTCCTTCTTCCTCCTCCTCCTTCTCCTCTTCTTCCTTCTCCTCTTCCTCCTCCTTCTCCTGTTCTCCTCCTCATCCTCCTCTCTTCCTCCTTCTCCTGAAGTTCCTGTGCAGCTCCGGATTCTTGACTTGGTTGGCACCGATAGACGGAACGAAACGCCCACTAGAACCCATATTAAATACAGCATTCCATTAGCAAATGGACAGAAATAATTACAGTCTAAACACTGGCACGACTATCGATATACGAGCGAGGCAGATGAGAGGGTGGGTCCGAAGAGCCAGGGCCTGACCATTCGCCACCAGTTACCCATCGGTGGCTTGACCTCCCTCACCTGGCCGTAATCATCATCATTTGCAGATGATCCTTGGAATCTGTTCGGTCATTATTCTTTTGTGGTCATGTCGATGTCAGTCGTCGGCTGCCCTCAATACAACCTAAACGTCCGTCCGTCCGCAAGAAGGAAATTAATTTTCTCCTTATATGAAATATTATTCTGGCCAGCGTTGAAATGTCTGCGTTTATTGCTAAGCATCTCGGAAACCCATTTACTGGTCGGCTACCCTCAGAGGGTTCGGTCTATTTCCACCATGGCTATTATGATGTCCGACGGTAATATATTATATGGGTTAGTGAGTAAGATGCGGAGATCTAACAGTTGGCCATTTATCAAGACCTCGACTGGTCGAAGGAGGCTGACATTGATGATGGTCGTTGTACATAATTGATGTCTACCCCATCCATCCATACGCACATATGCACATACATGTCCACACATATGGCCAAAGACAACCCCTCTCTCGATGCAAGTACTATCTGATAATTACATATGATCGTAGAAACGTAAGCTAACATAATATATATATATACATTATGTTATGTATATATATTATATATATAGTATACATATATAATATACCTGTATAAAAGGTGAAAGGTAGTAATGCGGTGGTAGTGGTTAAAAGGTAATATGAAGATAAAAGAGTTGCTTAATAGCCTCTGTATGGAAACCTCCGATAGGCGTGGTTCCAAGGTATACAAGGATTATTCTCTCGACTATAATAGTACACACGCCAGCGAATTTAGTGAAAGGAAGCATCTCTCAGTGTATTTTAGTACTCATTCACCGACCCCAAAAAGAATGGAGGTCTAAGTGTGATCTAGGTAGGGTGGTCATCCAGGGGTTACCCATCCAACCGGCGGCCACCCATCTTACCAATCGTGTTCTTGACTGTTCACTATACACTGCACAGTTTGATTACAAACAATAGAAATTAAAATCTAACATTTGAGATTATAGGCCATTATATAGAATGTATACCAAAATGCGGTTAGCAAGTGGTGCAATATAGGATATAAACATTCCCAACTTACATTTAACCAATTGCTTATTTACTTACTTTCACATATATATCTTGTCTGAGACTTCTTATGCAGGTACTTATCTGCTTACTTAGATATTCGGAATAAGTTACTGCCGTTCAATGAGAGAGAGCTAAGTCTTCAATTTCCTATCTTTTGATGTTGAACGGTCCAAGACACAGCCTAGCACGGAGACATTAAAGTTGCCGTATCATCTCAATAATTCTAAGTCGTCCCGGATTCTCTGGGAAAGTATATAAGGGAGGCGACGTACGGCTCCATTTTCCAAATGATGTCATATATAATAATAATGGAAAGAGCATAAATCGGGGTCGGTCTTTGATGGATCCCTCTCTCTTTCCCTCTCTCTCTCTTTCCATCTCGGCCGATTCTCGGGTCCAACGGAGGAGGAACAACGCGAGTTTAAGTTCTCAGGAAATCATTTATTTTGTCAGGCTTTTTCCGGCTTTCTGGGTCACTGCGGGTCACGTTGGGTTCACGTTGGATAATTAGACCGAACCCAGTTTCAAAGGCCGATCGCTTCGGTTGGGGTATGATAAATCACCCGAATGGAGCAGGAGGAGGAGGCTGAGGAAGAGGCGTATATGCAAAGACAGCTGGAGGAATATTGACTTCCTTCAAGGGCTCCGTCGGTCCTCTCGATTTCTGCTTACTTACTGAAGGTTAAGGTCAGCGAGTTACCACATTCACTGCCAGTTGTTCAATGAAAGATTCTTTCAACCCATTCACAAACAGATCTATGATGAGGCAATAATTATGGACATGCATTGCGTTTCTGAGTAGTGAGTGGTTATATCTTGTTGGACTATCATCTCAGAGGTTTTGGATTCAAATCTCCGCCAGGACTGAATAATTTTTCTTATTTTCTCTCCGACTTTAATGAATTTTTGCATTCATTTACACTTTCACTGACTCAGTTACTATTCCATATCCTGGATACAATCGATAATGGCGTTTGGAATTTAAAATCATTGTGAATATGAACCTGAAGGAACACGTGTCTTTAATTATTATGGGATACTAATTGAATCAGTGAAAGTGTAAATGATAACAGAAATTCATTAAGTCGGTGAGAAAATAGGGACATCTCGTAAAACCTTGGACAGGAAACTGTATTAATTGCTTTGAAGACTTATTAGAAAAGTTCTGTTTAGAGGAGTTGAAGTGGTCCAAGTGCTTCTGTTTGTATTAATCATTCTGTTTCGTATATTACGAAAATAGTCGACATTACCTTCCTGAGGACTCACCGTCCTTTGAGCAGTTATGCCTATAAAGGCGGATTCCCACCTTTTCTCTGATATTCTGACGGATAAAGGGCATGTGCTACATGCCTTGCTTCCTTCTGTTAAAACTTCCGTTTATTCTCTCCGCCCCAGGGCCCATGAACGCGGCATTCCTCCCGCCGATAGCCTGATGCGAAAACCTACCACTAGGATATACGACTTGAATAAGATAGACTGGCTAATTTAGATTATTGCGACTACTGTGATGTGTGTGCACCAAATGCGGTTAGCAATTGGTTTATTAAAGGATATTCTTACTTACTTACTTATGTGCAGTCACACACAAATACAAATCTCAGCTGCGGTCAGTCAGTCGCCATGCAGATGAAATGCAGTTAGAAATCCTGACTTATGAAAGCCAGTGAGAAATATGTTCAAATATCGAGTTTGAGACGTTTCTTGCGCCGACTTGCGGAAAGAAAAAGCTTAATACAATTTAGGAATTTGTGTACTTTATCAAACAGAATTGAACGTTAAAACCGAAGCGATATTGCCTTCATCTGCTCTAGTAAAGTGAGCATCCAGGCACCGAAATGAAATCCTTCATCAATCGAAATCGTGTTTTGGACAAGATGGCCGACAGATTTCTTCCTCGCCACCAACCGGATATCTTGCAATCTCGATCTGATTGCATTCCGTCATTGGCCGGTGATATAGCACCGTAAATTCCCCCATCATCTGATATCACCCACACGTGTTACGTATCACCGGTGGCTGGCAATAAGACGAGAGACGAGAGAGACTTAAAAATCGCCAGCCACTCCTCGTGATTAGTCCATTTGTCTTCAATTACTTGACAGATGCGATTCGCATCGAGCGCCGCCGAACCGTCTTCATTAAATACGAATCGTGTTCGTTTGATGCCTATTTTCCCAGTAAATAAGACGTGCAGAGCCATTCCATTTTCTATAAGCGCTTCAATCTTGCCACTGGCTTCTTTCCACACTTGTTTCTGAGATTCCACGGGGTCCCTCGTAGTCTAGGAGTCGTTACGGAGCCGGGATGTCAACCCAGAGGTCGGGGGAGGCTGAGTTAGGGAGAAGGGTGTTATAAGATTTCTGCACCAGTTGCACCTCTGGCGAACTCAGCGATTAAATGATGGAGCTGGAGGATCAGACGGCGAGGTAAAGGACTGGCCACCTGCCGTCATATATGCCATGGATAAGAAAAACGAAGTTCAGAACTATTGATACACGCGGTTATCTCGCTATGATTGGGTTAAGGTACTTCTTTGTCTTATAAGCTATCTTATAAGCCCTAGCCAACTCAGCGATTATGATTACACTGACCGTACACTGTCGGTGGGAAGATGAGACGGCGAGGAAGAGGATTCTTCATATGCCGAGGCTAAGAAAATGAAGTCGCTAACACTTCATACTAATTGCTGCCTCAGGGTTAGTTAAGGGTCTACTCTTCTTCTTCTCTTCTTGTCTTATAAGGGGGTATTTCTGTTTAACGACCACTGTGTGGTAGCAAAGACCATTAGCGTCGCCCTCCTCCTTTATCCAGGCTTGGGACTGGCATTGTCAGAAAGCGAACAGGGCACGGCGGAGTTCTTGTCTTATAAGAATCGAAATTCTACTATTTATGACTTCTATCATGCTTGCATCTGATGCACTTAAGGCATCAGCTGATTTCGCAACGAAACCAACCAAGCTATAATCAGGGCATTATCCGGAAGATCAGTTCCTTAGAAAGGTGGGGGAGACTGATTTAGGGAGAAGGGTGTTATAAGATTTCTGCAGACTATATATGGAGATAAGCAGTTTGAAAACTTGAGAACGATATTACATAAGCGACTGAACAGAATAAAAATCGCTCAGTTTGAGACTCATCAACGTTCGAGGTGATCTACCGATAGCTTCAATCAATCAATCAATCAATCAATGTGTTTATTGATTTCCATAGAACGTAAACATTACATCATATTAGTGTAATAACACAGTCATAATGGGTACATTGAACAAATGAAATCTTCATGATTGTTTAATTTGGGTAACGTTCAATGGATACCAAAAGGGATAATAGTCCCGCTCGGTAGGGCCACCTATATAACGTAGAGCAAATCATGACAACATTTCGAAAAAGCTTCAGCTTGCATAGACGGAGAACGATGACAACCTTTGCATCTTTCTCTTGGAATCGAACTCGAAACGAGTCTGTGGTTTCTGGAGAGAGAAGATGTTAGTTAAGTGGTCGACTGTGGCTGCTTCCACTTGGGTCGACGGGATGGAGAGAGGCAGGGAGGAGATGGAGGTCAGAGGTCATCATGTGTGCCGGTGGTTGAAGCCTCAACGGCGGCGGCGCATGATCGCCTCCGAATGGAACATCCGGTCATAAAAGATTTTGGCAGCAGCCGTGCAGCTGCTGAGGTTGCAGTGAACCTGGGATAAGAAGGCCCTGGATAGCATCAGCATCATCTTTTTCATCTTTAAGGTGATGGTCATCTTCAGGATCATCATCATCATCATCATCATCATCATCATCATCATCATCATCATCATCATCATCTCATCATCATCATCATCATCGTCGTCATCATCATCATCGTCATCATCATCATCATTTTTCATCATCATCATCATGTACATCATCACGATGTCCGTTGTCATCATCATCATCATCATCATCATCATCATCATCATCATCATCATCATCATCATCATCATCATCTTCATCGTTATCATGTACATTATCGCGATAGCCGTTGTCATCATCATCATCATCGTCATCATCATCATCAATATCTTCGTCATGCTGGTGATCGTGTGGTTTGATCTCTTCTATATATGTATTATTGATTCTTCCTTTGACTTCGTTTCCATATTGTTCCTCGTATACACTTTTATTAATGTCTACCTGGAGCGCATTCCGTTTTTCCCTATAGTTCCCGGAATCGCCTCCTTAGTACAAAGACGCATTTCCAGTTGGTTGTTCATTGGTCTGGGTTGATCTTCGATCTACTTCTTCTTCCGTTGCCTTTTGACATTTCCACTCTGAATTTCTGGTTCCTCCTCGTCCAACAACATCTGCTTCGATACATTTAGTTCAATTAAGCGCAGCTCTACACTTGGCGTTGATGTTACTATCCGCTCTCCAACCGTCTTCGGCCGCCTCTCTCTCGGCCGCCGCTACCCCTCGACCGACCGACCGACCGAGCGACCGACCGAGGCGGACCGACCGACCGACCGACCGACCGAGCGAGGCTTATAAATTCAAATGCTAGCTATCTCAGCTGATTCAGTCTGACGTTCGGCAGACGATCCGTGGCAGAGGCGATGACTGACGAATGTTCTCTACCGTCGACTTATCAATCGACAGCTACAGATCGAGAGCTGTTTTATACGAGTGCTGGCTCTATCTGCCCCGACCATGCTCGGAGTTTCCTCAGGGTCTATGCCTGCATTCGACGTGGAACAGAAGCGGGTAGAGGTCGTGCAGGGGCGTAGCGACGAAAAAATGTCGGAGGTGGTTTTAAGATTTCGAGGGGGTATTCCATTGGAAATGGTCGCAAAAATTAAGGTTTTTCGGCATTTCGCATGCAAAGCATATAAAAAAATAATCGGAACCTTATTTCGGGGGTTTGAACCCGATACACCACCCCCCCTAAATATGCCCATGAGGTCGAGTGATTGTGTGAAGAAGGAGTTGATAGCTTGATGTTACAGATATACGTGGCTTTCGTCGATATAATTATCGTCTGGCAACCATTCAATTTTTGACAAATGTGAAAGTTGTTTTTTTATTGGCAAATCTGATATCTTTCGCATTCTCCAATTCTTTTCTAATTTTTATATCATATAAGTATCTATTTTAAGAATTGATTTATTGATTTATTGCACTGATTACGTGCGAAAGGTCACTGAATCTGATGAGGCAGCTGTTTAGCAAGCAGTAATTGATGTTCCATTTTTTTACAATGTGAAAATTGATTTTTATTGGGAAATACGATATGTTTCATATTCCCAGTTGTTTTCTAATCAACATCGTGGTTAAATTATATGCCCAGCACTTTCATATACAGAATAAACTAGGCCATACTAAATTACTAATCAACATTTTTGCTTTTTAAAGAAATCCGCTTATTTCATTCATTCATTCATTCATTCATTCATTCAGAGGACTTACATAGAGGACTTATTCTCATTACTCTATCATCTGGACTGTCATTTTAAATGTCTCAATGTCCAAGTGAGATCTGAATATATGAAGGAGACTGCAGCAATTTCTGAGCATCAAGCAAAACTGCAGAGCTTATACTCAGTATGTATCTGTTAGAGGTCTGCGGGTAGAGCATTTTTGCTACCCGACCCGTACCCGTAACACAGAACCGTTACCCGTACCCGTACCCGACCCGTACTAAAATTACTACCCGACCCTACCCGTACCCGCGGGTATACCCGTACCCGTAAAGTACCCGTCACGTCATTAGCACGCCTTCCCATTATAGTCCCTGTCCCTACCAGGCCAATAGGCTATAACTCAGCATGTAGTGGTAATAGTAAATAGGCTGATGATGATGATGATAATAGTAGTAATAGTAGTAGTTGTAGTGGCAGCAGTAATAGTAGTAGTAGTAACAGCGGCAGCATAGTTGTAGTAGTAGTCATAATAGGCAATCAACATGGAACCTGTCACATGCAAATGATGTGCTTTCTCAATTGCATTGTACACTATATCTAGGCTATGTAGGCTACTGTCACCTAGAACACTACGTAACTGTTAATAGTACATTGCAGACTCGGTCCGGCCCATTGTGCGACTACATTATCTATTATATATAACGATATCATTGTAACCCGAAAACTTCACGTCGGTACGGGTAAAACCGGGTATACCCGTACCCGTGATGACCCTACCCGTACCCGACCCGACCCGTGAAATGCGTACCCGACCCGTACCCGATCCGCGGGTACGGGTCGGGTACGGGTAAACCCGCGGGTACGGGTATTCCCGCAGGCCCCTAGTATCTGTGCCTGTATGTATGTGTGTACGCTGTATATGTACACCGTGAGGCATAAAAAAGGAAGCCCCTACAAAATCGTTATTATTTTTAACAATATTCAAACAATGTCAATGAAATTCATGAAATTTATAGCTAAATAGCAGGCAATGTAAAAACAATTATAATTTGTACTCAAACTGTCCGCCTTCAGCTTCTACGCATGCGCGAAATCGCTTGTGCCATTCACGCACCGCCGAGTCAATAATTCGTTGGTCAAGATCGTTCCAAGCTTGCATGATTCGCTTACGAAGATCTTCAACATCACGGACCTTTGCTTTGTACACCATTTCCTGCATGCATCCCCATATTTGATAATCTACGGGATTCAGATCTCGGCTGTTAGGGGGCCATAGTGTTGGAATTATGAAGTCAGTTTCATTCGTCAGAAGTGCAACCGTTTCTCGAGCTCTGTGCACTGGAGCACCATCTTGCTGGAAAATGTAAAATTCAGAGAATTCTCGAATTTCAGGTAGAAGGTCTTCCATGGGTGAAACATCTCTGTAGTATTGGCCGTTGATTTTTACCCCTGGTTCAACGAAGTGAATTGACGTGCGCCCCAGAGAAGAAACACCGACTGACACCATCAGGGATTTGCTAAACGTCGGACGTGTGCGCAAAAGGCGGTCGGCTGCAATATCACTCTTTCGAGTTCCAACTGCTACATACAACCGATAATTTTGAGCATTGCTAGGAGAAGCAACTGTGAATAATTTTTCGTCAGTAAACCAGATGAAATGCACTAGGCTAGATGGGTAACGACGCAACAAAAGGCGACTGCGGTGCGTGAATGGTGCAAGCGACTTCGCGCATGCGTAGAAGCTGAAGGCGGACAGTTTGAGTACAAACTGTAAATTGTTTTACATTGTCTGCTACTTAGCTACAAATTTCATGAATTTCATTGACATTGTTGAATATTGTTAAAAATAATAACGATTTTGTAGGGGCTTCCTTTTTTATGCCTCACGGTGTATGTATGTACTATTGTGTACATGTTCCGAATACAGAAGGTATGTGTATACCCAGTATGTATTTATGTATTCAGGCATACATGAATACATAATTATGTGTGTGTAAACGGGATGTATGTGGGTACGTATATATGTTACGGGCAGGGGCGTAGCCAGGAAAAAATTTCAAAGGTGTTATAATGGTCGAAAAAGTTCAGTTTTTTGTATTTCGCATATATTTGCATTGAAAAACATTTCGGGAATTTATTTCGGGAGTTTGAACCAGTAATCCCACCTCCTAAATACGCCCATGGTTACGGGTATTTATACAGCACTTGTTTAACCTCACAGAAAAACAAAATGGATGTTTAGCAGATCTAAAAGGGTCCGACTTAAGATAGATTGGAAACGTTTCTTGAGCTATCTGCGCTGGCGGGACTACATATGAGTTCCAAAAGGTCCGTTCAGTGCACAAAGTGTATACTCGGAGCATGCTCGGAGCAGACGTGGATCAGAACGAGCCCGTGGATCGTGTGCTCCGGTCGTAATTCGCGCGTCCGTGTGTTTCTATTAAGGTAGTTGGATTGGATATCAAGTTGCGTGGCACCTGGGGCTACCTGAGGAGGAAGGAGCGAGCGCCTCCGCCACGGACGGTAGGCTGCTGCTGGAGTCCGTTCGATTGAGGCCAATTGCAGATTGATTTGCGTTGAGACGGCCAAGTGTTTGGCGGCGTCGGTGTGGGTATATTTATTTCTGTTGATGCTTGGGGTTGGTGCCTCTGATGGTGAGTGTATGGTGAGGGGTGATTCCTCGGTGGCGTCGTCTGCCCTCGTTTTATGTTGTAGATGCCTCCTCGGTTGCAGAGGCTGGAGGAGTACTTGGATGATGTAAGGTAAATGTAATGATGCGTTTGATTGACAGACTTTAAATGGCGAACAGGTGTGCCCCGCGATGGAATAGTTAGTTTGGCTTTGATGTTCCAGTCTAGCCATTGCAGACGGAGGAGGAGGAGGAGGAGGAGGAGGGAGAGCGAGGCCGGCTGGAGGATGATATCGGAAACAGTGCTTAATGATGTGTCTAATAGCAGAACCAATCACCCATCATTAGTTACTATGACAGTGCTATTGAATTCTACTCCATGTCTGTCTCTGTCCCTCTGTCCGTCTGTCTGTCTGTCCATTCCGTTGTCTGTTCCTCTTCCTGTCTGGCCTTGCTCTGGAAAGGTAATTGTCTCGGATGCTGTCTAAATCAGACGTGGAGAATCTGGATTTCATATTCCGCTTGAAAGAGGAACTCATTGAGTCGTGATGCAAGACAGATGTTGGAAAGCTTTCATTTTTTCGCGATTGCTTTTTAAAGCCGTTCTCCTTACTCCATAATTAAATATCATTTACATAGTATTTCTTAATAACCTGCTTTGGTTCTTCCTCCTCCTCCTCCTCCTCATCCTCCTCCTCCTCCTCTTCCTCCTCCTCCTCCTCCTCCTCCTCCTCCTCCTCGGAGTCTATTTGTTTTCCAAGCGTAATTGGACTTTCCCAAACGTCATGATGAAAGACAACTTCCATAGCGATGAACAACAACAGATGAATTCGATTCCTGTTAGTGGCGGTACTCTTGGATCAGTTCTCTGGTCAAATGTCCTGACTGGAAACTATCGACAGAATTACCACAGCTATCGGATCCTACCTCTAAACTCCATGTCTTACAGTCTCAGAATTCAGCACTGAAAACACTTTTCCACTAATCCTATATCATCATTACTCCTTTTTCCCTTGCCGCTCTCGAATGCAGCTCCATTTCTATAAGCATCCACCGTGGCATTCTGCCTCTCAGATTCTTGGATCTTGACCTGGAACCAATTTTCACCTGACCTCCCCATCAATTTGTTTTGACTGAGCACATGACCTGTGAAGAAACTGGTTCCAGCAAGTTAGTTTTTTTAGCAATATAGAAATCACAGTATAATAATAATAATTATTGCTGGCATGAAACTCAAAGATGACTGTTTATCTACACCAGAAAAAAACGAACCGGAACGTTGGCTTCAGGCGCCATGTTAATCGAGGAAGGAACCAATACGGCGTTGCGGTCGCCAAAAAAGAACCGGAACGCCGTTCCGATGCGTTCCGGTCCTAACAGATCCCTGACCGGAACTCCTCAAAAGCAGATACTGAGGTTGAAGGTTCTCTTTAAAAAGCACAAACAGAACCACAAGCAGAACCACAGCAATCCAACTATAGCCGACGAGAGAACTTTTTCTATGGCTTGTTGCCCCATCTGCTCTCATTTACCCAGCAGTCTGTGACTTTTCTGGTTTTGTTATCCTATTTTTCCCAAAGCCCTTTTGTGAGCCAGCTCAGTGACGTTCACCCTCCCCAAATCAAACGAGGCCATGGCTGGATTTGGCCCATTTGATTGCGGGGGGGGGTGGTGGCAAATGATGGAACCCTCTGTGACACAGCCTTTGCTTCTATAGTTAAGTCGTAGGTTTCTGATGTCGCGGAGACTCCTTGTCATTTCTCGTCCTTTCAATTTATGATTCGTGACATGACTTTTGGAAGTCAGTGGGCGCCTGCCGGACTTTTTCCCGGGTCGCTGGGGGCCTTCGAAGCCGAAGGAGAAGCCGAAGGAGAAGGAGAAGGAGAAGGAGAAGCCGAAGGAGAAAGAAGGAGGCGAAGGAGAAGCGGAAAGAAGGCGAAGGAGAAGGAGAAGGCGAAGGAGAAGCGGAAGGAGAAGGCGAGGGAGAGATGAGAAGCGAAGGAGAAGCGAAGGAGAAGGCGAAGGAGAAGCGGAAGGAGAATGCGAAGGAGAAGGCGAAGGAGAAGGAGAAGCAGAAAGAGAAGCAGAAAGAGAAGGAGAAGCGGAAGGAGAAGTCGGCCGCCGGACGGTGACAGCTATCACTGATAGGCTGTAAATAAGTGGCCGAATGTTGCATGACGTGCGACAATCAGTCATCAACCGGGAAGGTGTGACTGACCGCAGAGGGAACCTGAACTGATGATGCTGCTGCTGCTGAAGACTACGAGGAAGGAGGAGGAGGGGAAGGAGGAGGAAGATGGCCTCGTGGCTGCTGATACGCCAATATCTATGAAGTTGACGGGTCTGGCTACATTAACAGCTATCTTATGGACACAATTTCATCGGTGCCGGGTGAATGTCTCTACTGGGAACAGAAAGTGTCGCCTCTCCTGGGAGACCACCAACATGCCATGTCCTCTCTACACACACATACGAATAATATATATATATATATATATATATATATATCATGTATGTATTATATAAATATATATATGATACCATATATATATGTATGATGTATTGCATAATACAATATATATCATATATCATTTATTTTATATATAATTATGTGTATATATATACATATCTGCCTAATTTATCATCTGCCACTGTACTTTACAAAGATTTACAACCTTTGGTCATGAAGAGATGTGGAATATGCCATTGTGTGTTGCTTCAGTTTGCAATTTATCAGTTTTCTTTACTTTACAATACAATACAAGACCAAATGTGTACAACATCTGACTATTTATGAAGCATCTTTAAGAACCTTACAAATAACGCTCCAATACCGTATATATAGCTGCTCAGAAGGTACACTTAACAGTTTGTCTTCTTTAGTACTAATAGTAACTAGTGCCTTAGTGTTACGCGTGTGATTCTGGTATTGTTCAAAGTTAGAGTTTAATTCGATTATAGGCACTTAAACAATCTTATTTTGACGAACTTTATTTATGTAAAATGATTAGATTTAAGATTTTTATTATAGCGTCCAATTTTTAGGCGGTATTAGGCCTATTCTACAATAATTATTAAGAAAATTTTAAACATTGTTTTAAAGATGTGTACACAGTATTCAACTCTTGAGTTGGTGACAGTTACATGTAGATGCCAGCTTCAAACTAATAGGCCTACTTATTTAAAATCCTGCTGGTAATGCCACAAATGACTAGAGAGTCGAATACCTTGTGCAGTCTGTGGCATTCTCTTAAGTTTTTTAGACATGAATCTGATATTCGAAAAGTATTGGATGACGTTTGGATGTTGATCACATGGAATAACCTGACTTGTGAAATGAAGATCTGTTAAGAATTTAGCATGAGACAAAGTCTGAACAGCTAGATAAATCCATTTTAATGAAAGCTTAAGCGGGTATTAGCGCTTGTTTCTTGGGAATAACGGGCGTCCGAGGGGCTAACGATGAAGCGCAAAAGCCGAGGATTTGGACATTTGGAAAGAAATCTCTTGATATGGATGAGAACTGAAATGGAGAAAATCTGACACTGCTCGGAAATTTCATGATGGACGAGGATTATTAAGTGTCGACTTAAGCTGCAGCGACGGCTTTCTATTATTTTTGACTCTGTCAAGATTTCGGCATCCGTTAAACTGTCGGGTTTTTGCTTAACTATACATACACGAGTTTTTCTAATAGAGACCTGGCTTCGTTTAAGGTGATGTCATGTTACCAATTCCGCATTTCTTGAGACTTCCAGATGTATATGTTATCGCCATTTCCACCCGCTCAACAAAACGTCATTGGCAGTGATTGTCCTGATGCCTGAACATTATCACTAGGGAAGGGACGAATGTTGATCCGGAAATCGGTTCTGGCCGGATTTTGCACTAATCGTTTTAATCTGAATCTGCTCAACTCAGTACTACCGATCCAAATACCAAAAGAAGTAAACAATTTTGACCAAAAACAATTTCTTCTTTCATTACTAGAAAAATAGTAGGCCTAACCTGTCCATATTGGCGACCTCTTGTGGTAATCTTTTTCATTCAAATTCCGTGTAAAGTTGTTGGGCGCGGTGGTGTAAGGTAATAGATCGAATCCACTCAAGGGGTATATTGGTGCCTTGCAGCCGGAGGGTTGCGGGTTCGAATCTACCTAAAGCCGCCGCGTAGGGACCCTGGGAGTCCTTACTCGCAATTGCTCATGCGCTTCGGCGTGAAACTCCGATTCAGTGCGCTGTAGTCGGGAGTGCCTCTGAGTAATCTTGAACTGAAATGAAAATATCTGAAATGAAATGAAAATGAAAATAGATTAGATTACATAAGAATGGTTAAATTACAGTTCACTTTAATGTGTTAACACATCAAAGTGAACTGTATAATTTAACCATTCAAACCCATTCTATTAGTTTTTATAGTCTATCAGTCGGCACATGTGGTTCCACTCAGTGGAGATTCAAACCTGTGTTCGTATACACAGCAGGCTGGTTCACCTCCTAGTCAGCAGTTGGTGCACCTTTATAGCTGCGTTGGTCATAGGTTGAGTTTGTTGCTTAAGGAGTAAAGAGCATCTGTGAAAGACCCCGCAGCGTCCTTTCGTGTGCTTTGCAATTTCCATGCAATAGTTGTCCCAAGTGATGTATTCAGCTGGAGTCAGCGACTCTTTGACCGGGAGCACATTCGACGACAGATCGATCATAGCTAACTCTGTTAGGCCGACATTTAATTCAATACTTCAATTGACCAAGTGACATCGTCCAGTTTAGGGTTAGCAGCGCTCCCAGCGGACGACAGACGAACCGTACAAATGGATTATATGCCCTTCCCTCCCAGTTATGGCAGTGCATGGAACATCAGTTATAGATCGTCTGAATGCTATCGCTTTATTAAAAGCATATAATGTCAGTGTTTTAGACACAGGAATCTGTGATAAAAAATCTTCTAAAGATTGATACACTGGCAGTTTCTTTTGTCAACTATGATCACGATATATTATATGGCAGCAATGAAGATATTAGCTGCATGTAGTGACTGCATTGCTTGTATTCTGAGAATTGTTGTGATAACAATTGAAAATTAATGCTCTAATAGGCTATATGGAAAACATAACTGGTTTTTAGCTTACTTACATGCATATGAATTCCCAATCGAATGACCAATCAACAATGCACGTTAACACTTTTAGTGTGTACTAAAAGTGACTGCATGGGAAGCCAATGCAGATTGTCGTTGAAGTGTTAAAACATTCTTATGAATTCTGTTATGAAATTGTCTTAGTTAAATTTAACTACCATTGATAAACTTTTCACTTCATGTTGTTTTCTTAAATCACTACATGCAGGAAGAATTTCTCTGTAATGCGACATTGTTTACCCTAATGCCTCAGAAATTTCTTCGTGGTAAATTTGTAACAAACCCTGATATATATTTTCGAATTCAGAAGTTTTCTCACTTTCTTATGACTACTGTAAACTGTGTAAGCTGCAAGTAGTTTCAGTACATCAAGATAACATTTTGTATGGGGCAACATTAATGTGCGAAAAGGCTTGGTCTCCGAATTCCTCTGGTCCAGATCTCTCTCTATGCATTTTTATAACGAGCGCTTTTCGGATCGCTGCGTATTCGGTAGAATTAGTCATAACATTGGGACCATAAGGTTCCATTACTCTGCTGAATGGTCCCAAAGGCGCTGACCCAAATTACCCACAAATCACTTGTACTACACTCCGTAATTCGGTTAGAGAACATAAGTATGAATTTTTAACCTTGATTAACTCAAATTCGACAATAATTGCGCTCGAAAACAGACCGGCGACCATGTGCGGAAGGCGCAAGTGGGAATAATTCCGGCCGAATATTCGGTCGTTCTCTGCTGACAGGGAACCAGTCGAACGAAAGCGATCAAGCAGACGGTGGTCGCGTTCCGGCGAATCTTGGTCAATGGACGCCGACGCCGCCATGACACTTTATGAAATAAGCGTTTTTCACCGTGAACGGACAGCTGGTCTGAAATCCAATTATGCTGCAGAGGGTCGGTTGCGGAAATTGTGTCCGACTATAAATGGCGATAGATTCTGGCTGGCTTCACATGTGACTGCAGAGAACAATGAATAAATTGATGCTGTGCAGTCATTGTTAACACATTGATCAGTCAATCAACTGGTATTCCTTGGTGCCAAACAATTGTTCCTCTTGCGTGTTTTGAAATATTAGTAATAATAGTAATATTTAACAATAGTAATTTTAATAAAATTAATAGCATTGATTACCGTAATAATTGTTGTGCCATGTTGTTTCAGTGCAGGTATACCTCAGTGAAAATTAACCATTTCAGGATGTTATTTGCAATTTCTTGCAATGTCTTGAAGTTCAGACAAATCACTAGGTCTACCGCCTTGCGTAAAGAAATAACATTAACAAATACGACTGAGGTTCTTTAAATTATTAATCTGAAGAAATTTCTGTGATGATAAACGTATTATTGATAAGGTTTAACTTATTGGTCAAGACACAGAGAATTTTCTCCGGGCTGGAGTTGGGAGCGTTTCTGAGTAGTTACCTTGAAGGGGCGCTATATAAACTTTTGAATGAATGAATGAAGATGATGAATTTTTAATTAATTATTAATAATTTATTCAGTTTTTCAATTTTGTCAATCCGATGTCGTGCCGTCTGCAGGCCACAATGCACAGACCTCTTCATTATAGCTTGTCATAAATTAAACATCTGCAGGAAGCCGGCTTATTTTTGCCGAAGTTCGACGCAACATATTCTCATGTCGCCACTGACGAAGCTTTATCCTTCGTTTGATGCAAAGTAATGGCTTTACTTGGAGAATCTGATGGCTTTTATTCTAAGCTCTTCTTGTTAGCGTAACTTCTCCTCCGTTCCTTCCTTATTATTCCGCTTGGTGTCGGACTTTATTAGCCAGAAGACCGAGAGCTTCGTTATAACGTATTCATAATGTCGTCTCTGCGGCGCTCCGCAAATTTATGGATCTGGGAAATGTCCTAACAGGTTGAGGAGAGTTGGCTGGAGACGCGTTCTACGGAGCCGTATTATTATTCATTTCTGGCAAGATGTGCAATCGACTCCCACTGCAATCGCATGGTGTGAATATTGTATAATGATTGAGGAATATGGAAGTCGCCGCCAGGAGGAGCAACCCCTTGTCATGAAATACCC
Source organism: Aporrectodea caliginosa (assembly GCA_020284085.1). NCBI lineage: Eukaryota > Metazoa > Annelida > Clitellata > Crassiclitellata > Lumbricidae > Aporrectodea > Aporrectodea caliginosa. The sequence goes on from JACEVL010000569.1 coordinate 213,006, forward strand.
GTCTCGACCGAGGTGACGAAAGCAAAGAGTGATTGAGGTACACTGCCAAACGCTAGACCAACCGAAATCATTCACCCACTCTTTCCCATCTACGCTGCTTCCCCTTTCCCCAACGACCAACCAACCGGGTTCACACCATTTTCCTTTGGATCCGCTCGGCACCAAGCATTGACGAATGATTGATTGAAATTGTGGGGAACAATCAACTCTACAGGACTACAAAGAGAGAGAGAGAGAGAGAGAGAGAGAGAGAGAGAGAGAGAGAGAGAGAGAGAGAGAGAGAGACACACACACACAGACAGAGACAGAGAGAGAGAGAGAGAGACAGAGAGAGAGAGAGACAGACAGACAGACAGACAGAGACAGACAGAGAGAGACAGAGACAGAGAGACAGACAGACAGAGAGAGAGAGACAGACAGACAGAGAGAGTCATACAGAGAGAGATAGAGACAGAGACAGAGACAGAGACATACAGAGAGAGAGACAGACAGAGCGAGACAGACAGAGACAGACAGACAGAGAGAGACAGACAGAGGCAGACAGAGACAGAGAGAGAGACATACAGAGACAGACAGACAGAGACAGACAGACAGAGAGAGACAGACAGAGACAGACAGAGAGAGAGACTGTCAGACAGACAAACAGAGAGAGCTGATTGTATCTGCTCTAATGAAAGTTTTTCACTTCGGATTTCAAAGCGGGATTTATGGAAATGGCATTTAACACCTGAATCCGATATAGCCACATCTTCTATGCAGCAGTTCCCACTTCATTATTAGTTACTGTGTAGGCCTACGCACTCTAGGTTGAGGCGCTGTATAATCGAACAAGACGGTCTTGATTTCATGTTAAAGTTAATTTCTTTATGACGATGAAACTTGCAAACTTAACTTTTAATTAGATTTTTATTTGTCAAGATCTGTTTTATATTTCTGGTTAGAACACTGTTACTCACTCGACCGAGATGATGTCATAAGTCAATTATTCCTTGTAGGGCATATGTTTGTAAGTAAGTAAGTAAGTAAAAATATCCTTTACTGAACCAATTGCTAACCGCAGTTTGGTTTCAAATTATTTTTCTGAAGGACATCTGGGAGATTTTTCCGTTAAAGAAGTGCTATATAAATAATATGATTGAAAGAGACTGACCATCTATATATGACATGTATATACATACATGTATATACATGACAGTCATTACTATCACAAAATGCATGAAAGGTTTTTAACTGCCCATATGGATGCACACATATTTCACCCACACATACGTAGTACATACATATTACATACACAGTACACACACTTACATACTTACTTGCAATATGTACATGCACACACACACACACATGCATACATACGCTAATGCATCATCATCATCATCATCATCATCATCATCATCATCATCATCATCATCAGTTCCTGACGCAAACCATTTGGCGGCGATGACTCGATGAGTACGAATATATGACCTCCATTGTTCTCGGACTCTTGTCAAGTCCACTGCTCCTCTTAGTGTCAGTCCAAGTGATGTAAAGTCTTCATTTATATTTTTTTTCAGGCGTTGTTTTGGCCTGCCTTTGTTTCTTTTTCCTTCGAATCTTGCGTGTATACTAGGGTGGGGCAAATCGCAGTTGCCTCAACCAGACAATAATAAATAGAAGGTCCCTCATCTACTGGTTAATGAAATAATTCATTTTCATTTTTTGTATCATGTCTAGAGGTCGCAACTTTAAAAGATGTGTGACGTAATATATTTCATTAGAAATTAATACACATTTATTAATATTATTACAATGGGGTCATGGAAACTCATTAATAGCTAATATAATATATTACACTATATTATATTGTGGGGTGCGGTGATGTAGGGGTATTTCGGTGCCTTGCAGCCCGAGGGTTGCGGGTTCGAATCCACCTCAAGCCGTCGCGTAGGGACCCTGGGCAAGTCCTTCACTCGCAATTGCTCATGCGCTTCGGCGTGAAACTCCGATTCAGTGTCCGCGCAGTAGTCGGGATCGCCTCTGAGTAGAAATCTTGAAGGGGCGCTATAACATGTGCTCATACATAAATACATACATACATACACACTCACATTATTACACACATTAGACAATACACAAACAGCTACACATTGTGCTGGCCCTGCAGTGTACATTCATCGAAAAATTAAAGCAGAACACTGTGTTCTGGTATGCATCCCTAGCCGAAGTTATGTTGCACATCTTCATCTCAGAAGACCTCTTCGGTGGTTAATTTGTTTAATGCATGCTAACGAATTGAATCAGGAGAAGCTAATGGAAGTAGTTGATGGGAAGACCACTGGTCCAAGAATTGCAGAAGGACATATATCAGACATGTTGGAATTTGACTCACAACAGAAACCAATCATTGACTTTTCTCCTGTTCAGGTTGTGTTTCTGAACTGAAAATACGATGATGAATGACTTAAGTACAGATCAGTTATAGGCCTGTAACATGCTTAATATATGTCTGCTGATTCAATGTGGCTACAATCATTATGCTAGTGAGAATCACATCTCCTACTTGCAGACCGCTCAACCAGGTGCATGCACTCAGTCATGCCAGATGGCTAACTAAAGCCAACCGATTGCTTAGGTAGGCCCCACATAAATTTGCGCCAAGAAATTGAAAAAATTGCGGGGCTTGTGTTTCAGACAAAGTTGCTAGAAAACGGTAATATATATGAGAAATCCATTTTTGGTACAATATTGCATTTAACATAGACCCCTGATTTAGGTTTGTCCGGAAACTGAATTCGAATTTTTGTTACTTTTTGCCCCACCCTAGTGTATACAGTAGTGCGCTGTGTGGAATTCGGTCAACTATAGCATTACATATAGATACATATTGGCTAAAACACAGGTATAGGCCTACGCTATAGCATTATTAAATTGGGATTTATCTGCATCGCATATAAATGGCAAATACACACAAAATATAAGAAGGATGAGCCAAGTTGCAGCCATCAGATTACAAGGAGGAAATTAAGAAGGACATAGAAATTAGAAACTGTTGAACTGAGATGTGGACTTGAACTGCGTGAGTCTCCTCCGTCCATCTTAAAGAACAGTGGCCAGAATTGTTTTGGTCCAAACACTTGAGAAGTCTGTAGTCAAGGGCTGACATTTAATTGATAACATAATACACACAGCAAGCGATACAGTTAGTTCTTCAGTAGGCAATTCTTTGATATCTTTCGTCAATTTTCACAAATCAAAAGCAAAGACGGACTCCCTAACTCCGTTCTACCCATACATATATTGACACAGACCTACGCTCTTATGCCCGGGGTACACGATATATTAATATATACATATATATATATTTATGTATGTATAATTATATGCATATATATATTTATATATATATTTCTGTTTGATGAGCAGAAGGGATTGTAATTTAAGCTTTTAATGTTTCTACAAGATCAAAATGTTCTTCAATATCGTCTTATATCTGGTTACATGTAGACAGTCTGTGTGGGAAAGGTCATTTCGTCCTCTTAAATCAAACTGTAGCAGATTTTTATGTGTACATAAAGAGACAGTGCATGTCTTCAATATAGATAGAGTGTTCTAAGATGTGTATGTTAATGCAGTTATACAGTTAAGGCGTTTCTTTTCCCTCGGGGCTTCCGTGCTGAGTGCGCCTCTGAAAAGTTATTCAGAGAGAGGAGCTTTATAAACCGTACGATACAATACATAGCTGTTCAATGTTCATATTCGTATTGTTCATACTATGGTCAATGTATGTTATACGTGTTTGACTGTTCATATAGATATTGTCCATGTAGTATCTATTGATATTTAGTTAGAGTGTTGTTGTTGAATATGCAGTGCATGCTACATTTAGTAACTATGTATTTATTCAGTGTGGTCATATGTATTGTTCATACTTTAGTATGTAATTATATAGTTGTAATAATAATAATCTTCGTTTAATTTCAAACTGACACAGTGCAGGAGGATTAAAAATCAGTATGAACGGATGATCACAAGTTATTACAGGAATCGAATTTAACTGTTTACGGCAGCCATGCAAGGCGCCAAATCACGTCCTACATCTCATTTTACCAGCGCGCCATCTCGCGAATGATAGGCTGAGTAGACCTTTGGGAGGGTTCGGGAAGCGATCCCGCTATATACCTACAGCTCCTCACGCCAGTGATGTTACCACTACACTATAATATTGAAAGCCCGTGTAAAATAATAAAATTGCGAGTCAAAGCGTCATCAAAATGGCGACAGTCGGCCTTTTTAGTAACAAATAGTGACAAGAGTCACAAGAACCAAATAAAAGTGAATATTGGTCATTAATCGGATCGGAATCGGAATTGGCGAAAAAAGCAGACCAACTACCATAATCGGAATCGGAATCGGCAAAAATGCCAATCGGCTCATCCCTACCTCTCAGCCATCGATTCTTTGCAGAGCATCGCCACAGCAGAGCAGTCAGCACCAGGTATCCAAGGACTGTTAGCCTTCACTAATCACTATTCCCACGTATTAACCAATTCCCCACGTAGTAACCTGAGACCCGTTGGTGGCTCACGAGACCCATTCAAAAATCGTGTGATCACCGTCCAAGCCATTCAGAAACAACGGTGAAGGGGCGAGAATAACGCCAAGAATGCATATAACAGGTCACATTATGAGTGAAGGAAAATCTTCTGGCAAAGCCCGCATGTGACAAACTAATTGATGAAAGACAGCGTGTTACAGAAACACGAGGCCATCATCATATTAGAACCGTTCATATAGTACAGTGTTGCAGTTGCAGCATATATAGTTACAGCCCTTTTCTTTTACAGTGTATATATGATACAATTACTTACAGTGTATTGATTTTGCAGTGTATACATGTTGCACATAGTTACAGTGTATTTGTTTGCAATGTCTATGTTACATTAATTTTAGCTAAATTGTGTTTGTTGTCCAGTGTACATGTGACACATGGTTACAGTGTATTTATTTTGCAATGTATATATGGTACATTTAGTTACAGTGCACTGTTTTGCAATGTATGATAAATAGCGCAAAACAGGTTCCAAACACGAATAGTGCATCAGGCTGCTTGCATGTCTTGTATATAATATGTTTAACAATCTTAGCTTCCCTTAACATACTAGTATACCTGGTATTTAAGGAATCGTCATTCATTCATTTATTCAGAGCATTTATGTAGTGCCTGCAGTTAAGATAATCTACTCAGAGATGTTCATGAAGGGCGATGAAGATTCTGATGTAGCTGTGCAACTGAATCCCAGGTATCGTTCTATCTGTGGCTCTGCCTCTCTCTATATACTGATTTTCTTCCATGGTTTCTTCATGTTTCGGTCTCTGTCTCATTCTGTGTAAAGCAACATCCTGTCGATGTTTCTCTCAGTTGCCTTGATTTGAAGACGGCTTCCCTTCCCGTCAAAGTAATGTCTTCCAACTCCATGCACGTGGTCACCATCGCAGCAACAGTGCAGTGCATATTTTAACTGTATAACTACTGGGACAAATGTCCCAGTAGTTTTAGGATTTGTCCCAATAGTTTTGGTGAGTTGCCCCAGGTCATACTCTAGTTTCCAATAACATTGAAAGTCGTGTAGCAGATTTTGTCCCAGTAGTCCAAATCTCTTAATAGATGTACTGCGTGTGTACTTGGGCTTAACGACACTTTTTCATATCGAAGATGATTAGTGTCGGAGGCAGAAAGCAACCTCGTACTCCACGTTTATATTGCGACCGAGCCACCCGCAGTAAAGATCCGAGAAATTAATCTCTGATAAACCGACCGACCGGGAATCGAACCCGGGCCGCCGGCGTGACGGGCGGGCTACCAACCCACTCGACCACTCAGGATCTCTAAGATGTACTGCAACAGTGGCTCGTCTTATGTAGGCCTATGCTGCCCCTGCCCCTGCCTGGTGAGGGTAAGCCCTATTTGCCGGAGGACGACCGACAGCGCAGAGTACAAAGGATGGGCTTCTTGCTTCCGATTTACCAACTGCCACCCAAATGGCTGATGAAACTGACAAAGGCCTCTTCATAAGGGTCGTGTGGAACAGATTACATGTCCTTCGCGCTTTGTTTCCACAAGAGGCTCGCACTGGATACAGTCTTCGCTCCGGATATCATGGCTTCCAGCTTCCACCCAAGGACGAAAGAAACTTTATCCCTAGAGTAGGCTAATACAAGTGTTAACAAACACCAATAAGGCCAATTATATATGATAGACCCACGCAATTAACTATCACCAATTTGCAATAATTGTACCTGGTAGCGATGTGTCTACTAGATTTTTTCTTCAATAAACGAATACATATATAATATATATATACATATATATATACATAATATAATATATATAATATGCATAATATATATATATAATATATATATATATATATTATATATATCTTGAACCTGACGGATATAATGTGAATGATTTTAGGAAGCTGAAAAACGAGCTCTAAGTGCATGTAATACGGCGTTTCCTCAATTGCGAATAATCTTCATTATTCTTATTCAGCGAAATCAAAGTTTGGTCACTTATACTGTGGTTTGGTTTTAATGTAGACACTCGGAATTTATTTCGATATCAAACAGAACAATCGAGGGCTATCTGTCTGCCTGCAGCGGTTCTTGGTCGCCGCATTCATTACGCCTAATTAGAGGACGGTCGCAAATTGATTTGTAATTATCACGTGCAAGGCTGCGGCTTGTGGGTGGCCTCGATTTCACACGGGGTTTTTATTACGAGGGCAAGTCTACTGACGTACTATCATCGGTCTCATGCTAAGGGGTCAGATATAGTCCAGTAGCGGTTGGTCGAAGGTTAAACGATTCTGTTACCATTGAGTAGCCTAGTTGTGGCAGATGAAGCTATATTTGTGTGTGTGTGTGTGTGTGTGTGTGTGTGTGTGTGTGTGGTGTTGTGTGTGGTGTGTGTGTGTGTGTGTGTGTGTGTGTGTGTGTGTGTGTGGTGTGTGTGTGTGTATGTGTATGTGTGTATATCTGTCTTGCCATTTTCTAGCGCCTTTAAATTAGAGGTTATCGGAAGTCCTTCCGTTCCATACTATATGCTTATGTAACAGGAGAAAGTTTATAATTTATTTCTCTGATGACGGCCCTATTTATATGGAAAACAATTATTCTATTATCATTCTAACATTCTGTAAGGTCTCGAGATCCCATTTCGTTACTTTTTGAATCGGAGGTGTGTGATAGCATAGTGGTTAGCGCGCTGGACGGTCAATCGAGAGGTTGGGGTTCAAATCCCGGCCACGGCAGAAACTTTTTGGAGATTTCTGCTCTGCTTCTGCCTTAACCGACTCAGCTCTAATGAGAACACTGTTGATGGGAAGATGAGACGGTGAGGGAGAGGACTGGCCGCCAGCCCTCATATGCCGAGGCTACGAAAAGTAAATCGCAACCACTTGATACCCACGGCTACCTCTCGCGGTTAGCTTAAGGGGGACTGCTCCTACATTATGATTCAGACACGATGTCCGCATGAAGTATGTGTCCTGAACATCTCCGATAGCCTTTCTTCTTCCAGGCACCAATTATTCGTGGTTGTGGATGTTAATCAGCGGCCATTGCTCTGCTTGGGCGTTGCAGTTCTCGTTCAGTTGTCTGCAGCGTAGAGGTCAATTGGCCACCGATCGTCCTCAGCGGGGCAACGTTCTCCCGGCCAAACATCAGAAAATCATTTTCCGCCGGATGCAGGAGAGTGAGGAGACCCCTTCGTCCGTCGGTCGGTCGGTCGATCGGTCGGTCGGTCGGTCGGTCGGTCGGTCGGTCGTCGACGGTGGGACTCTTTCAATTAGATCCACCGCCAACGATTGGCCGACTCTCTGTTCGCCGGGCAACGCGTTGATCAGGTGTAACATTTGAAAAAATCCACTTTTCATGCAGTCCCCTTGTCAGCACCTCATTGGCCGACGGCGGCGGCGGCCACGGCGGCCGAGGCAGCGACGGAGGCCGCCGATGCAGCAACCCCGTCTCTGCCCCGTCTAACACCGACCGGTGGTGGCTGTGCCTTTGTCTCCGTCTGTCTGCCTGTGCCTCTCTCCGTCCGTCTCTCCTCACCTGGTACCAATTGATGCGCCGCTCATTCAATCAGATCACAGCTGGCGTCTGTTCGCCGTTGCTGCTGCTTCTGCTGCTGCTGCTGGTGATGCGAAAGGATGCTGATGCTGCTGCTGCGCTTGAATATCGAGTGTAATCTTTGGAATCCGTCCTAATCGGAGGCAGATGCCAACGGACCGACCGACCGACGCTTGGTTGCTCTGATCTGCGCTTGGAGCAGCAGAAGAAGATAGGACGAACCGTTGGTTGGCGGGCGATCCACCATGGTTTACAAAGGCCCCGGCCTTCCTCTCATACACACACGCACTAACGGCCCTCTTTGCAAAGACTATACTCCACTGATTGTCATAAGCTACATTAAGTCTTATACTCCGCTAATTCTTACACTGCACTGATTTCCACTGCACCAATGCCAATTCCACCAATGCCTACCTACTCCACTAGTTCCTATCCCGTACTCCACTAATTCCTATACTTCAAATCCACTACTCCACTAAATCCACTACTCCACTAAATCCACTACTCCACTAAATCCACTACTCCACTAAATCCACTACTCCACTAAATCCACTACTCCACTAAATCCACTACTCCACTAAATGCTACTGCACTAAAGCCTACTCCACTAAGGTTGGCCGCTGTATGGCACCACACTGTCCTCTTAATCGTCATCAGTTCCTGATGCCACCATTTAACGGCGATGGGTGCGAATAAATTATCTCTATTGTCCTCGGTCCTTTGTCCTTTGTCATGTGCAGTGGAGTACGAAAGTTGAGCGAGCTCTCAACGTTAGTGCAAGTTTTGCAATGTCCGCATTCATGCTGTATATATCTAGCGCAGTTTTGGTCCCATTCCATTAAGGTTGGCCTTTGTATGGGACCATACGTTTCTTATCCTCTGTACATTTCCACTACTTTATTGACCCTAGAAGAGGAAGACGTCTGAGGACAGCGGGAAGAGGCGCCCGTTGCTGCCATCCTAAAGAGCAGAGGAGGAGAAGGAGGAGACAGATGAGGGCGAAGAAGGAGCTGGTCGTTGGTCACTACTCCCACCATTCCACCAACCTGTTTCAACCGCATTATATAAGTCCTATAATCTAAGCCGTGAGTTGCGAGTAAACAGTCCGGATGATCGGAGCCACTCTCCCGTCTGTTCTCACGTGCCTCCTGCAGGCGTCTCTCTGTCGCCATGGCTCTGCGTACCTCCGTCTGCCTACCTCTGTGCTTGCGTCTGCCTGCCCCTGTGCCTGCGTCTGTCAGACCCTGTGCGTGCGTCTGCCCCTGTGCGTGCGTGTGACCGGGTTGATGTGTGAGCAGCAGTTGGGTGTGCGTGTGGGTGGATGATGGGCCAGGGTATAGGACGACGACGAAGGGGAGAGAAGGGACTGGAACTTCTTTCATCTGCAGACTCTATAAATTACTTCCTGTAGATGAAATAATCCGAATATGTCGAGACCCTTTTCATTTTTTGACGCCAGGTCATGTGAGGGAGAGGAGGAGGGTGATCCGGTAGCCACCCTCTGGCTCCTCAGCACATTTAAATTTAAATGAAGTCATCAAAGAACATGTGTAGCCAACCAGAAACCACCGGAGTCTGTAAGTCTTTTTCTCAAGTCTTTTCGTCTTTCATCTGCCGCAGATGAAGTCTGAAACTCATCTCAGTATGAAGTCACATATCCAGGCATTTTATATTGCACCTTTTGCCATACTCTCAAATCAAGTTCGTTGGAGAAGGAATGAAAAGTGCTCAAATTTGTACTTGATGGAGATTCCATGTGCAAGGAGGACCGTGTTTTTGTGCCCTAAATTGCACTGTGGTGGGAATGACTTGATCCTCAGATTCAATCTAGCGACTTCTATATCGCCATTATAATAATGCACAAGATATCAATCGACAGTCGATTCAAGTGAAACCAAGCAAAGGTCATAGTCCATTAGACAAGCCAATTACACGTCGGACAAGTAAAAGAAACCAGAAGTCAAGCTACTCAGGGTATAAGCAAGCTGAAACAGATGAGTTTAAAGTTAGTTCTGATTGACGTTAGAGAACTGTTCGAATACACAATTAAAAAGGCACGTATTACGTAACCACGAGCCTTAACATTTGCGCTGACAGTATTCTTTTTTTACAGTTCTGTGAAGCGTCCTATAGAAGTAGCTTTCTACGAACTACGCTATAAAAATCGTCGTAATTAAAATTACAATACAATTAAAATTACGATAACTGTGAATAACAAAGCTGGGCAGTGAATTCTAAACATTTGAAATGCAGCAACCAAGAAACTCCTGGGAGCCCAGCGCCGTTTTGCTGCGAAGCACAGCAAGAGTCCGGGTAGGCCTATCTCTTGACTGCAACACCGTATTTGCTGGCATGAAGGGTGAGCATGGAGCAGAAATAGGTCGGCTGATTTGAATGCAATGTTTTGTTAACATATAAGATAGATTTTAAACTGATTCCAGATTGCAGCTTGTGAAGTGCATGGAGATATCCTAAAATGCAATTAACTCTGCACCACTTGTGGGAAACCATGCAGTGTGCATTTAATTAAATGATTCACCATCAGAATTTATGTTTATGTCATTATAAACATTTCAGTTGGATCAGACTACTGTAACTTACTGATGAGCTCATAATTCAGTCTGTATCTAACCCCTCACACAAACATATATTGCACTAGATCAGTGGATACTGTGACTCTTGATGTGTCCCACACACTAACAGTGTTGGGCTGTCGTCGGGATTTCTCGGGTGCTGGCCGAAGCTTTGGATTTCACTGCCCAATTCAGGGTTCAAGCTGGGGGCCTCCCTGCATCCATTCGCTGCCTAAAGACAACCCTATTTTTCTTGGGGTCTTTCGCACTACGAGCATCTCTGATGGTGTAGCACTGTGAGTGGCACTATGCAAATTTATTGTTACAATACAATTCAGTTTTCTCTGTCAGTATTTTATACTGTCATTCTGGTCCAAACTTAAGATGTAACTTTCAACTCGCATATACCCACCGTTGCCTGGCTTCTGGTTTTCCAATGAATTACGATTTTTGATTGAGATTTTACTCAAAGCAACCATCGACGACTGATATCTTGGACATCATGATAACGGCGCCATGGAAGTCTTTGGATTGAATTGTTAATTGTGTACCCATGTAATTGAATGTTAGGTAGTGTAAGAATGACGAGTAGTAACGCCTGCTTCTGTTTGGGTTGTCCGCTGCTGTGCGTTGTCGTCTGTCTGGCAGTGCCAGTCTGCATGCATGTCATGTGGGTCGTCACAACCATTTCATGATTGATATGCCTTGTAACTTTGTCACTACATGCACTTGTATATATCAGTGACTGTCATTGTGGTATACATCTGTCATCGGAAACTAGCCTAAGTCTCTTGTCACAATGTTCTTATACATTCAGAACTTCTCCATTTACTGCAATTTCCAATTTGGCCATTTTCGTCATGACTGACATTTAACACGCATTTGCTGTCAATTACTGAGTGTATTTATATAATAATAATAAGTTAAATTACAATATAACCTATTCTGTGCCATAGACAAACTCAATTCAATATTCGTAATTTATTACACACAGAAACTGTCTTCTGTTCAGTTTTCTTTTGTACAGAGCTTCTTCTCCAGTTACACTTTTGCTAATTCAACCATTTTTCATTTTGATAAGTCGACTGTTTTCGGTCTTATATATACTTGACAAATGACAATTCATCACACGATGGCATTGGCTATTTATCAGCCTGACAACCAACAGTCCACGCCAGGACTTGTGGCATGTGCGTGGGTGCGTGTGTTTGTGTGTGTGGGTGTGGGTGTGTGTGTGGGGTGTGTGGGTGTATGTGTGTATGTGTTTGTGAGTGTATAAGTGTTTTTGAGTGTGTGAGTGTGTGTGGGGGTGTATGTGTGTATGTGATTTTGAGTGTGTGTGTGTGTTGTGTGTTTGTGAGTGTGTGGGTGTGTGTGGGTGTGTGTGGGTGTATGTATGTGTGTTTGTGTGTTTGTATCTGTGTCTGTGTATGTGTGTGTGGGTGTGTGGGTGTATGTATGTGTGTGTATGTGTTTGTGATTGTGTGTGTGTATGTGTGTGTTTGTGGGTGTGTGTGTGTGTATGTGTGTGTCCGTGTGTGTATGTGCAAGTGTGTGTGTAAGTGTGCAGTGTCGTAGCCAGACCTCTTTTCAAGAGGAGGCACAAGAGGAGGCAAAATGTACCCATGGAGCAAACAAGAGGAGGCAAAATTTATCCATGGAGCAATAGACGAAAAACGTGACGTAAAATTACAATGCTCAGTAATTTTAAAGACACCAGTTAAAAGAAGATTTTGTACAAATTAGTTTTACACTGTGGCAATATATTATTTATGAGCTCTATGAGAATGAAGTAAAATTACGACAGTAATTTAAAAACACCAGTTGATAAAGGAACCATAATCAGGGGCTTCTATCCCTATACACGGTGGGCTCAAGTTGAGCCCAGTGAAAAACAGGGGGGAGTGTTTCTTTTACAAGTTACAGATCTCTTCACTCACAGTAGGGGGGAAGGAGAGGGATTGAGCCCGGTTGTTTAGGGGGGATAGAAGCCCCTTACAAAGTTACCATAATTACTATTTACTAATCCTAACGGTATAACGGTTAAACCCTAGTTTACGTTGCTAAATTATTTTACATTGTTGCTTTAAAATGGAAGCTGCAGGGATTGATGAGAATGATTTCTTGCCTAAATGGAAGTTTGATTAAATAGAAGCTGGATGATGGAAATAATTGTTTCCGTAAGTATATAAAGTTGGATTGATGAAACTAGGTCTTTTCTTCAAGAGAAGCTTCGTTACTAATTATAACTAATAACCATAGGCGTTATTACTAATAACCTGTCGTTACCTGTGTATTTCTTCGCTGGCTTTTGGCTGGCAAAAGATAGCACAATCTGTCGAAGTTTCTTATTTGGCGGCCCCGCAGACATAATAATGACTATTGACGAATTGACGAATGAGTCGGAATGACGATAATACACAATAATTCGATTAGTACAATTTACTTGAAAAATACTGAAGTTAGGCGTTTGTTACCGGAAACGAAAACTGTGTCTGTGTGTCAGGAAATAGTATACGCCGTACGGTACAACATTCGCTTGAACAGTGCAGTAAGTAAGTAAATTGCATGCAGATTTGTATGGCGATGGAGTTCGGGCAAGAGGAGGCAAATACGGGAAAATCCAAGAGGAGGCAACTGCCTCCTCCTGCCTTCATGTGGCTACGCCTATGTAAGTGTGTGTCGTGTCTATGTGTGTAAGTGTGTGTCGGTCGGCGACTTTGTAGTGAGTTGGAAGTATTCGTCGGTTACTGCGATCTCCATAAGTTAGCATTACGACTGTGATGCTATACGAAGTAGTCCTGGTCTTCCTCCTGCAGCAGCAGCCGCCGCCGCAGTATATGCTGCCATGGTGTCCGATCTTTTACGTTCCGCTTTTGACGGCGTCGTTCGTGTTGTGCGGCGTTAATGCCGGTCGTTTCAGGCCATCTGGCGATCGGTCGGGTGGTTCATCACAATGGGGGGATTGCCTCGATTTGTATGCATGAGATCTAAATCACCTCCATCTTCCTCAGTCCGATGGTTTCTCGGGGAGAATTATTTCTCATTCGAACCGCTATTTTAGCAACCCCGACCGACCAGATAATCCCTTCGCACAATAATTCGCCTAAACAAATTTATGCGCCATCGTAGCATTAATGTTTGTCCCTACGTAACAGGATCATGGCGGCCAATTAGACCGTCGCCTAAGAGGGAGAGAGACGGACCGCTGACGGAGGACGCCGCCCGCCGTACTAAAGCCCAAATGAAGCCCAATCGTGTACGGTGGCGCCTCTACGTGTCCAGTGGATCAGTATTGAGCGGAGCGTTGACAAGAGCTTCCATTTAATTTTGTTTTATCTCTGTTTTATTCATTGGGACTAGGAGTCAATTTCTTGGAGTCGGTGGCGAGGGCGGGCCCTGCAGTGGAATCCCTGCGGTGCCTCCGCGCACGGACCTGCCTTATTGTGAGTTATTCGTCTCTGATGGGTTGGGCGGTTGAGCTTAAGATCTCGCAATTACAGTGTTTATGAGGCCTGCTGCAGACCCGGTCGGTCGGGCTGGGCCGTGCTTCGGGTCGGTCGGCAACGGCTCTATTAAATCTGGTTTCGTATTGACGGCTAATGACCGGAATTATAGGAATTGTCCTTCAGACGCTATAAGCAACTACGGCTGGTCAGGTCAGACGGAGAATTATTGATGACCTCCTTTGTTATCTCGTTCTGCAGTTACCCATCAGAGCGTCAAGTTATGGCTTTATATAGCGCAGAAATCTCGACAGAACGTTAAACAGATTCATAGCTAACGTGTAAAAGAAGACATCTCGACTTTCAAATACTAAAGGCTAAAGGAAGATATTTTACATGGTCGAAATATGAAGTTTAAGAGAAGGTCTTTTACAATAATTCGAATTCTGAAGTTTAAAAAAGACTTTTAAAGGTTCAAGTACTTAAGTATAAAAGAAGGTCTTTCAAAAGTTGGAATTCTATAGGAAGTTCTTTTGATGTTCAAATGCTTCCAGACGAAAGCAGAATTCTAGGCAGATAAAACATTTTCATATCTGTAGTTTTAAGGTTCAAATACGCGTCAGTGGACACTGGACAGTGGTGCCGTCGTAGGAGGAGATAACAGCGGACGGTGTAGAAACTTAATTGGTAGACTGATGTTTCTCCTAATTGCTTTCTTCACTTTGCCTCAGACCTTACAACAGCCTTGGCTCTCAGTCTAATTCTAACCTGCTCATAAATTTTTGATTCAGTTGGTCAGATTGAGAATGGAACTAAAGACGACGTTGTCATGCAGATAAGGTATTTGGGGGGAAGAGAATTTGTCATTCCACTTGCGGGAAACTGAAATCAGTTCCTTTAGTAGAATCTACCTCTTCCCATATTTTTGGCCACGACAGTGCGGATTTCCACAATGCAGTGGACTTAAAACTACATTGCAAGTGACCAGATGAGCATATCTGAGACTAATAGCTTGCCAGTGTTTTCCATTGGGAACCATCTCCACCCTTCTTTGCACAGGTTAAGATGGTTGCATTTCCACTGGAAATTTTCCAGCGGATTGATCTTCTCGATATCGACCTGAATACGGCCTGGTTTTGGTGCACCACTGATTAATTAATCGATTAATCGATAAAAATTTTAATCGATTAGGCCTAATTCAGCGTGTTCGATTAAATTTTTTTACTTATTTGATGATATCGAGGATCCCATTTTCGAAGTAAACAATATGGCGAACAATGATAATGTGAATATTTGAGTGGAAATTAAGCGATCATTTTGCTTTTAAGGTATAAATACTGATGGAAATGTCGAAGATGGGGACAAAATTAACTGCCTTCTTTGCAATAAACGGTTTGCTTACCGTGGTTCAAAGTCACTTCAAACACAAGATGATATCGCTAACATATCACCTTCAGCATGTGGAATGAAGTTTTTTGTGGAAAGAAAGTACTAACTGACTCAGTGACTACATTTTTTTAGCAGTTTTCATGCTTTACGTAACAGATACCCTCGATTTAACTTGGAGATTAATCGATAACTTTTTTTAAATCAGTACCATCCTTTATATATGTAGGCCTATAGGGCCTATGTTGGTGGTAAGAGTGAGCTGACTCATTAATTATTTTTGTGTTGTTCTGCAATTAAAAACGTCATATATAAGATGTCTAAGTGCTGTTGAAGACAGATATTCTTGGACCTCATGCATGAGGACCAGTGAAGAGTTTCTACGCAAGCGTGTAAGAAGATGTGTTACACTGTGTACTTAATTGGTTAGAGCGCACGGCTTGTAACGAGCAGAGTACTACGGGTTCGAGTCTTCGAGTCTAAGGTGCATTCAGGCAGTTACTGTGTGTAGGGAGTCTAGGGACCTTGAGCAAGTCCTTCACACATAGTGGCTCAGCACCATCAATGCTCTGTCGTATACGGTGATGTGTGTGGACTGCTTAACCCCTTTGCTAGGAGCCTTCAAGGAGGGCAATACCAAATGTATAGTTGTAATGTATTGTATACTATTCGGATGGATTGGATGAGACTAGGGATGTTAGCTGAACGGTAATCGGAAATCTGATTATTTGTTTTGAAAACGATTATCGGGTTTTATTATTTAGAAAACGATAAACGAATTCGCTGTTAAAAATCATTTTCGTTATGAAAATTATAATAAATTGTTTATGCATTTGCACTGACTATAAGCTTATCGGTTACCGTGAGACAGGGGCGGATCTAGACTTTTAATGTACGGAGGGCGATTTCTGTGGGCTCCCATGAGCAATTTAGTAATTATGTCAAACACAGTTAAAATTAAAAACAATTTTATACCAAGATTTTTGCAAATAAGAGCCAACTGCAAAAGTGGGCCTAAATGTGATATCAAGTATTATGGATCACTCGGTTCTTTACAGAACCTCACTCGGTTCTCCTTTACAAACGCTCCAACACGGAGCTTGTTTTATAGGAATAACCTCACTCGGTTCTCCTTTACAAAAGCTCAAACACGGAGCTTGTTTTATAGGAATAACCTCACTCGGTTCTCCTTTATAAAAGCTCTAACACGGAGCTTGCTTTATAGGTATAACCTCACTCGGTTCTCCTTTATAAAAAGCTCTAACACGGAGCTTGCTTTATACAGAATAACCTCACTCGGTTCTCCTTTACAAAAGCTCTAACACGGAGCTTGTTTTACAGGAACAACCTCACTCGGTTCTCCTTGACAAAAGCTATAACACGGAGCTTGCTATAGGAATAACCTCACTCGGTTCTCCTTTACAAAAGCTCTAACACGGAGCTTGCTTTATAGGAATAACCTCACTCGGTTCTCCTTTACAAAAGCTCTATACCACACGGAGTCTTGGCTACTAACATAACCTAAAATCTAAATGCCAAGATCCTTTAACTATAACTTTACCGGTTTATATAATGTTCGTTTCTCGTCAGATGGCCCAAGTTTTAAAACGCCTTACAAAAACTGGTCAAGAATAACAGGCTTACCAATCCTTTACGCATATGGCCATATATCTATAGGCTATACTCTTACATATTAAAGTAAACCATCCTCCTAAAGTAGCCAGACACACACACACACACACACACACACACACACACACACACACACACACACACACACACACACACACACACACACACACACACACACACACACACACAGCAACAACCTATTTGAGTCTTCAAATTGAACAACTCTTACGTTTAACATCGATTTCCACTTCTTTGTGATCGATGAGTATCGACGAGTTTCTGTTCGAAATAATATAATGTCGTTTGAATTAGGCCTATTGGTCGATTTGTGTCTTCAAAAGAAGCAGTTTTTCGTCGAATTTCAAATTAATCTTTTCCGATATAAATTTTCGCTGATCTTCTGTTCACAGTTACATGTCGTGTCGATCTTTCGATTTTCGATTTGTGCCATCAAATGGTACAATTCTTTTGCCGAGTTTTATCTTTCTATTTCTCCTGGTTGACGAATTTCGATATTTTTCTCCTTAATTGAAATGTTTGCCATTAGCCTACGTCTATGAAGCAAGGTGTCACGACAACTCGTCGAACGACATTTCGTCTACGACACTTCGTCGAGCGACAATTCGTCGAAAGACATTTCGTCTATAAAATTTATTTGATATTGTCACTTTAAAATGGAAGCTGGATTGATCAAAAAAACTGTTTTGCTGAAATGGAAGTGGGATTGATGAAAACATTCCTGTGTTGAAATAGAAGCTGAATTGATCGAAACGACTTTTTACCGTAAAACGAAGCTGGAAATCCACCTGGATGCATGGATGAAAATGGGTTTCCATTCAACAGAAGCTGGATTCATGAAAAGAATCTTGTCAATAATTAGAAGCTGGATTCCTGAGAATATATCACGTTTTAGCGAAACTACAATTGATCGAAGCGGCCTCTCACGATTAAAATAATGGATATCAACCTACACTAGTAGACGAAATGTCGTTAGACGAATTGTCGTAGAAGAAGTGTCGATATACGAAATGTCGTTCAGTAAGTTGTCGCTGGAACCCTATGAGCAAATGAAGCTCGATTGACTCGTTGCCAAGGCGCGAAACAATCGGTCCAAAGATGACGTCATCGTTGCAACAATCGCAAGATGATGGCTTTTATAAAATTTACGTCATCAGTGTTTTCGTTTGTTCGAAGAGTAAGGCAAGTAAGTTCAAGGCACGCGGTCTCTCATTTCTTCCAATGTTAAGAGATTTGTTGCTGTAGGACCTTCATGAATTGTCTGGTAGGCCTAAACTAGTAGGCCTAGGCCTAATTAAAATGCCGACCTTCAGTGACCGAAAAAAGCCTGCTTGAAACGCACATTATGATTCACTGTAGCCTACCTTTATGTGAAATTGTGAAGCTGCATTACCTGTTCAGGTTTTTCATTCAAAACTAGGGATTTGGCTATAGTCCCAGCTAAGCTTTTCAACAAAATCTTACTCAGATCCATCTATTCCGGCAGCCGCCTTCCAATTGCTGTCATCCTAAACTAGAGAGTGACGCGGGGAGACAATCTCGTCCCCATCCCCTCCCCGCAACAAGTAAGTCTTCCATCCCCGCCCCATCCCCATGGTTTGTGCCCATCCCCGCAGGTTTTCTCCCCATCCCCACCCCATCCCCGCAGGTTTTCATCCCATCCCCACCCCATCCCCACAGGTTTTCTCCCCATCCCCACCCCATCCCCACAGGTTTTCTCCCCATCCCCAAAATCCCCACAGGTTTCTCCCCATCCCCACCCCATCCCCGCAGGACGACATCACATTCCCCGCAAAAAGATTACATTCAATCCAAATTTAAAATATAATTTTGTTAGCTTACAAAGCTATTTTGTATTGCTGACTGCATTCGTCTGCTATTATCTTCTCGACAGTCTGCATTAACGAAGTCCTGACTAGGCCTATTTCTGACTATAGGCTTCAAGAAATAAAAATCTCCGTATCACTTCTCAAGGTCTTAACATCTTCTCAAGGTCTTAACCTCGGGTTTATTGCCGGTGTCAGGAAATAGAGTATCCCCCATGCATGAGTATCCCCCCTTAGCGAAATGGAGTATTCGGTTTAGTTTGCATTCTTGGCGGTTTCTAAGTGTATTCAGTCGTACTGTTTGGATTTATTGTACACATAAAATATTTTAAGTTGCGTATCTTTAATTTGTACGTAGACCTGAAATTAATTTACTTCGTTTTTGGTGATTTTGACTGGATTTTCGTCTTGGCTATCGTGATGCGTATGACAATGGGGTGGAGAGGAATGGTTTATCCCCCCGGATACTAAACCGGTTTATTCCATCCGGGGGATAAATTTATTCATCCCCCGGATATATCCTATAGGACGGACTCTATTTCGTGATAACGGCACAACATTGGAGACCAAACTAATTAAAACAAATAAATGGTAGCTGCGTTACCCACGGTATGGTACTGTGAATCTGTGATGCGGCACTTTGAATGCAACATCGTCAGGCATTTAGCCTAATTTGAACATTCTGTGTCGGCGAAAATGAAAACCAATATAAAATTCGCTGTAAGCGAACGAGACGAGTTAATTACAGAACCTCTGAAACACTTTTTTGACGTCTAAAACGTCGTCGAATGAAATGAATCCAAACGGCCGCCATCTTTGTTTATCGCCGCTTAGCTCAGTATTATAAGCTGGGAACTGCAGAGTATAATAGGCTGGGAATTGCGGATTTTATATGAAGGCTAATAGAAAAACGATAATTGGTTTAAATTCGGATTTTTACAATAGATAATCGGTTTGCAAAAAACCCGATATTAACAACCCTGTAGATGAGACGGTGTTTAGCCACATCATTCAAGCTAAACGCCGCTACCAATTAACTAGCTTATTCTATCCTATATTAATTAATTAATTTATTTAACTAGGCATTTGATCAGATTTTTTTCGCTACACGGTGTTTCATGCAGCAGGGTCTGTGTTGTGTTGATTGTATATAGGGACCCCGGTCAATCGGATACCAATCATGGCGAAGCAGACGCTCGACCTGTACGAACTGTTTCGATTGGTCGTATCGAAAGGAGGATTGGTCGAAGTGATCAACAAGAAACTCTGGCGGGAGATCACGAAAGGACTCAACCTACCGTCGTCTATCACGAGCGCTGCATTCACTCTGCGCACTCAGTAAGACATATATATCTAGCAGTCTCTCTTCTTCCTTCGCTTGTCTTAAAATCGGCTTCTTTTCGCCGGGCTTAGCACACTGGGAGCGCTTCTGAACGGTTCACATGTAATTTGTAACGAGAGGCGCTTTACAAATGCTTTCATAAACGCGATACAATACAATAGGCCTATAGTCACCGTCGTAATCATCATCGTCGTCGACTATATTATGGTCATCATCATTGTCATACATTGAACCAGCGTGGCATTACGTAATTCGTAAGTGCTTACTTCGAGAGAGAGAGGGTCGGCGTGGATGGCTGTATCTCTGAGCTTCTGAAGGACTGATGAATGTTTACTCGTTACCTTAGTGTTGGGCTTCCTATAGTATACGACAGATCTATGAGCTAGCCGTACAACGAACTGCTATTGCGATGGTGTTTAATGTACTTACAAGTTACAAGGCATCAACCGACGGCGCATGCAGTAAAACCAAGCCATAGTCAGTTCAATATCCAGAAGATTAGTCCACTTAGACGGAGAGGCAGACTATATATGGTGGGTAAGCAATTTGGTTACGGTCAGAACTAAAGTACAAGCGCAACTGAGCAGAACGGACAGATAGAAAGAAAGAGGATGGTAGCTTTTGTGCTGGATAGATTTCATATTCACGCTCAACGCCAAATGGTTAGAGCGATCTGCCTGTAATGCCGAGAGTAGGGGTTCGAGCCTGCGCCTCTGAGACGGTTACTTGAGCCAGTTCTTCACGCACAGTAGCTCAGCGACATGTTCAAGAGCCTTGTTGTATGTAATGTATGTAAGTGATCATTTATAAAGCGCCCCTTCAAGATACTCAGTAGCGCTCTCTGCGCTATAGCCTATATGGTTTTAAATGTCATTACGAATGAATATATTTAATCAGTTAGCCAAACAATGCTGAAAGTTGAAAGAGTCACCAGTGGCAGGCCCACGCACACACGTTGAACAACCAACCGATTCCCGTCGACATCAGATTCTGAAGATGGCATGGATGTTCAGAGTCTCTGAGCTTTGGAAGGAGGACAATATCAAATACAGTTATATTGTATTTAGGAACCTCTAGAAAGTAGCCATATATATGTGCTGAATCTGCTGATGTCGAGATATTCGCCTGGAGCAGTATAGTATATTTTCAGTTTAACGACACTGTATGATAACAAAAATCATTAGCGTCGCCCTCCTCCTTCATCTAGGCTTGGGACTGGCACTGACAGAGTGCGATCAGTGGCGGAGTTCTTCGCCTGGAGCGTAATCATGTTAAGGTTTTATGAAACGGAAGAGAACATCTCATAGAAAACAATGAACTCCCCGTAAATAAGAAGAAGCAGACAACGTCGTTGAGGATCATGTTGCAATTAATCTCAATCGAGGGATTAGATGCGATGTTCGATGTCTCTTCCCCAGAGTCCCCCTCTCCCCCGCTCCCCCTTCCCCTTGTGTCATCGACGACCGATTCATCATCGTCTTCTGATTGGTCGCTAATCTCTGCCCTAGGTCCGCATAATCTCCGACCGTGCGCTCCCATTGGTCGTCGTCGTCGGCGGCCATTGAGTAATTGTTGCCATAAATCGTCGATGATCTGATGACGTCGTTCGGCTGTGGTGGGATTTAGAGTTTCATCGGCGAGCAATGATCGGTCGACGAAGGCAGACGATCGGCCGACATCTCGACCGGCGGCTGCGACCGGGACTTCATTGCTTCGAGTGGCTGACTTCATCGTCCCCGGTCTTCTCCGCCTTCCCTGCAATCTTGATGCTAAGCCCCCGTTAAGCTTGCGAATGTTTTTGGGGTTAATGCGATGGACGACACGGGGGTTCGTATATACGTAGTGGGAGGAGGATGTAACGGTCGCGTCGGCGAACAATAGATGGCAGCAGCAATAGCCTATACGGTGATTATGACGTATGATGGGTCGTGTGTCTTCCTTGCTCTAAGCTCTTAATTCGTTGAGTCAAATGCAGGCTTTATCAGAAGCTGCAGCAGGGTCCGACTAAAGACCGATCGCTTATACTCAGATGTTTACCCATTATAGGTATTTACCGGAACATTTATGTAGGGCTGCGTGGAAGAAACATCGCAAAAGACGACGCTGTGAACTTAGCAGGACCCATGGATCCTATCTTCCCTTGACCATCTCTGGACAACACCCTTGTCCCCTCACGCATTGACTATTGTAACTCTCTACTAATTTGGGTTCTTAAGGTTCGCCTGTCCTCTGTGCAATATGTCTTCAACGCCAGACGTATTGAACGTCTTCGTCGATACTCTCACATCTCCACATACATGACTAATGATCGTCACTGGCTCCCTGTCTCGGCTCGAATCAAATACAAGGTCCTGCTCCTAGTTACTAAGTCCCAGCAGGGCTTAGCGCCTAGGTACCTCTGTGACTTAATGTGTAAGCCACTCTCTGCACGTTCTTCTCGCCCTCTTCGTTCTGCTGACCGGCTTGATCTCTTCGTGCCTCGGTCGCGAACCTCATCAACCCAGCATCGGGCTTTCGCTATTGTGGGTCCCTGAATAAGAAACTTGAATATTATCAGGATTAATCAAATGCAGACCAACAATAGATGGCAGCAGCAATTGAGTATACCCTAATTCCTCCAATCCTTTGTCTTCCAAGCTTTCTCAGCATCAACGAAATCCGCCTTAGTAGCTCCTCCACCTCCTCTCTCTGGGTGCCGGACTCGGACTTTCACTTCTCTGTACAACCCCTTTGACACGGCGCAGCCCTCGTGAATAAGGCATTGCCCTGTGCTGAGCTTTTGAGTAGCGCTTTGGAAATTTGAGGTTTACGATTAGGCTACAAAGATCGGTGAAACCCGTAGAAATAGCCGTCGCTCGCATTGATTGTGGCAGTCTTTGCAGGCGATGACTCTCTTAGAACGTGTAATTGCAAACATCAGATTGCAGCTAAGGGGTCAAGGGCTGTAGCGATTTCAATTGCTTAGCCTCGGCCTATATGAGGTTGGATGGTCTTCAGCTCACTTTGCCTTTCTGTCTCCTGATTTCTTGCATCTATGTTGGGTTTTAAGAACAAGTTGGGTTTCGGTTTCTCTGTTTCTTCTTATCTCTCGGTCTGTCTTTCTGTCTGTCTTTCTGTCTGTCTTTCTGTCTGTTTGTCGACATGTCCGTCCGTCTGTGTGCTGCATATATTCTAGATCTTTGATCTTTGCTTCGATGCTTACGCGAGTAACAATGATCCTTCAACCCTTGGAACCGTGCTCTGATGAGTTTCCAGAGCCAGTCCTTCCGTCTGTCCTATCGTCCGTCCGTCCGTCATTTTGTCCTTCCGTTCGTTCGTCTGTCCATCCGTCTGTCCTTCCGTCCTTTCGTCCTTCCTTCCGTCCATCCGTCCGTTCGTCCTCTTTGCGTCCTTCCGTCTTTTCGTCCGTCTGTCCTTCCGTTCGTTCGTCCGTCTTTTCGTCCTTTCGTCCGTCCGTCCGTCCGTCCGTCCTTTGGTCCGCCTGTCCTTTGGTCCTCCAATCGTTCCGTTAGTTTTGCTGCCATTCACCGATGCATTCATTAGACAGGAAACGGAAATAATGACGCAATATTTCGTCCAACTGATGACAAGATGCTCGCGAAGACGTATCGTTGCCATAGAAACATTCGGACAAAATAATTGCCAAGGTCGGATGCAGCAGAAAGAGGAGAAGGAAGAGGAAGAGGAGGAGGAGGAGGAGGAGGAAGACGAAGGAGGAGGGGAGAAGGAGGAGGAAGAGAAGGAGGAGGAGGAGGAAGACGAAGAGAAGGAGGGAGAAGGAGGAGGAAGAGAGGAGGAGGAGGAGGAAGACGAAGAGAAGAGGGAGGAGAAGGAGGAGGAAGAGAAGGAGGAGGAGAAGAAGACTAGGAGGAGGAGGAATAGGAGAAGGAAAGGAGGGAAAGACAAGCAGGATGAGGAAGAAGTAATGTTTAGCAACAGCCAAGGAAAAGGTGGAAATGACAACCATACAATTATTGGCGCATATTTACACAGGTGCAAGAACAATGAAGTGGAGAAGAATTTAAAATAGCGCCATAGAATTTGTAAATGTAGCCTATGGCTAAGTTCAGGGCCGTTTTAAAGTAGTTTTAATGTCGTAGGCCCTAGGCACTCTTGCATTCGTATACGCCCCAGGTATACGGCTCTGAAACTGGAAACAAGTTAGGCCTAATGCGGGAAATGACATTTGAAGACGTTACAAGTCTAACCTTTATAATGGCGGGCCAATGGCAATATCTTTCCAGCAAGTGGCGGGCCAGGGTGTCGAAGGCGCCTAAGCAAAACGGGATACTAGGAATCTGGGAGTGTAGTGAGCTCGGTGAGCCGTCCCCCAGAAGGTTTTTGCAAAACCAAATCTCAAATGGTGCAGTTATTTTGCATACGAACAATCAAATTAGGTTTAAAAATCTTAATTTTCACCATTATCATCAGTCATAAACATAAAATAAAACTCATTAATCCCTAAAAGTGACAAATTTGAACTTTTATTCTCAAATTGTATAGTCTTTATGTAATTCTCCGTTGGTCAGAAATAAATCGTTGGCGGGCCAGAAATGGTACGCGGACCAGCTCTTTGACAGTCCTTCAATAATGTAAGACTTAGTGAACTTGCTAATGCAAAGAGCCGTTAAGTTCACATAGCCTAGGCCTAGTCTAGGCTGTTGCACAGCTCAACTTAACTTTAAGTTAATATCTTAAAGATTAAAAAAATTAAATTGTAATGAGAAATTTCTTTTTTAATTTTCGCGTCGAATTCAATCATTAAACTTATTTCTTCTATATGTCATTTTCAGACTTTCGTAGGCCCCTTAAAGGTTCGTAGGCCCTAGGCACAGTGCCTACTGTGCCTATTGGATAAAACGGCCCTGGCTAAGTTAAGTTAAGTTAAGTTAAGTTAAGTTAAGTTATTAGCACTTTAGGACGAGGAGCTGCATTGGTTTCCCAGTCACTTCTTAGATGCTTTGTCGTCGTTATAAGTGTTAATGTTATTGTTGTTTGTGCAGATACATGAAGTACCTCTATCCCTACGAGTGTGATAAGCTGAAGCTGAGTACATTGGCTGAGCTTCAGTCGGCCATCGATGGCAACAGAAGAGAGGGACGTCGACCTGGATATGGATACGACTTCTCTCCCATTCCGACGATGCTATCGACTCCACCAACTCCACATCTCAATGGACCAGGGCTACACCCACTCTCAAACAGCAGACCACCGACCGGTCTATCACCAAAAGGTAACTATTGTATGTACTCACTCATTTACTCACTCACTCAATCAATCAATCAATCAGTCAATCACTCACTCACTCACTCACTCACTCACTCACTCACTCACTCACTCACTCACTCACTCACTCACTCACTCACTCACTCACTCACTCACTCACTCACTCACTCACTCAATCAATCACTCACTCACTCACTCACTCACTCACTCAATCACTCACTCACTCACTCACTCACTCACTCACTCACTCACTCACTCACTCACTCACTCACTCACTCACTCTACCATAAATAATCAATATCCGTCTATAGATAAATACAGGAATAAGTTATTTTTATTTATAATTTTGCTTATAGTTATTCTATCTCAAGTAATAAACATCAGACTATAGTATATAAAACATATTTTGAGCTATTTATCAATTTATTTGCGTATTATTTATTAATTAATAGCAAGTAATAATGATAATTTCTTGTTCCTGTGGGATTAAACCTGCCTCGAGTAAAATACATTAAAATATAAAATCAAACGTTATAACAGGAATGACAGTACCAATGCCATAGCCAAGCCATAGCCATAGCTATTGCGCTTCTCTGGAACAAACTCCCGCAAGTATTACGACAAATATCTGATCCAAACTATAAGAACTCGCCAAAACCTCAGCTCTTGCTATATCTCTCCACAGGTCTTTCACTCAAAACTGAAAACACTGCTTTTTCAAAATCCTAACCCGATTTCTTCTCTTCCCCTTACCTCCCTCCACTTCAATTCTAAACACCATTTTTGGTACTGTAGAAATCTCGAGATTACGATTATAGCGACGTAATAAGAGCCGATTACTGTCAGCAGTATTAGACCTATAGGCCTATATGCTGTCAGCTGCTACTCCATGTGGTGCATCTCTCGGATTTTCTTATTAAACCAATGCGATTTCATCTTTCAAGAACAATTTTATCAATGAATACTCATGTTTTATTATCACCATAAAATCATTAAATTTCTTACAAAGGTAATAAATATTATTGTACGCTATATTGTCGTATTTATGCTATTTTACGGTTATGTTATGTTTTGGCACACGTTAAGTTGTGCTGCGTTATGTAATGGTAAGGCTTACGAATGACCAATGCAGGAAGAACCGGCGAGTTGTGTTTAGATCGACCCTGCTGTTAACAGACTGACCCGCTGTTCAACCCTTGATCTCGGCGCCCTCTGCCCTCATTAATTAATTGCTCTTGAAGGCAATTCTCCGGGGGGGAAGGGGCATACCCGGCAGTTGTCCGTTTACGGGGTACGCGTGGCCGAGGGGTTAAATAGGATCTGAGAGGGTTAATAATGGAAGCAGACGGGAAAATGAATCACCTTGGCCGCCCCTCCACCCCCCCACTGCAAAGGAATCGAGTGGTCAGCTGCGCTGGTCAGAAGCCACTGGACACAAGTGGTTCCATCTACTGGACATCGGAATAGGAACAGGCGCACAGATTCATCACGACTTCACACAGTCGATGAGATTTCTTCTGCTCTTGCTTTATATTTAAGGCACTTAATGACTCTTCTGAACTACGTTTGCTAACTGAGAAATGTTCTCTTCTTAATGACGTTTAAGAACATGGTTTTTGACCGGGTCTGGGTCAGGAGCTCCTCTGAGTAGTATCTGGAAGGGCGCTATATCAATTTCATAGGTAGATAGCTTTATCATCATATATGCTAAGACGCGGACAGCGCTTGCTGTCTTGTTTTGCTATGAGTTAGCAATGAGTGGCGCTATAAAAGTGTTGAGTTACAATTACAATTATTATACGCGCATGCTGCTTCTCTATTCTTTCTACTTTGCATGGAGCGCTTTGATTGGGATTCTGACATTATTTCCACTTGACCCGACCCATTTTACGCCATCATGACCCCGCCTCCCCTCATCCCTCCTCTTCACCTATATCTGACTATACCTCCATCACCTGCTTGGCTGTTTTAAAATGTTACGATTGCCCCACGATGCCCCATCTCACCCCATTCTATGATCCTACCCGATGCACGCAACCCCACATCGGTCAACCCTTTAGGAAGCAACCGCCATCGAATAAACTGATTTAGAATTTTATACAACTGTTACAGCGTCGTAAGTAATTATTGCAAGCTATATACCAGTGTTATTTAAGTTTCAATAATATTTACTTTTCAGTTTTAGTTTCAGTTTTAGTTTTGTTTTGACTTTTCAGTTTAGTTTTAGTTTTAGTTTCCAACTCTTTTCAGTTTTAGTTTTAGTTTTAGTTTTCAAAACTTTTCAGTTTTAATTCAGTTCTGTAAACATTCAGCAAAAGCAATTAAATGTCATTTTTTATTAATGACATTTGTTTGATTAGCAAGAACAACAGATCTGATTAAATTCATGCTTTCATGCTATTGAGCTGCTGTTTCAAGAAATCGTCGCTAACTGTTGCAGACATGTCCGCCGCTCGGCGTGTTTGCCACACAGAAAAATTAATTCAGTTTTCAACTTTCAGTTTTAGTTTTAGTTTTGTACTTTTCAGTTTAGTTTTAGTTTCAGTTTTCAGAACTTTTCAGTTTTAGTTTTCGTTTCAGTTAACTGAAATATAACTTTTCAGTTAACAATAAAGTTACTTTCAGTTTTAGTTAACTTAAATAACACTGCTATATACTGCTAAGGATGCTTCACAATCACAATGCATGCATCTCAACCGAGCAAATGATGTAGCGCAGTTTCTTAGCATCGTTCTTCGCACATGTAGGCCTACATCGTCAAATGAAGGTGTGTGGATTCGTGAGCGTGTGCGCGCGCGCGCGTTTGTGTAGCAATGGATGAGAGTAGAAGTGGGTTTCTTAAAGGGAGATTCTACGTCGATTGTGTACCATGGCTTTTTGACTGCATGTTTCGTCCACCCAATAGATTCACGGCCAACGTATTCATTCACACAGAGACACGCACACAGACAGAGAGACGACAAAGAGAGAGACACACAGAGAAACACAGAGACAGAGTGAGACAGAGATAGAGAGACAGAGAGACATAGACAGAGATAGACAGAGACAAACACAAAAGGAGAGACAGAGACAGACAGGCAGAAAGAGATAGAAAGGAGCTGTAATTAAGTATGCCACACATCTGTTGCAATAAATCTGGACAGGTATGCCAGGAACAGTGGATCA
Source organism: Aporrectodea caliginosa (assembly GCA_020284085.1). Lineage (NCBI taxonomy): Eukaryota > Metazoa > Annelida > Clitellata > Crassiclitellata > Lumbricidae > Aporrectodea > Aporrectodea caliginosa. Next base: position 241,738 of record JACEVL010000569.1, read on the forward strand.
GAGACTGTCCGACCGACGCATATAATATATGTTATATATTGGTAACGACCAGATTATACTTTCGCGTATCCCAACCCTCCCTTAATTCCTCTCTGTCTCCCTGTTTCCCTCTATTTCTCTCCCTGTCTCTGTCTCTCTGCCTTCCTTTCTCCCTGCCTCTCTGTCTGCCTTCTCGCCTGTCTCACCCCCTGCGCCACTCTTCCTTGCAGCTGTTGCCATCGTGGTAGTTCTCTAACCGCAACAGAATAATCTACAATGGATGCGATGCTCACGAGTATTAAACACTGATCAGAGAGTCAACAATACCTGAAATACCTCCACGTTAATAATATATCCACAGCACCTCTCACGAGAGCTTCAGAAAAGACGCTATAGAAATAGGTAGGCCTACGTCGAGAACAGCAAGTCAGACATGGAGAAATGAGGGTGCGGTTTCGTGGTGTAGCCTGCAGGAGCTTTTCTCTGTCTCCCTCGCCCATATTCTTTGCTCAATAATTATTACATAGTGGTTCCCAAACCTTTTGAAACAAGTTAGTGTGCAACTCCCTGCGGACCACATGTCTTTATTACAAAAATGTTTCCATAGAATAGATCAAATTTAGTGAAAGTTCTTCAGATATCAAAACAAAATCATGTGTCTCCTGAAACATTTCACTTTAATGGAAAAATTCACTTGAATTAGTAAAAATTACTGTAGGGGCGCACACCGTTCGATATTCAATATAGACCTGCATGACACTTAAACGCCCAGCAATAATTGATGTTTAGAAGCCGTTCCGGTTTTTATTTTGGTCAAAAATGACTGTTGGTTGCTGGATATTGAGAACTAAAGTCTGAGTTGGTGCTCGTGTAGGCTAATGTCGTTAAAATTGTACTTTTTCACAACGGATGAATAAAAAACCACACACAGCGTATACCGGGTTACCTATTATACATTCTGTCCTATATAGCACAAACATGTTTTTTCTCTTTCCGTTTTGAGTTGAATTTACGACTTTAGCACTAATCTCACATTTTCGCTTTTTTCGCTCATTTGATAATATAGGCTATACACTCATAATTGACGAGAGTTTCATTAACATTTAATGGCTATTTGAGTAAAATTTATGTAATCGCCAAAATGATTTTGCTATCACACAGCGCTAATAAGAGGCGACGGGTCGACCGTACACACTTACTAATTTACGACAACTTGTTCGTAAAGACTGCATGATACGAGGGTATATCGAGATTTCAACTCAGCTATGAATTAAAATTGAGATATATTATTATAAGGCCAACGGGAGCTAACAGAAATAAAAAGAAAGAGGTCGTCTTACAGTAAATGACCGGACATTTTTCAGCAGTGAGAAAGGTTTTGACGGGCCACCTATATAGAAACAGCTGACGGGCCACTTTTGGCCCTGTGCCACTGTTTGCGAACCACTGCTTTAGACAAAACTGTCCTGCAGACCGCTTGCGTTATTGAACGGTGGACCGATTATTTCTACAGGGAAGCGTTCTATGACCACACTCGGTGGGGGATACGCGATGGTCTAATGCTTAGCGTGCTGGACTATCAACGGAAGGTTTAGGGTTTCGATTCCCTGCCAGGACAGAAACTTGATTTGAGAGTTCAGTTCCACTTAGCCCACCAGTAATAAATACAGTTTAGTATACATGCACTGACATAAACCGTCAGAGGAGAGGACTGGCCACACCGCCCGCATATGCCGAGGCTAAGTAAAACGAAGTCGCTAACATTTCATTTTCCCACCCATGACTGCCTCTTGGGCATGGCTTGAGGTATACAGCTCCTCTCCTTCTATAATCACTGCATAATGTCTGCTCTTGGCCAACGTTACTTGTAGGGATGTCCGTACAGAATGCTTTCGTGTTTTCGCCCGGAAATTTACGCAAGGTCTCTTTCAGAACTAGTTTCTTAGGGCTAAAGGTTGGAGGAAGGGAGGGTCGATGGAAGGGAGGGATGGAGGTGGTGTTGGTCGTCATGTTCAGCTGTTTGGTGTTATATGCAGAGGAGCGTGGCAGTAGCGTGTGTCTGCTGTCGGCGGCGATGTCGTGGTGGTGATGATGATGATGATGATGGTAGTGGAGCTATGTATGGTTTTCGCTCTTCTTTAACGAATTGAGACAGCATATAATTATAATTGACGAGAAGAAGAAGAAGTTAGACCTACTTTCCGCCAGATACTCCTCTTCCTCCTCCCTCTCTTCCTCCTCCTACACTTCCTCCTGTTTCTCATTTCCTGAGCCTCCTCCATGTATCCTCTTCTCATACTCCTGCTTACGACTCTTCCTTCCATTAATCTTCCTCCTATCCCTCCTCCTTCTCTTTCTCCTTCTCCCCCTTCTCTTCGCATTGCTCTTCATCGTGTTATTTTTCTTTTTCTTGCCCCTCTTCCTCGTATCCCTCCTCCTCCTCATTCCTCTTCCTCCAATTTCTATTCTTCCTCTTCTTGCTCTTCCGTCTCCTCCCCATCCAGCTTCTTCTCGTCCTACTCCGCTCCGACATTCTCCACCTCCACTACTACCACCTCCACCACCACCACCTCCACCACCACCACCACACCACCACTACCACGTTGGCCTCTTCGTCCGATCCAACTGTCGCGTGTTGCGAACAACTGTCTGTCTGGATTTAAGAGGTTCTTAATGGTCGTCGATCAGAGAAACTATGTCTGTCTATAGGACTTGGACTCTCGTCATTTCACAGTTGGACCTCCACCTCCTTTCTTCTCCTCCTCTCCTCCCTTCTCCACTCCTCCCTTCCCTTCTTCACTCCTCTCCTCTTCTCTCCTACATGTCCTCTCTCCTCTCCCATCTCCTCTCCCCCCCTCCCCTCCTCTCCTCTTTTCTCCTCTCCTCTCTCCTATCTCCTCTCCTCCTCTCCTCCCCTTCTCCTCTCCTATCCTATCCTATCCTATCCTATCTCCTCTCCTCTCTCTCTCCTCTCTCTCTCTCTCCTCTCCTCTCTCCTCCTCTCCTCTCCTCTCCTCTCTCTCTCCTCTCCCTCTCTCCTCTCCTCTCCTCTCCTCTCCTCTCCTCTCCTCTCCTCTCCTCTCCCTCTCCTCTCCTCTCCTCTCCTCTCTCTCCTCTCCTCTCCTCTCCTCTCCTCTCCTCTCCTCTCCTCTCCTCTCTCTCTCTCCTCTCCTCTCCTCTCCTCTCCTCTCCTCTCCTCTCCCCTCTCCTCTCCTCTCACCTCTCTCCCCAGGTGCCTCGACGGAGTAGGCCGACCCCCGACGACCATACATAACTCCACATTTACATCTATAGTTAGATGTCTATTCGCTCGGATTCTTACTCGACCAAACTCCTGATTAATGTTTCCGTGAGCGAAGCGTCGTCGGATCGACAGAGATCGTTGCTTTGATCAGATCCGACACAGATTTTCCTGTCAAAACAAACCCAGTAAATAATCTTATTCGGTGGAAAAGCGTCAGAAACGCTTTTCAACGGATGGCGCCAAACGTAGATGAGTCTAGCGAACTATACGTCAGATTTCGTCATGAACGATGTCACTATATATATGCGCGCCGTATATATTTATCTATATACAGATGCACAACTCGGTTTCTACACTCCCTGGTCGCTCTGCTCTGCGCTCTTCCGCCAGAGACCTTCTGATTGTCCCTCGCAGGCGTGGTGCGTGGTGCAACTGCTCAATCCAGAAGCTTTGCTTATGTCGGCCCCTCCAGTTGGAACCATCTTCGTTTAATTTCAAACTGACACAACGCAGGATGATTACAAATCAGTATGAACGGATGATCACAAGTTATTACAGGAGTCGAATTTAACTGTATACGGCAGCCATGCAAGGCGCCCATCACGTCGTACATCTCATTATTACGAACGCGCCATCTCGCGAATGATAGGCTGAGTGGACCTTTGGGAGGGTTGCGGGAAGCAATCCCGCTACCTACTGCTCTTCACGCAAGTGATGTTACCACTACACTATGGACCCCCATTATCTTTCAAAACCACCTCTTTTTCCTCTACACCCAGATTTCAGCGATTGGACTATATGCTGTCTGCTGACGGCCTTGAACATTGGACTCCTCATTCTGACTCTCACTTTGGGTGGTGCTATATTAATTACAGTTACAATTGGATCTCTTTTTCTCGGACAGATATTATCTCGTCATCGATCGAGCTCTCCGCTGATTTTCGACGTCACTTGAACTTCATTTGCGTAATCTAATTTCAATTTGATTTTCGTTTCAATCGGTATTATACAACGCACAATGTCGGAATTATTGCGAAAGTGAAACTTCAGATTTGATTTAAACGGCGGAGGAGATCATTGACGTTTTTCTTTCGGAATAAAAATCGTCCGAAGACCATTTCTCACGTTTCGATGAACAGAAATCGAGAGACGAGGATTGGATAACGAAAACAAAATTTAGACTTGTTTCAGTTTTGATCTGGTTTTATTTCCTGCTTTTCGTATATGAGCGGATTTGTCAGCCGATCATTTAATATAGAACTGTTTGATAAATCCGGGAACAAGGGACATTTTTCAGCTTAATAACCACGCTCATCAAGATGTAAGAGGAAGAGTTGTTTCTAGATAATAGTTTCCTGTGAATAATACAAACGATATCGACTGATATCGTTTGTATTATTGTATTGTATTGTATTGTATTGTATTGTATTGTATTGATAAGAAATGCGAAATGTTACTTACAAACGATATCGATATCGTTTGTATTATTGTATTGTATTGTATTGATCGAAATGTTACTTTATATGTTTGGATCAATAAATTGATGGTTATGGTTATGGTTGTGGTTATTGTATTGTATCTGGGCATTTATAAAGCGCCTCTAGCAGTAATGACTATTCATAGGCGCTTCCAGTTTGAGCACTCCAAGAGAACAGAAAAGTTTTCAAGCAACGGACCGAAGTGGATAAACCACCTGCCAAATTCTCAGCCCGAATTTTGGGGAATGTTATTCCACAAAGAAGGACCCACAAGTGCAAAGGCGCGGCCTTGAGTTATTGTGTAAGAAACAGTTTTTGTGTCGATAACGTTTAATGGTAACATATGTGTCCTATTTGGGTCACATGTATATCGGCCTGCAGTATACGCCACATTATTGTGCCAGAATGTCCTTTATTACTAGTAGAGCTTTCTGGACGAACAAGTATCTAAGACTTACTGTTTATACAGACATCAGCCTTAGGTATGAGAGAGAGGATATGATGGTCTATAGCCTGAGGTATGGAAAGAGCATGATGGTATATTGCATTACTGAAGGTATTTGATGTCCTTCTTGTCGGAGGAGTTACTCCGCAGAGGAGATCGAATACGTTTGGCGGAGAGAAGAAGAAAGAGAAGAGTCTGCAGGGAGGGAGGAGGGCCGCCCAGAAGCGGCAGCCTTCTGTTTTGAAATGTTACGAATAGACACGCTTCTAAACACAGACCCACCAACACACTTAAAAGCCGACAGATATTAGAGACACAGATATAGATACATGCAGGGACGGACGGTTGGATGGACGGCTAAGAGCCCTTTGTGTGTTAGCCTATGGACATTAGGAATTATATTCATGATGGGTTTGTGGGACAGGAACGCAGCAATTGCTACGTTTCTCTGTCTGTCTGTGTCTGTCTGTCTGTCTCTGCCCTTCTTTCTCTGTCTCTGTCTGACTCTGCAGCTGCCAGATCTTAAAACATCTCCTAAGTAACATGAAAGAGAACCTGTCCGTTATTTCTTGTGGCTCAAAGGCTTCCGACACCAACCCCTTTCTGCTCCTCCTATATACTCCGCATTATACTACTTATCATCCTCATCCTCCTTCTCTAGCCTACTTCTCTTCTTCCTCTTCCTCCTACTCTTCCTCCTCTTCCTCCTCATCTTCCTCCTTCTCTTCCTCCTTCTCTTCCTCCTCTTCCAACTCCCTTTTCCTCGGGACATTTTAGAGAGAATGCCAGTTGACCGAATTCCACACAATTTGCCACATGCAATATTTGAAGGAAAGAGAAACAAAGGCAGATCAAGACTACGTCGGATAGGTAATATAAATGAGAACGTTACATCACTTGAACTAACACTATAAGGGAGCAATGCACTTTACAAATGACCGAGGACAATAGAGATAATTTATTCGTACCCATCGTCGCCAAATGACTGGCGTCAGGAACTGGTGATGATGATGATGATTCCGCTTCACATTAATGCAATATAATGTAATTAGTAACTTATATAGCGCCGCACACAGCAGTGACCATTCAGTAATGTACACTCCCAATGCGAGTAGCCTATACCTCGAGAGAAGAAATAGGTTTGAGGAGAAAGAGCGATGTATAGGAAGAGATCCAGGAAGAATGGAATCACGTAAAGAGGAGTGGGAGGGCATTCCACAGGGCAGGTTCAATATTAGCTCTCGTATCACTCCTCCCACTCGCGCAAATCTACCCCTCCCAATCCTCCTCCTCCTCCTCGTACTGGTCTTTCTTCATGCATATTCCTCCCCCTCTTAATCCCACATTTCTTCGTCCTTTTCTTTATGTTCCTCCTCCTCCTCAGCTTCCCTCTACTGCTCCAGAAGTCCTCCAGGAGGATCCTCCTGCTCCTCATCTTCCTAGTTATCCTTCCATTCGTCGAAGCCTGGAATAGTTTCTGCTGCCAGAACTATTCTGATTATGACTTAGATGATAAAGGTGATGATGATGATCTTTAGTGGCGCTATATATAAATACTCGATTACGATGGTGGTGGTGGTGGTGGTGGTGGTGGTGGTGGTGGTGCTGGTGGTGGTGCTGGTGGTGGTGGTAATGATCATTTTGATGACTATGATGATGATCATCTTAAAAGTGAGTTTCGATAGACGTTGGTGCTGTGCGATCATTGCCAACAATGGCCACTCGCCACTGATCGATGCCATGCAACGCAACGTTTCTCTGCTTCCTTCATATAACTCAGCCTCTGAAAGTAGCAGCCACTCGTCCTTCTGGCCTGCAGCGGCTGACTCCACTGCAGTGGACTGGGTGATGCCGCCTCCTTCTCCTCCTTCTGCTCCTATCCCATGATCGTGATGACATGATCCATGGCGAATGGCGAGACTCGTGCTCCACGGATGCTTGTCATCACCAGCCTGCCTCAGCAACCAGCAGCTGATGCAGATGCAGCCAATCGGTCGCCGCCTCCTGTTTCTTCATCTTCTTCTTGTGGACAACAATAGTATATATAGTGGCCATCGCCCTTACAGTGGATCATCGGTGATCATTGTGGGGCGCGGTGGTGTAGGGGTATGTTTGGTGCCTTCCAGCCAGAGGGTTGCGGGTTCGAATCCACCAGAAGCCGCCGCGTAGGGACCCTGGGCAAGTCCTTCACTAGCAATTGCTCATGCCAGTCATGCGCTTCGGCGTGAAACTCCGGTTCCGTGTCGGCGCTGTAGTCGGGAGCGCCTCTGAGTAGAAATCTTGAAGGGGCGCTATAACAAATGCTCATACGTACATACATACATACATAAAAAGAAGATCAGATTAAGATCACTGCCTCTTAAGATGATCCTCTTTCTGGTCTCCAACTCCCAGCTGTAGGCAGTGCCCCGAAATACCTCTCAGACTATAATGCGGACTATCCTCATCTCTGTCTTTGTGCTTTTCTGCACATCAGTTTGATCTCTTTATTCCTAGGACAAGGACTGCTTTGGCACAACTCCGGGTGTTTGCTGTGATGTGTCCTCCGTTTGGAATGGCCTTCCCCTTCCTCATCGGTCTCTCGCTGTTTACGGGCGTTTTTTGTATCGTGCTGCATAGCGTTTCTGAATAGTTAGTTATTCTGCGAGAGGCGCTTTATAAGTTATTATATACGATATAATACGATAATCGTAATATTCCTTGAGGATGGATAATACCAACACTTGATCCCAAGATAGTCGCGACGTCGTGAAAACATGTGTGCTCGGCCTGTAATGCAGAGTAGGCCTCATAGGCGCCGACTCCTTGGGAGCCGTGGGTGCCAATGCACCAAGAGAGAAAGTTCAGTGGGTGCCTGGAACCCAGAAGAATTCAGACCTTAAATTCAATTTTTTTACATTATATTCCAGTAATCTCACAACTTGTGAAGCAGTACAACACAATACCCAACATTGCATGATCTCACAATAGTTTTTCTTTTAAGCACTGTCTTTGAAGACAATTATCGACAACTATTCCAGTCGAGCTCTTGCAGTTCCTCTATGAAAATTGTCTGAATCTGACATGACTGAAGCAGGTGCCAAAGCAAGCGGGCTTTTTGTGCGACAATGTCTACAGTTCGAGCCTCCTCCACCGAGACGGTCACTGTGTATAAGGACCTTGATCACGTCCTTCACTCACAGTTGCTCAGCGCCATCGATGTTCTATCTTATGGTCGTGTGTGCACTTCTGAACCCCTTTGCATGGAAGGAGGGCGATATCACATACACGTGTATGAATAGTCTGTTTTGGTTGAGCATAAGGAAATCCCCCAATCGGAATAATAATAATAATAATAATAATAATAATAATAATAATAATAATAATAATAATAATAATAATAATAATAATAATAATAATAATACGAACATCTAACATCGCAAATCGCAGGTGCGGTTGCGGAAAAGGCAGCTCGCAACAAGGAAACCAAGTATGCTGCTATCACACAATCACATCATTTCGTTCCTGTAGCAGTCGAAACTGCAGGAAGCTGGCACACAGAATCACTGCAGTTTGTTCGAGAACTTGGAGGCAAGATCTCAGCAGCGACAGGCGACCAGCGTGAAACCAGTCATCTACTACAACGCCTATCAGTGGCCCTACAAATTGGAAACTCTCTATCTGTTTTAGGCACCACAGATTGCAACAACACTGTAGCCAAGGAGAATGACAGCTTATAACAATATTGAAAACAGTTACTTTTAATCAGTCTGTACATAAGTTTGTGTTGGCTTTATGAAGAAATAAATTTGGCATAATAATAATAATAATAATAATAATAATAATAATCTTTTCTTTAATAAGCGCCTGACAAACGCACTGCGCTGTACATTTACACGTTATATATATATATACTTTATTTCGCACAAAGCAGAACAGAGAAACTAAGCAAACTAAGCAGACTAGAACAGAAATACAAAAAATACAAGAACTTCCCAAACAGACTGGGAGACAACTCAAACTATTGCTCCTCTCGAAGCATAAACGTAGTGAACCTGCGATCTTACATAATACATGCAATTGAAACAATCTTAACTACTAACAGAACAGACAGCCTGCAATACACAGCGCTAATAGGCCTACCAGCCTACAAAAAGTACAAAACATGTCCGCCCTACGGGACTCGAACTCGGTACCTCTCGCTCTCTACGCCAGATGTTATCCAATGCGCTATCGGGTCCCCCATAGAACATAGAAAGAAGCAGATGATCAGAAATCTGATGGGTTCCTGGGAGTTTCCGTCTGACTGCTGATCAGAAAAATTGGAGGTGATAGTTGTGTTTTAAATTTAAGTGGCACTTAAATACGATTTTTTTCATGCGGTCTTCTCTGCCGATATAAGGAAAGTCCCATATCTTCTGAAGACCATATCTGTCGTCTGCTTCCAGTGAACCGGAATATCAAAGACACAACTTTCCAATTTAGGACAAGTTTTCTCAGATGCAGCGAATCCCAGTTCCATTCAGAATTCTCTCTATCTCCCTCTCTCCAGATGGAAAAACGAAATGCTTCTTTCATCCATTGATCTTTTTCCTCCGTTTCAGAATGACATTGCGTAGGATATATACGCAGACCTCTCTCTAGCAGGCAGCCGTAAACAACATTTGCGTCCAATACGTAGTAGTAGCACAGATGGCTTAGACGTCGACATCATCGTCGTACACAGTTATTAACCGGACAAGCAGAACATTTGGTTGTGTTTCTGCCGCCTCGGGGCTTGTAATGCAAGGCTGCAGCGCCGCCGAAAAACGAGCGCTTATCATTTAATGACCGCTCTTCCTTTGGTCTGGCGGATGGTAGTAATTTTAGCAGGCTAAAATATAACCCGGCTTAGATTTGCCGGCGTCTGTGGCGGCGGCGGCGTCAGCGGCGGCGGTGTCGGCGGGGGTGAGAGGAACCAAGTTAGGGCCAGGCCTTGCCCTTCTTCTTGTGTTATAAGACGCGGCGTCGTGCGTCTCCTCTGCTGTATATTATATACGTCCCGCATCTGTTTCGTCCATAATGTAGTATACTGGCGGTGATATTTCTGCGGCATTTGTAGATCGAGTTATATTTTGAAGTGGAGCTGTTTATTGTCTGTTCCTGTTTGATGGGCTGGCAATCATATTCCGATGATTTCGGGTTTTATATCATCCGTCGAACGATGATACGAATTCCGGTCTTTCTCGAGAGAATGATATATCAGAGACGGATGAGGTCGTCCCTGTTGTGTTATCTGTTCCGTTGGATGGCGTCCAAAAAGATGGTCGAATCATTAAATAGAGCAATCGTTCATCATTCTGTCTCTGTTGTTTCCTTTAACATATGGTGGATCTGACATAGACAGGTAGAGAGAGAGAGAGACATAGACAGAGAGACAGACAGAGAAACAGACAGAGACATAGACAGAGACAGACGGATAAACAGACAGACAGACAGAGACATAGACAGAGAGACATAGACAGAGAGACAGACAGAGAAACAGACAGAGACATAGACAGAGAGACATAGACAGAGAGACAGACAGAGAAACAGACAGACAGACAGACAGAGACATAGACAGAGACAGACGGATAAACAGACAGGCAGAAAGAGACATAGACAGAGAGAGACAGACAGACAGACAGAGACAGACAGACAGAGACAGACAGACAGATACAGAGACAGACAGAGACACAGAGAGAGACAGAGAGAGGCGGTGAAACGTAGTAATACTTGCTTACTGTGGTTCATAGTTATTTATTGAGATGATGAGCTTCTGCGTGGATGGCGTATACATAACTGTGGCCTCTATAATCGGTAATCACAGTCCTATCAATTGGCCGCATATGCAAATATAGTTGTTTCGAAAGCGACCCAGGCCGCCGTATGTCAGAACTGATTTCAGAAACCGGTTTTAATTCTGCGTGTTGTGAATTGAACAGATCCATCTGGGTTAAGGGCGAAGCGGAGGGGGTTGGCTAAAAATAGCCAGCTGAAGGCGGCAGCAAAAGCATAGAGCTGTATGTACCAAGTGGAGGAAGAAGCCCAGCTTCCAGTTGGCAACCCTGGACGAAGTCCTGAATGGCCACACCTGTTCTCACTTGCCTCGCTAACAAGTCACTACAGCCGCGAGGAGCGCCCTACCTGTATAGACTATAGGTATACATACGCCTCTCAAACAGCATATGTGTAAGGGTATACGTAGGCCCATATACACCGCGTTTGATGTGCGCATCTGTGAATATATAATATATCATATCTACATATTATATTCATGGATATATACATGTGTGTATATATATAAGCTGTTTTTCTTTTGGGTGGGGACCGATGTCTGCTTAGTCACTCTGCAGGAGAGTAATATCACACTTCAACCCAACATAACTTTTGTAAATCTTGGTTCTGTCATATCAGGTGTCGCATATATTATATAAGGTCTGCTCTTTCCAAAGACATGTCACAGACCATAACCTGTTCTCTTGTCTGCTGTTGTCTCCATTAAGTCATCAGAGGTTCAACGCCTATACAGTATTCTATGACTCATGACCTCATGTGTTGCTGCTGGCATCTTCTTGAGCAAACTTCGTAGCCCTGCTTTGTCAGCTGCACTGGCTTCCAGTAGAATTCAGAACTGGCCTGTCTGACATAAAAAAATCCTTACAGTATTGGCAAAACGGCAAATCTATGTTGGATAATTAGTTCGCTTTCCCAAGTGGTCCAGCAGAACAATTACAGGAGATGCTGTTCAGATGTTCGGCCTCATCATTTATTGGATCTGTCGGTTTTTTAATGTTTGTTTGTATGTATGTGTGTTATGTATGTTGTTTGCATGTGTTTATGTTTGTATGCAGAGACGCTCCCAGTGCGAAAGACCCATAGAAAAGAAAGAGGTCTTCAGACAACGAAAAGTGTGTTATCATCACCTTTTGGGGTGGGGAAGTGTGTCATCATTACCTTTATATGTTTACATGTATGTATACGTTTTGCATAATCCATTCATTTAAACAAGCCTCCCTTTGAGTGGATTTCAGCTTCTCCATGCAGTCGATCACAGTTATATCGACCACGGTCTCAGTTGAAGTGACCATCGACTGAAACCTTGTCTCTTATAATAATGGCGCTATAGAAATCGGCTTAGATTAGATGCTTAAATGTTTGTGTTTCAGACGACGAACGGTCTATGTTGCAAATGAGTCACAACCACGTGCGATCTCTGGCGGCCGAGCATGACGCCCGTGCGATGGAGGTTGCAACACGGGCCATGGAAGACCTCGTCAACAAGCGAATGGAAGAAGTGTCACGGGCGGCCATTGCCTCCAATGTCATGACGACGGCCGGAAGCATCAGCGCCGCTTCGATGAACTCCGCGAACAAGTTCGACGAGATGCCGCCGTGCAAACGACCAGCCATGTTCGATGATGAACGATTTCTGGCTCATATGGGAATGCACAGCACTCACATCAAACTCAACAGTCGAAGTAAGTTTCACTCAATTTTCACTATAAACCCAATAGCCAAAGTAAAAGTCCATTTTCACTCAAACTTAACAGTCGAAGTAAGTCCACTTTTCACATCAACTCAATAGCCAAAGTAAAGTCCATTTCAATTCACTCAAACTCAACAGTCGAAGTAAGTCAACTTCTCACATTAACTCAATAACCAAAGTAAAGTCCATTTCTTTCACTGAAAGTCAACAGTCGAAGTAAGTCCTCTTCTCACATCAACTCAATAGCCAGAGTAAAGTCCACTTTTTCCACTCAAAGTCAAAAGTCGAAGTAAGTCCGCTTTTTCAAATCAACTTCAAGAGTCAAAGTAAAGTCCATTTTCACTCAAACCCAACTGTCAAATTCTCTCAACGTTTCACATCAGGTTCAACAGTTGCAATAACTCAACTTTTAACATCAACTGAACACATACGAACATATATACTTACAATCAACTTTTAACATCAACTGAACACATACATACATACATACATACATAAATGGATAGGTGACTCAACCTTTGACCTGTCCCTGTTTATATCCCATGGGGCAAATAATCATCCTAGGTGCATGTACTATTGTGAAGTCAACGAGAGGCCCTTAATCCCCAGTTATTAGCAGACACCTGTTTGCATGCCTTCCGACCATGTCCACTGCTTCAGCCCCCCCCCCCGCCCCGACGCTCGCGGGAAGGGGAGGATGGACTGAAGTGGGCACCATCATCAAACAGATGACCGGTCTTTGTTCTCTTCCTCGTCTGCTGAACGGTCATTTTGGACGGTCGATGACCTCTCGTTGACCTCAGGTGGCCGAATAACTGTTGCTGATGGAGGAGAGATGGATGATGCCTGTTGGCATCAGACACTGCAGTCTGTCATTAAGTCATTTCCAGATCATCGGAGGATGCTCGATCAGCCATTCATTCATTTATCTGTCTTCTGATCTGTGCTGACCAGTTGGCCAATGATCTTCCTCGAGGCGGCGCATTAACCACTTGTTAGCCTGACATTGCTTCCAGCCAATCACTCTCTTTATTGCTATTACGATCAGCAATTCAGTGGCATTGCTTTCGAAACTACAATAGCAAATGATTTTCCGTAGATGAGCTGTTTGCTCGTAGTCGTTTTTCCACCTCCCTGAAGGTTATTTTTCGCACAAATCATCTATAATAATAATAATAATAATAATAATAATAATAATAATAATAATAATAAGCAGCAGCTTACCTATCGCCAAAACAACTGGGCGTAGGAGTGCCAGGCGGATGCGAGGCAGCGGTACATGCAACCCGTAGATTTCTGGCAAACATGGACGACGACCACATTGTAGTGAAACTCGATCTCTCCAACGCCTTCAACAGCCTCTACCGTGACTGTAGGCTAGCATCTGTAATCGAGATCCTACCCGACATAGCTCCGTACTGCTTCCAAGCCTACGCGGAAGAATCAACACTAAAATTCGGGGGCTACACGGTTCAATCTCGGGTTGGTCCTCAGCAAGGAGATCCGCTGGGACCTTTGCTGTTTTGCTTGCCGCTACAGCCAATTTTACTTCAGATGGGCTCGCCATTATCATTCGGGTACCTTGACGATCTGACCCTGGGCGGAAGAGCGGAGACGGTTGCAGCCGATGTCGATTTCATCGAGAGAGCCTGCTCTACTATGGGCCTGGCGCTAAATCGCTCTAAATGTGAGGTGATTACACGCGACAGTAAAAACATTGGCTACGATTCCTTGAGAGATTTCGGACAAATCGAAGTGGAAGAGGCCCAGCTGCTCGGCGCCCCAATTTCAGCGGAGAAAGCGCTGCAACAATGTCTGAAAGCTCGAACCAGAGAACTAGAGGAAAGCCTGAGCAAATTAACTCTTATAGCCAGGCAGGACGCCCTTTTGATTCTAAGGAGTTCACTGGGTGCACCAAAAATGATTCACATCCTCCGATGCCATCCCTGTGACAAACACCCCGAACTGGAAACCTACGACGTGACACTACGCCAGGGTTTGGAAAAGATTTTGAACATTTCTTTCAACGATCTCCAATGGACACAGGCGTCACTACCAATCAAAATGGGTGGTCTCGGCATACGGAGAGCGACTTCGCTGGCACTTCCGGCCTTTTTGGCTTCAGCTGCGAGCACTCTCCCTCTCCAGACCCTCATTCTAAACTCTCTCAATCTCACACAGGACACACACTTTGAGACCATGACGTCCGAGTGGCGATCCAAGACGGATTTCGACGATTCAGAAAACATGCCAACAAACAAGCAGGCTTTATGGGACAAACCACTTTTGGAACAGACACTCAAGACACTGTTTCATGACACAATAGACCCATACAACACCGCGCGATTGAAAGCTGTCTCGTCACCACACGCCAGCGACTGGCTACATGCCTTACCAATAACAGCATGTGGGCTGCGACTGGACAACGAGGACGTTCGGGTGGCGGTCGGCTTGCGCCTTGGGGCCACAATATGCGAACCACACACATGCGCTTGTGGAGCCCGAATCGACGCCAGAGGTAGCCACGGCCTTTCATGTTCTCTAGGCTTCGGCCGAATAGCCAGACATAACACTATCAATGACATTATACATCGCTCCCTTTCGAAGGCTGGAATTCCATCAATAAAGGAACCACCAGGTCTACTTCGCACAGACGGCAGAAGACCAGACGGCCTAACAATGATCCCATGGCGCGCGGGTCGCCATCTGGTGTGGGACGCGACGGTTGTAGATACCCTTGCACCATCATACATCCAGGCCACGGCAGCGACGGCGGGCGCGGCAGCCGAGATCGCCACGGACAGGAAAATGACCAAGTACAATGCACTTTTGAACACGCACTTTTTCGTGCCTCTTGCTCTCGAGACCTTAGGTCCAATTAACACCACTGGCCAAAACTTTATATCAGATCTAGGTCGTAGTCTGACGCTGTCCACAGGAGACACCAGAGAAACCTGCTTCTTGCTGCAGCGTCTCTCTATAACTGTCCAGCGGTTCAACTCGGTGGCTTTCCGCGGCACTTTAGCGGAGCCAGACCTAAGGGAGATGTGACACAAACGGCATTTATGACGTTAATTTCAGACGACAGGTTGTCTATTGATGTATTGATGTTGATTGATTGAGAAAATAATAATAATAATAATAATAATAATAATAATAATAATAAACCGCACCGGACTAGAATTTTTACAGGAGCTGGGCCGCCGTATCACTGAGGCAACGGGAGACCCGCGCGAGACAAGTCACCTTTTTCAGCGTCTGTCCGTTTGCACACAGCGCTTTAATGCAGTGGCATTTAGAGGCACTTTTGATCAGCACGATGGGGACGAGAACCTTTGACACAATAGTTTAGTTTCTTAGAGCCTGAGGGATCTTTTCTACCTCGGGCGAAAAAATAATAATAGTAGTAGTAGTAGTAATAATAATAATAATAATAATAATAATAATAATAATAATAATAATAATAATAATAATAATAATAATAATAATAATAATAATAATAATATCGAAACCCTTGGCCCGATTAACAACGAGGGCTTGACCAGCACCGCTACGGAGAACACCCGCGACACGACCTTTTTATTCAACGCCTTTCTCTGACGATTCAGTGTTTCAATGCTGTGGCCTTTAGGGATACGTTTACCAACTTGGACCTTGACAAAATTTAACAGTGCTCATTCCAGACAAATCTGCATTTATAAATAATGTTGAGGGATCATATTTACCTCGGGGCAAAAAATATAATAATAATAATAATAATTAATGTTTACGTCCCTGAGGGATCACATGCACCTGGGGGCCAAAAAATTAATTAGTATTGTTATAGAAATTATAACTTATAGTAATCATTGTAGTAAATTTAGTACTAGTGACGATGTTGATGATGAGTATGTTTTAATTCTGTCGATGGTTTATCTGTTAGGTAACGGTCGATTGGAGTACGACAGTTCGATGGTCGTCAGCATGGAAATTAACGGAATGATGTACCAAGGCGTTCTCTTTGCTCAGCATCCAAGAAGAATCTGACTTCCTCCTCCCACCCTCCTCCTCCACCCACCCTCCCTCTCTCCCCCACCGACGACGAGACCAGCACCACCACCAGCAGCAACCCGGTTGCCATGGCATCGTCGATAGCGTGTGACTGCTGCCCTGCAGTGATGAAGAAGATGCGGCCAAACATTTCCAGTTTTCTTGAAAATTCGTCAGACGTATCGATATATTCGTCAACTGTGCAATTTCATCGATCGACTTAATCGAGTCCTTCTCTCAGACGGAGTTGGAGTTGTGTGGAAGAGTCATTCGTTTGCTCATGATCATGCTGTCATGAGCGTATTGAGCACTCATGGATGGCACTCATGAGCGTATTGAACATCTCGCGATATCGCTTTGTTGAAGTAAATGTGAGTCGATTCTGCAGTTGTGACTGATGAGAGCTGACCATGACAGACTATGATTACTTCATTCATTCATTCAAAACATTTATTTAGTGCATTTCAATGGTAACCACACAAAGGCGCAATTCCCAGCCGAACCTCAGCAGAAAAGAACAGTTTTCAAGTGTTTGTAGAAAGTGCAAGCAGAATCCCTAGTTATAAACGATAATTCACAGATAGAAAGGGAGACCATTCTATGCAGGTGAATGGCCATGCAGCTACTGAAAAGGCTTGAAGCTGCATGCTTCGTCGAGATACATGCAAAAGGAAGAACTAACCGATTGACCTCAAACAGTGTAACGAAGATTTCTACGACCAGCCAAACCTTGAAATGGGGGGACAGCACATCGTAATCGTAATCTCCAAACTTCTAAAGCGCCACGCGAAAGCCAAGCGCAGGGCACCAGCTTATTCACGAGCGCTGGCGTATTACTTGTCTAAAGACGTAAAGATTAAAATATCAGAGCAACTAACTATAGTCTTCCATACTGGTCACAACATCATCATTGTTACGATCATCGTCATCATCGTCTTAATCACGAACATCGTGGTTGTAGTAAGCAACTGTGTTATCATTTTCAACGTCATCATCATCAACATCGTCACTATTCGTCATTGTGATGAAGATAATCAAACCGACTTCATAATCATCATCATCGTCTTTGGCCAGAAGTGAACCAAGCGTGTTTTATTTAACGCATTTTTATGTTCTTTCGTGTGAGTCGTAAGAAAACTGACTTTTAAAGAACTGCGCAACATTCAATGTTCTATACTTGACAGCAGATCTTACTCATAGAGAACGGCTGTCGACGTATACTTAACTACTTCAGAATTATTCAAAAGTCTTGTGTACACCGAGCTGTCTTCGTTTAATCATCAATGATGAGTTGTTCAATTTATCTATAATTATGTATATTGAAAACCATTTTTAGGTACTTGATGTATGTATAGGCCTATCTATTCTATTCTATTCTATTTACAGATTTATAAAGCGCCTCTCACAGTACAACCTAATCATAGGCGCTTCCAGTGCGAAGGGCCCGTCGAAAAGAGAAAAGTCTTAAGAGAACGAGCAGAAACATTAGTGCCCCCAGATAGCATCACAGCACGAGTTACAGCAGGAAGGTCATTCCACAGCAAAGGGCCAACAGAGGCATAGGCACGATGCTGTGCTGTGGCAGTCCGAGACCGAGGAACTAGAAGATCATGATGGTCTAAATATAATTATAGCGGAGAGGACGTCCAGAAGGAGCTGAGATAGGCCGTGTGATAAGATCACAGAGGTAGCGTGGAGCTTGACCCAGAAACGTTTTACATGTAAGAAAGAGAATTTTAAACTACTGAATCTATGTATCTGGACTTTCATGAAGTGCATTTTCGGAACCATATACCATGATTAGAGCGGAGAACATGGCCGTCTATAAGGAATCTGAACAGGTGCGTCTTAATTATAGCTATAAAAAGTAACTCGAGCAGAGTTATATAAGACTTGATACATATATCTAGATACGTATATTTGCATATAATTTATATTTATGGAGCATCCATGGAACCGAACGGTTCGAATGCTGGCCTTGCAAGGCGGAGAGTCAGGGTTCGCGCCTCCTCCACTGAGAGACGGTTATATATAATTATAGGACCTATATTACGTATATTATATAGGGATTAGGATCATTAGGGACCTCCATTCGCTATTGTTCAGCGTCTCAGATTCTCGACGAATATTCTTTCCGTGTTGAATTCGCACAAAGTATAATGTGTAGCATTAGTTCTCGTACAACGATGGACGCGGAGAAGAGGATGGCATTAAAGAAACCCAGTTAGTGGGCATAGTATATTTGGGTGTATGTACGTGTCTCGTGCAGGGGTGCAAAAAAACCAAACAAAATGAAAAGGATGGTTTTTGGGTTTTGGTTTTTTGGTTTTGAGATTTTCCTATTTCAGATCATAAACTCATTAAAATGTCATAATACCGTTCAAATTAATCAGATGCATATGAATGAAATTAACTAGAACAGAGAACCGTAGAATGTCATAAAACGAAGTTAACAAAGACCATACAACAAATTGCCAAGAGAGCTGAAGAGACGCCATTTTTCGCATATGATTTCAAAATTTGTAAAAAACCACGAATTACGAGTTTTGAGTTTTTAAAACAAAAAAAATTCCAAAAAACCAAGCCTTTAACAGCCCTGGTCGAGTACCATTGGAGTGGCGTGCTAACTAACCCAGCCCTCTATCCTTTCGGGGTGGATAAATGAGTCCCGGTGGAAGAAGGAACTTGAAAATAGCTGAATTGCTGCAATTAAGTTTAATTTGCGCTGTAGCAAATTATTAAAAATCTGGAATAATAATAATCTTCGTTTATTATTTCAAACTGACACACCGCAGTATGATTACAATATTATTCATAGTATGAACGGATAATCACTAGGTGATTGACACGAGTCGACAATCGACAGGAGTCGAATTTAACTGTTTGGCAGCCATGCAAGGCGCCTATCACGTCCTACTGCTCATTTTACCAACGTCATCTGGCGAATGAAAGGCTGAATCGACCTTTGAGAGGGTAGCGGGAAGCGATCCCGCGTCACTGTTGATATTCTGCTCTTCGTGCCAGAGTGCTACCATTACTTTTACCACCCTTCCCCAGGGCTGCCGACAGAAATTCCGGGCCCCTAGGCAGAGCAGTCACGGGCCTCTGACTATCCTTCGACTTTATGAGAAATTTTTTTTAAACAAACTTAAATAATAATAATGCGGGTACAACCCTATAAAATTATATTTATATATGCAACTATTGTAGTTAAGTGTCGGTAATATTATATTTTAAAAGGCATAAATCATAAACTTTGTCTTACTGATTATAATATTTTTCATGTTGATTGCTGGGCCCAGCCCGGGCCCCTAAAAGTCGCCGGGCCCCTGGGTTTTGCCCCCCGCCCCTCTCGGCGGGCCTCTTCCCCAACAAACTTAGTATATCCTTTATTGCACCATGCACTACTAGCTCTCGACTTCGTAACCTCTCTTCCACCTTTGCTTTTCTCAAAAAGTGGCGAGCGCCTCTGAATGGTTCACCCTTCTAAGGCGCTTTATTCGCAATAAAAATTGCTAACCGCATTTTAGTTTGATACAATGGCCATATCTGAAATTAGATTGGAAAAGCGACCTTTGAAGTGGCGCCGCTGTAACTGCTGTGACCAACAACTCCACCACTGATCGTACTCTGTCAGTGCCAGTCCCAAGCCTGAATGAAGGAGGAGGGCGACGCTAATGGTCTTTGTTACCACACAGTTGTCGCCTTGTCGGTAAACTGTAAACAAGTTGTGACCAAAATTTATCTGAAATTATCGGGAATTTTGAAACAGCAATTGCCTCACATCGTGTAGGCCCCTATCTTCTTAATCCAAGTGAAATAAGTTTTCTTTAGCGCGAAACTAAACTTCCATACCACGACGTCGTTTTGGTGTGCCATCGGTTGATGCTTTGTGAATTATTGTGCATTGTACAATGCAGCCACTTAAGAAGTTCATAATTTAAATTAACACTTAAACGCCTAACAAAGGAAAGCGCAGAGTAAATTCGAGTCAAATAATAGGCCTTGCAGATGACGTCAAATAGGAAACTCGATTGTGACAATGTTGTATGCCATTTAAATGATTTTGTATTTTCAGCATTTAACTGGAATTCCATTGGACAATTACTTATGGTCAGATGTGTTATTAAAGTGGGTTCATATAATATTCCAGTACTTAGATAATTTAAACTTCTCAATACTTGTATTTTCAGATCAACCATTTTCCTTCCATTCCCGCGAGCAAACTATCCAAACTCGTTGCAACTTTGCAGAGGTTGGACTTGGTATCTTATTGGTTAGAGCGCTCGTCCTGTAAAGCGGAGTGTACGGGCTCGAGTCTGCTCTAAGACGATTATGTATATATAAGTAAGTAAGTAGGTATGGTCTTTATTACGCCATTTGCAAACGCACAATGGGACAACAGTTATGCAATGATAATTGTAAAACATCGAAGTAATGATATTGATAGCCTAATAATAATGCGTAACAAGCTAAATGCAGGTGGAAGATTATTAATAATTGTAAAGCATCCTGGTGATAAATCCCTTCCTAGTAAGGGGGTCAGATTGCGGAATGATACGATTGTGCGAACGAGGTCTTAGGGAGTATCCGGTTTCGCGGATAGGAGGGAGTAATCCGTGTAGGACATGTCCAGGATCCGACAAAACCGCGGAGAAGAGAGCTGCGTCTGCTTTGGCACACAGCTCTTCAATTGTAGGTGTACAAGTAGGTAGATATCCCTGGCGTATACACGAAAACGAGCGGCAGCCCAGTAGGTAGATTCCTATATAGCCCAGTAGGCTATATTATAGGAATCTTGAGCAAGTCCTTAACTCACAATTGTTCCGCGCCATTAAAGCTGCTGGCGAGACCGGATCTGAGCGTCGAAGGGGACGAACTGATATAGTTCACTACTAGTTCTTGAGCGTTAGGCTAGGCGTATACAGCCGATCGAGCGTCGAGACTTTCGTTGCAATTCAGTGGGCGACACTATGTCTTGCAGGTTAAGGAAAGGTTAAGGAATGCTGTGCAACGAGTTGGTTCCTCTAGGATAGAACGCATTTATGTATACGTATATACGGACAAATACATCTGTGCACGAGTAGATATGTGTGTTTCTGCGCTCGTGAATAAGCTGGAGCCCTGCGCATGGCTTTCGAGTGGCGCTTTAGAAGTTTGGAGATTACGATTACGACTACGATTACGTTTCATGCAGTAGCACCGTAGCTGGCTAAACTGCAGAGAGGATATATACTCAAAACCTTGGGCCTTGTCTCTGTATTGGCGGGTTGGTCTTATGGATGTGGAACACGGTATCCGATGGGTTAGAACCGTTAGAGCACTCGCCTTGTAACGTAGAGAGTACGGGTTCGATCCTTAATTCTCCTCTTAGACAAGACCCTGAGCAATTCCATCACCACTCAGCTGCTCGGATCCATCGATTGACGCTTGGTCTTTAGATACTGCACGCTATCACGACTTTGGTCCATGCATTGATCTGCTCCAGGATTGATTATGGGAAAGCGGTCTACATTGGTCTCTCCTCTGCAAATACATCTAAACTTCAGGCCAACTTAAACGCTGCCTCATAGGGAACATTGCAAAGTTTGACCATGCATATCTCATATTTTATCCGTGACTCCCTTCACTGGCTCTCTATCCGCCAGCGAATCAAATTCAAGGTCTGCTCCGTGCTCCCTCATGCGAAGCTGTCTTGCTGTTTCTGCTCCTCACTATCTTAGGGTTTATTGTACCCCAGTATTTTCTCTGCACAGTCGTTCCTCCCTTCGGGCCGAGGCCCGTGGTTACTTGGATGTCCGCGGGTGCGTACTTCTATGGATCAGTCTAGGAGTTTCGCTACTGTTAGTCCCAAGAGCTGGAACCGGTTACCTCAGTCCATCAGGACTGACCTTGTGTCTATTTTTTACCAGTTCCGCCAGCGCCTGAAAACCTCTCTCTTTACCAGTGAAGACACTGGCTCGGTCGGGAGCGCCTCTGTTTGTGAGTGGCGCTATATAAATACTCGATTACGATTAATAATTGCGCAATAATAATAATAATAATAATAATAATAATAATAATAATAATAATAATAATAAGGAAAGTGTCCGACAGAAATTCAGTCCTTTTAATTAAATTTAAGATGATTAATTTAAGATGCCCTTTTAATTCTGAGGAGTTCACTGGGTGCGCCAAAAATGATTTACATCCTCCGTTGCCATCCCTGTGACAAACACCCCGAGTTGGAAACTTACGACGTGACACTACGACAGGGATTGGAAAAGATTCTGAACGTTTCTTTAAACGATCTCCAATGGACACAGGCGTCACTACCCATCAAAATGGGTGGTCTGGGCATACGGAGAGCGACTTCGCTGGCACTTCCGGCCTTTCTGGCATCAGCTGCGAGCACTCTCCCTCTCCAGACCCTCATTCTAAACTCTCTCAATCTCACACAGGACACACACTTTGAAGCCATGACGTCCGAGTGGCGATCCAAGACGGATTTCAACGATTCAGAAAACATGCCAACAAACAAGCAGGCTCTATGGGACAAACCCCTTTTGGAACAGACTGTCAAGAGATTGTTTCAAGACACAATGGACCCATACAACACCGCGCGATTGAAAGCTGTCTCGTCACCACACGCCAGCGACTGGCTACATGCCTTACCAATAACAGCATGTGGGTTGAGACTGGACAACGAGGACGTTCGGGTGGCGGTCGGCTTGCGCCTTGGGGCCACAATATGT
The DNA here is from genome assembly GCA_020284085.1 of Aporrectodea caliginosa. Classification (NCBI taxonomy): domain Eukaryota; kingdom Metazoa; phylum Annelida; class Clitellata; order Crassiclitellata; family Lumbricidae; genus Aporrectodea; species Aporrectodea caliginosa. The sequence continues at coordinate 265,133 of JACEVL010000569.1, forward strand.
GAACCACACATATGTGCTTGTGGAGCCCGAATCGACGCCAGAGGCAGCCATGGCCTGTCCTGTTCTCTCGGCTTCGGCCGAATTGCCAGACATAACACAATCAATGACATTATACACCGCTCCCTTTCGAAGGCAGGGATTCCGTCAATTAAGGAACCACCAGGTCTACTACGCACGGACGGCAGAAGACCAGACGGCCTGACAATGATTCCATGGCGCGCGGGTCGTCATCTGGTGTGGGACGCGACGGTGGTAGATACCCTTGCTCCATCATACATCCAGGCCACGGCAGCGACGGCGGGCGCGGCAGCCGAGATCGCCACGGACAGGAAAATGACCAAGTACAATGCACTCTTAAACACGCACTTTTTCGTGCCTCTAGCTCTCGAGACCTTAGGTCCAATTAACACCACTGGCCAAAACTTTATATCAGATCTAGGTCGTAGTCTGACGCTGTCCACAGGAGACAAAGAGAGACCTGCTTCTTGCTGCAGCGTCTCTCTATAACTGTCCAGCGGTTCAACTCGGTGGCTTTCCGCGGCACTTTAGCGGAGCCAGACCTTAGGGAGATGTGACATTAACGGCACTTATGACGCTCATTTTAGACAGCTACTGCATCCTTGTCTATTGTAGCTTTAAGTATTGATGTTGATTGATGGAGAGAATAAATATAGTTGTTATAATTATAATAATAATAATAATAATAATAATAATAATAATAATAGCTCAGAATTTTATACTAGCCGAATTGTTTTTCACGTTCAGTAAGCCCAAGAAGTTTATCTGTGAGCAACTAATACTCAGAATAGCCTACTGAAAAGTCACCTTGGTTTATATTAAACTAGCAGTTTTTACCCGGCGTTCGCCCGGGTTTTCCTCAGCGCCCGTGTATATGAATTTAACGACATTTTCGTCAGCGCCCGTGAATTTGAATTTAACGATGTGCAAATTGTTCGTGTGCCCCTCTGGCGAATTTACGCGCTGGCTTGAAATTGTTTAACTGCAACTCTACGTACGTAACGTAATATATACTCCTGCATAGCTAGATTTCAATGGCGTTGAAACAGACTATGACCAAATCGAAACTTAAAGTGTTCAAATATCGGAATTTAAAGTAAATGTTGAGGTGAAATAAAGTTGGGTTGAGATCTATAGAAATTCAAATGAAAACGTTCGTTAAAAATTTCGTATCGCTAAAGTGTTGCATTGAAATTCTGCCGTGGGCGTAACCATTTCTGATTTGAAATCAACGGTCATCGTGATTGGTTGCGAATCAGAGCGATGACGTAGATGCTCGGCGTGACGTAACATATTTAGCTGCGTGACGTGAACAAATGGCCATACTATTATAAGATAGCCTCATCGAAAAAGTTGTAAATTTAAACTGTCCATATATCGGCGTTTAAATAAAATTGCGAGCTGAAAATAGTCGCGTTGATCACAGGCCGCTGGTATCACGTGATTTTTGCTGAAGCCTCGTTACTGTTTTGGCTGGGCGCCATGTTGGCTCCCCATTGACGAATGATTGCGCATCGATATCTATATTTAGACGCGCATATCATGTACTCTCTGTTTTATGCTCTATTATCGCCCATCATCGGCTGCTTCGACGTCACTGGGCAGCTCAACACAGGAAGCTCTGTCTAGTTATATATAAGATGTCTATGGTTGATCATGCCGTGGCGTAATAATGTTGTGTAAAATTTTGTAAATCGCTACAGCGTTCCGTTTCGGAGCCTTTAGATGCGGACAAACAAACATACAAACAAACAAACAAACGGAAGGAAAACGTAAACAGACTAAGACTTATAATATAGATTTATCCTCAGGCATTTGCTAAATCGCTGAGTGGAGATGGTGGCACGTGAAGCCGATGAGCCATTACATTAGAAGCGCCCGATTGTGAGCTGAAGAGAGCTCTGATTCACCAGATACAGCGAAGTAAGAGACACAGTCATTGAGACGCACGGAAGGGGTCATACATCGATTACGAGAGGTCAGCTGAGGTCAGAACCCGGAAGCCAGTGGGGTCGGTCGATCTTTCTTTCCGATTCTGTTCTATTTGTTCTGGGGTGGAGTGGATGGAATGAGGGACAGTGACCTCTGATCTCCGCCTGTCTCCACCGACTTCATAGACCGTCCTAACGATGCCGCCGCCGCCGCCTCCTCACATCCTTCCCTGCCCGGCCGCTCGATTCACCTGCGCCGTCCGTCCGTCCGTCCGTCCCTCCGTCGGTCGATCGTCGGCCGACAGGGCAGCCCCCGACCGACCGACCGGGGACGGGGCGAGGTAAGGCCCGGGCGGTGGCCAAGGGGCGACGATCCCCGGTCGGTCATCTTCCGATTTCCGGCGGTCGCGGGATTAATCGCCGTCTGCTGGAGAAGACGCCACCGGAAATGAACAATGGAACTAATTCCTTTGAAAAATTGGACTTCATGCACCGATAATGAATCAGAGGGTTGTCCATTCCGACCATAAAACACCGACCCTCGGCATGCGGCAGAGCCCCCTCCCCGGTCCCTCGCCCGGCGCTCCGTCCGTCCGTCCGTCCGTCGCATGAATATTTAACGCTCGTCTAGGCAGCAGTAAGGACCATTGCCACTGATAGATGGCCTTATTAATTCTTCCATCTCTGATAGTCTGAGAGCGCCACGGTGCGACGCACCTGGCAATTATTTATGAACAACGTTTGGGTGGGTGTATGGTTGGCTGGTTGACTGGCTGGCTGGATGACTGGCTGGTGGGTTGGCTAGCTACATGTAGTTGACTGGTTGGGTGGATGATTGGCTTGTTGGCTAGCTACATAATAGTTGACTGGTTGAGTGAATGATTGGCTGGTTCGCTAGCTATCTAGCAACGCTGGCTGGTTGGATTGATGACTGACTGGTTAGATGTATGACTGTCTGGTTAGATGGATGACTGGCTGATTGATTGGATGGACGACTGGCTGGTTGGATGGATGACTGGCTATAGTTGGATGGATGACTAGCTGGTTGGCTGGATGACTGGCTGGTTGGATGGATGACTGGCTGGAAAGATGGTGACTGGCTGGTTGAATGGATGACTGGCTGTTGGATGAATGACTGACTGGTTGATTGGATGGATGACTGGCTGGTTGGATGACTGGCTGGTTGGATGACTGGCTGGTTGGATGGTTGACTGACTGGAAAGATGGATGACTGGCTGGTTGGATGGATGACTGGCTGGTTAGATGGATAACTGGCTGGTTGGATGGGTGACTGGCTGATTGATTGGATGGATGATGGCTGGATGGATGACTGGTTGGATGGATGACTGGCTGGTTGGATGGATGACTGGCTGATTGATTACACGGATGACTGGTTGATTGGATGGATGACTGGCTGGTTGGATGGATGACTGACAGGTTAGATGGATGACTGGCGGGTTGATTAGGTGGATGACTGGCTGGTTGGATGGATGACTGCCTGGTTGGATGGATGACTGACAGGTTAGATGGATGACTGGCTGGTTGGTTGGATGACTGGCTGGTTGGACGGGTGACTGACAGGTTAGATGGATGACTGGCTGGTTGGATAGATGACTGGCTGGTTGATTACATGGATGACTGGTTGATTGGATGGATGACTGGCTGGTTAGATGGATGACTGGTTGGTTGGATGGAAGGATGACTGTCTGATTGATTCGACGGATGACAGGCTGGTTTGGGTGGATGACTGGCTGATTGATTGGATGACTGGCTGGTTGGATGGATGACTGGCTGGTTGGAAGACAAACAAGCTCCAACAAAGTAATTCGGTTTGCAAGAAGTCGCTTTTTTGGTCCTAAAAAAATCGCTGAAGATATCTAAACAGAAAAGGATTTCGTGGTAAATCCATTGAAATATCGTGATATTTTACCTAATTCTGGTTCATATTTCTTTTCTTAATCATAGGCCTAATATACTATTCTAAAGCGATTCCCGCACAAATGAAATTTTTGTAGTTTTTCAAGAAAAACCATGATGGTTAGTTCAGCGATTTTTTAGAACCAAAACATCGACCTCTTGCAAACCGAATAATTTTGCTGGAGCTTGTGTGTGGTCCTATAGGCATTAGCCTATACGATTCTGCATAGATATCTTCATTCGACGAAAGAGTAGTAAAGATTAATGACTTTTTAGCCTGCTTTCCATGGTGATTGAATGCCTTGCAAATGAAGTTCAAATGACAGGATTTCGCGGTAATTCCAATAAAATATCGTGATATTTTGCCTAAATCTGGTTAAGATGTCAGCTTTTTATCATAATTCTAATGCGATTCCCGCAAACACTACATTTTTGCAGTTTTTCAAGAAAAACCATGATGATTAGTCCAGCGATATTTTAGGACCAAAAAATCGACTTCTTCCAAAAGAAGGGCAAAACTGAAATGGGTCTATAGCCTAATTGGAGACTTCGTCTCTTTGTTCCTTTTTTAAATATAGGGATTACCTTAGCCATTTTTAATTCCTGTGGAAACATGGTCTATGTTATTAGGTGAAATGTCTCCAGCAGATAATTCAAAGATCATAGGATCTATATGTATATACAGTCAACTGCTAAACAGGTAATGTCAAATCAGCATTATTCACCCGTAAAAAGGAATGACAGAAGCTTTGATGAGTTAACACCTACATAACAATGAGTCACTTTTAGTACACAATAGTCACTAAAATGTTAAAAATGTGACTCTTCTAGTTGTGTGTACACTGTTGTGTTAACTGATGACATTTCTGTTCTAAATGATATTTAACATCTATTCAGGCTAGAGCCGAGAGCACCACTGATTAGTTTTCTCTTAAAGTGGTGCTATTTAAATGTATAATAACAATTACAAGTTGGATCTCTTAATGAGAGCATCAAAGTGATGATGTCCACACCTGTGGTAAGCAATGTACACAGTTTCATCACAATCGCTTAACCTTGGCTTAAAATTTCTTTCAATTGGCTCCTGCAGCTTCTCAGACAGCTGAACAAGAACTATTTGTATGTCTAGTGCATTAGCAGCTGCACTGATCCATACACCTGGATCATACCCTTCATCTCCATTCACAGGCTCTTCATTAGCACGAAACATCTTGTAATATTCTTCATTCTCGGTCAGCTCCTTTCCAATTTCTTCATCAACTTTAAGCCAGTCCCACTTTGATTGAAAATCTTTCTGCAAGGCAGTTGCAACGGATCGTGCAAAACAACATTCATGTTGTGTTGTTTCTATTCTTTGACGACCAACCACATCGGCATACAGATCCAGTGCTTCTGTCCTGAAAACAACAACAGATACACATGGTAAAAAGGGTGCAACTGGTCAATCGACGAAAATATCAGGATGACTTAGACCTGTATTCCGCCCACTTGTGCAAGGCTTCCCTTGTCCATAAGAAGACCAAAAGACCACGTCAACGAAACTTTTCAACTTTCAACCTTTATTTCTTCGAGCGAACACTTGGCCCTGACTCTGTGCAAAGTCTTGAGTTCATTTTCTGGTTGCTAGCGAGCTGGTTGCTAGGGAGCTCATTGGGTAAGGAGCTGGATTTTAAAAAGCTAGTTGCTAGGTAACTGGTTCCTATGGAACTGCTTGCAAGTAAGCTAGTTACCAGAGAACAGGTTGCTAGGGAACTGATGGATGGTATGGGCTTGAATCTCGCCCGAGAAAGTTATTGTGTAGGGACCTTGAGCAAGTTCTTCACTCACAATTGCTCAATGCTATCGAAGCTCTGTCAAAACTTGCCCTTGTTGTGTATGCACTTCAGAAATTTGGAAGGAGAGCAGTATCAAATATAGTTGTATTGTGTAAAGAAAGGAAGGAATGAAAACTAAACATCCAAGCACTTTAAAACTAAGAGATGTATAGTCGACAAATGGTGGACAACTCAACAGCAAATGAAGCAATCTACAAGAACTACCTGCACTAAACGAGCAGATAGTTCTTGTTCACCTGTCTAATGACTTTTGGTACGTCGGATTCGGACTGTTACTGCCCAGCACCGTGCATATGCATCGGCTGGCCCCTTGCTCTGGAATGATCTTCCTCTATGACTCCTTCCATGATCTTAACTGGGGGTAATGCAGTCTCTGCCCGTAGTCTTTAGACTTTTCTTTTCTTGTGGGCTCCTCCACTAGGAGTGCCTCCGAATAGGTTGTACCATGAGATGCGCTTTAGAAATCGGTAGATAACATTGCATTGCATAAGGAGTACAATCCAGTGGCCAGCAAATTAAGCCAAGGTTAAGTAATTACAATGGCACTCTGTACATTGCTAATCACTGGTATGGACATCATCAGTTTGATGCTCTGTTTTAAGAGAAATACACTTATTCTCTGTTACTAAATAGGCTACAATTGTGTTTTATATTGGCAGATATTTGTTTTACAAGAGTTAATATCTGTCAGTAATGTAGTAATTTGTTAGTAAATCAGCACAGAATAGTGTACAGAACAAAGTACTGATGTACTCAATATACATTTTGAAGTACTGTTAAGTCTACTTGTAAAATAAGTATTTGCACTTGCACAAAGGGGAAATCATAAGGAAGTAATTGCAATTATTATAATGCTGTATGAATCCATGAGTTCAATTCTGTTTCAGTCAGACTTGGCAGGTTACAGAGCAAACAGATGTTACAAATCTTTCAGCATGAATACCAACCAAGCACTGTAATCGAATTTTATAACTATTTTTTATTTTCCATCTCATTATTCTCTAAGTAGTAAATGTAATGAAATATGCACACTTTAAGTAATATACCTACACATGGACACGTTGTTCTGGACCAATGCTGCTGCCTTCATGAGTCATCAAAGATTGGAATATTCTCTTCATGTTGGAGACAGTTGCTTCATCGCTATTTAAGAAATGGATTTCACACAGGATTTTCATATTACTTGATGCATAGTAGTCATCAAACATTTTCAAACCCGCAAATGAAGCTCTGCCAACAATATCTATTGACACACCAAAGATTCCTGAAATATGTAAACAGTGCATAAATGATACACAGATAGAAAAACTATAAAATTTACTTGTAAACAAAATTATCTAAAATATTTATGATTCTTAGACTATGTCTAGCAAGATGTTGTTACGTATAATGTACTCGGGTAAACTTATCCAAATTGTTATTACAGAACTGTTAAATCAAGACAGCGAGAATTCAGAGTGAGAGTCTCAAAGGCACAGATGGATTAACAATCTGCTGCCCCTGCAGGCTGAGTTTCTTTGCCATCTCTAATATTTATGTTCCAAAGCGTCAACTTTAAACTAATATCATTATAACTGCAGTTATTTATTGCATTCTTGCTCACAGTTTATGCTAAATTTAAGGTTCAATTTTTTTACTTTTGCAATATTTGAGTTTCGATACCCTTTCGAAAATGCTGCCACAACGATCATGACCTCGTTTGTTCCTAAAGTAAGTCTACCACATCTTCAATACCAGTGACAGATGACCAGTTTCGTGTAGCTGATTGCAAAAGATCTGGATTGTTTATAGCAATGTAAGGATGATGAGACCCGGTAAGCAGGTTAATTATAGTGGTGAGAAACTTGGTTGTCAGAAGAGTAATTGATGCTGGATCTGACAGATAACAGCATAAAAAGCCAGTATACGAATGTGATCACATTCTGTCCCAAATCGAGCTGACTGGTTCTTGACACATTGCAGTTTCACAATATCAGACTTTGTAGTGATGTACAGCAGCGAATAACAGTAGTCAAGTTTACCAAGGTTTTCAACAGATATGAGAAAAACAGACACATAGTCATGCACAGCTATGGCAAAGACACTAAGATTTTATTCAAAGAAAAATATTTGTAATCGAACATTTATAAAAGCACCGCTCAATGATTCAGAGTCTCTTCATCAAGCCGCAAGAATTAATTAGCTTATTTCCATGTCGCTCCTTTAATGGATAAATAGACCAACAGAGAAACAAAACATAAAATAATAACTGCTGGTTGTTGAGAAACTTACCTGAACTGATTGCTGGAATTCCCAATGAGCGAACTTTCAGGTGTTCATTGGCATAGTTTAGACAGTAGAATACAGCTAGCTTAACAAGCCTAAACAGCTCTCCATCATCTTTTGCATGGAACTTCGTGGGCCCCACTGTGTGAATCACATATTTTATCCTAGGGCTAAGATTTCCAGCTGAAGTGTGCATCACAGAAGTAATCCCTAGTTTTCCATATTTCATTATGAAATCGTTGCATTCCCATTGAAGAGTATCCCCTGCTGCTTTGGCGATTGCACGTGCAAGAGGACCTCCATGTCCCAGATTCTCATTTGTAGGCCTCACTATGGCATCCAGCGACTGATGTACAAAGTCACCTGAAGCCAAAGTAATGCAAGCATGTAAGAAATGTTCATCAAATAGGCATAAGGCATCTAACTGGAATTTATCCTCTACTTGCAAAAGAACCAACAAAAAGAAAACATCTTATTTGTAACTGTAATGTAGTAATAGCCTAACAAACTTATACTGCCATAACAAGAGAACCTATTCAGATTTGCTGGATAGTGTGGGTTCATGTCTCCCTAAGATAGTTGCTCTGTAGAGCATTTAAGCCTAATTAACAAGGTCAAACTTAAGTCATGTGATTAAGAAGAGCAGTCCTCTAAACTAGCCCTGATGCAGCCATGGGTATGAAGTGTTAGCAACTTCATTTTCTTAGCTTCGGCTGTTCGGCATATGAGGGCGTGTTGCCAATACTCTCCCTCACCATCTCATCTTCCTACCGACAGTGTACGGTCAGAGTATAGTACTCATTTAAAAAGTCATTTTAGCTGAGTTCGCTATTAAGTAGAGCTTAAATTGAGTTAATTTTAAAACTGGATTAACGTCCATATTATGTCTTAATGTAATAATGTAACGATGCATAATCAAATAAGAATTAAAGATATTGCGATTGCAGTATATGTATTTCTAAGACCAGTCTAAATTTACAGTTTATAGGCCCCTAGGGGCTTGTGTAAACTGCTGTAAACCATAAACTAAAAACGCTCACCTTTAGACACATGAACTGTTAAACCACTACGTGTCTTAAAGTTCATGGGTTGAACATAGTCAGCTGATGAAGATTGTGCCAGACTAAAACCATCATTCGGTTGTGTTTGTGCTGGACTGTTATTCCGTCCACTGATAAAGTCAACGAGTTTCTGCTTGGCCTCTTCCATGCAAGCTTTTGGTCCAATAAGACAGGGACCATCGCTTCTAAGAAAGAAGACACCTGCTTCTTTGGGACCATCGCTTCTAAGAAAGAAGACACCCGCTTCTTCCAGCTCAGCAATTAGTTGCTGAGGCATGCCTTGATTAAATGCGAGAGGAAGTTTAATGCTTTCTTTGACAATTCCTGCCTCTGAAACCTTTTGATAGAGCTGGGCGAATTCCTCAACGGCATCATCTACACGTTTCTTGGCTTCATCGGAATAGTCTAGTGCATAAGGAACAACTTCTAAACTCTGTGCTATTCCTTCATTTGAAGATTTGTAAACAACTCGTGAGATGCACAAGTGTTTTTGGGTAATACAGTCCAACTTGTCTTGGTGCTTACACCTCAGGTAATACCAGACATGTTGATCAATTGGAACCTTCTGCGAAAGGGAGAGGTCAACTTGCCTACTGCTCGGAATAAGATCTCTTGGTACAATACGACTTCTTTCAACTTTAAGTCTTGCTGCATCAAAATTAACATGCCAATATTCAGAAATAAAGCTTTTACTTGATATTATCTAAAGTCAGAGAATTGCAACTTTTTATTAATAAACTGCAACAGATTATTTATAAAACAGTAAAAGCAGTAAAGAATAGATTTGAAGGACTGGAAACAGAAACAGAAGAAAGAACACCTGAGGATTTATGGGAGACAACCAAAAAGATTCTGCTAGATACAGCTCAAGAAACGATTGGATATAAAGAGAGACAGAAGAAGAACACATAGATCACAGAAAGCACGTATGATCTGGTAAAAGCAAAAAGAGAAGCAAAAATGAAGGATAGAAAAAAAATACAAAGAATTTAAAAAAGAGGTACAGAAGAATGTGAGAATGGATAAACAAAAACAACTAGAAGGAAAATGTGAAGAACTGGAACAACAAAACAGGACAGGAAATATGAAGGAAGTGTATCAAACAGTCAAAACTCTAACAGGAAAATTCAGTCCGCAATTGTTTGGAATTAAGGCAACATCAGGGGAGATGATTAAAGATAAAGAAGGAATAGCAGAAAGATGGAAAGAATATTGTGAAGAGTTATATGATGACACAGAAGGAAACACAAGAGAGGAGATAAGTTACATACAAGAACCGGTTCCGCTAAGATCAGAAATAGCTAGAGCTATGAAGGAGGTGTCTGACGGAAAAAGCACAGGAATGGATGAAGTACCAGTAGAACTATTCAAAGCGGCAGGAGAGACAGCACTGGATCAAATGCATCGCATATGTATAGCGTTATGGGAAACAGGGGATTGGCCTGAGGATTGGGCGAATTCAATCTTTATACCTATACCAAAAAAGGGAGACATGGGAAAATGTGAAAACTACAGAACCATAGCATTAGTTTCTCATGCCAGTAAAATCATTCTTCGGGTCATAATGGAAAGAATGAGAAGAAAAACAGAATCAGAATTATCTGACGAACAGGCCGGTTTTAGAAGAGGAAGGGGAACAAGAGATCAACTTATAAATCTCAGGATAATAATGCAGAAAATGAACGAACATCAACAGCCGTTGTACATGTGTTTCGTAGACTTTACAAAGGCTTTTGACTGTATATCACATGAGCAACTGTGGATAACAATGACAGAAATGAGTTTTCCGGCACATATTATTAATTTATTGAATAAATTATATTGTAAACAACAGGCAAAAGTAAAGGTGGCAGGAACACTGTCAAGTGGATTCCGAGTAAAGAAAGGAGTGAGGCAGGGGTGTGTAATTTCACCACACTTGTTTAACATAATGGCAGAAGCGGTCATGAGAGAAGTAATAGAAGGTTGGGAGGGAGGCGTGAGAATAGGAGGAAGGAAAATCACGAATTTAAGATATGCTGACGATATAGTACTTCTGGCAGGATCAGAAAGTGAGCTGCAGGAACTAGTCACTCGTTTACAACAAATAGGAGAGAACAAAGGACTAAAGATAAATATGAATAAAACAAAAGTGATGACACAAAAAGGGATAACGTGTAACATAGAAATTGGAGGAGTAAGGTTGGAACAAGTAGACACATTCCGTTATCTGGGATCTTTGATAACGGAAGATGCAGCAGACGTTAAGGATATAAGAGAGAAGTTGGCTAGAGGTCTTAATACAATAACAACGTTGAAACAATTATGGAAAAGCCATAACATAAAGATGGATACAAAGATGAAACTCATGAGGGCTTTGGTATGGCCAGTGGCAACATACGGGTGTGAAAGTTGGACTATCAAGAAAAAGAGGAAGAAAGAATAAATGCGTTTGAAATGAAATGCCTAAGACAGATTCTGAGAGTATCATGGATAGAAAAAGAACAAATGAGTGGGTGTTAGAGAAAACAGGAACGGAAAGAAGCCTACTTGATCAGATTAAAAGAAGGAAACTTACATACTTTGGACATTTGATGAGGAAACAGGGAAACTGCCTGGAAAAGGAGATCATACAGGGAACTGTACCAGGAGCAAGGACGCGGGGAAGACCGAGAATGGGGTGGCTTAACACATAGGCGCAACCACCCTATGGGACCCGTGGGACGCGTCCCCCCCAACTTTCGAACAGGCTGGGACGGTCCCCCCCCAACTTTTGAAAATTGTGAGGCAAACAAGAGACCAAAATGCACTCCGTTTGGTATCAAATGCTCAAAATTGCGTCGGCTTCATGGGGCTCCGCCCCAGACCCCGATGGGGGAGAACCTACGACGCTCCCCCATAGGCCTACCCCTATAGTCGTTAGGAGCTTCTTGCCTTCCGCGATCTCTCCCCTCTGTACCATTCATGCCAGTATAGTACAAGGCTCTGGCCGTGGACCTACTGATTTTGTCATAGCTATTTCTAGCCTTAAACCTAAATACAGTGGAAACCGTCTCACTAAATATGCCGACGATAGCTACTTGCTGGTCGTCCCTGCTTCCTGCATTGACAGCACTCTTTCTGAACTTGACCATATCTCTAAGTGGGGCATCCATTAGCAATTTTAAATTAAACCATGCTAAGACCAGACAAATGGTTGTCAGACGACCGAGGTCCAAACCTATTGCCCTCCCTCCTCTCATCCCTGGCATCGAGTGGGTCCAGGAGATGGTTATTTTGGGTGTCGCCATCTCTGATGGGATTGGCTTTGGGGCACACATGGACATGCTGCAAAGCCCGAAAATCCATGGTCGCCCTACGTGTTTTGGTCGCCCAGTGTCACCACAGTCAACGTCTCTTTGACGTTGTTAGAGCCACTACTCTTGCACAGCTACTTTATGCCTCCCCTGTTTGGTGGGGATTTGCCACTGTAGGGGAACATAAACGCCTTAACGGTATTCTGAGAAAATTGACCCGTTCAGGCTCCTCCCTGCCGACTTTCCTAGTTTTGACAAACACTGTTCTAGCGCTTATTTTACTCTTTTCCGTTCAATTCTCTTAAACCTTGTCACGTCCAGTTTATTCATATAATAAAGTCACATTTCTCAGTGATCTAGATGGTTTAGGTACTTTTATATCGAAATCATCGGTGAACAATTTGAGGTAAATTAAAGCCCAAAATGTACTCCATTTGGCATCATATGCTCAAAATTGCGCCGGCTGCTGGGGCTCCGCCCATACCCCGATGGGGAGCTTACGACGCTCCTCCATACCCCTAGTCGTTAGGGGCTTCTTCAACCCACGCCCCCCACTCAGACATTCTAGTAGGTCCCCCAACTTCTGGACCGTGGTTGCGCCCCTGGCTTAACAACATAAGCACGTGGATGAATATGCCTTTTCATCGATTGTTGACAGAGACGGAAGATAGAAAAAGGTGGAGAAGACTTGTCCATGGAGCGACCAACCCTCGGATCGAGGATGGTTGAAGACAAGACAAAAAGCAGTACAAAATTTAATTTGTATTGAAAAAATTGCATAAACATTGCAGCGTGCATTCTCACATCATGTAATCAGAAAACTCACACAAATACAAAAACAAGTTTCTATCTCAGCAAGTGAATAGATTCAAAATGTTTTAGTAAAAATATTTAATATTTCTGACTTAACAAAAAATATTCGTCAGATGTTAGTTAATTTCCTCATGTCTCTGATTAACGAGTCAATAAGTGAGAAATGCTTTGGAGACATCTCAAAGGTTCTATGTAATTATTCACAAGCATGTTCTGATAAGCTATATAAATCTACAGATTCAATACAATGCAATACAAACGTTTTTATTTATAGCCCTTATTATTAAATTGTATCAAAATTACATTGAGATTGCCTCTGCTTCCTGAAATGAAATCAAAGAACATTAACATACACCAGATAACTTAAAATACATTAAATGCAGACATATTAATTTTTACAAAGCGAAAGCAGGCAAAGTAATAAATTCTGCTCACTTAGCTCCTACATTTTGCATTTACAGATTATGACATTATCACTGTGTTTGGAGACTTACTTGCTGTGAAAATGCAACAGTGCAAAGAAAACGAAGCTAGTGAATTCCACAACAACTCACTAAACAGTCTAGAAGCATTTAAACGAAATTTTTTATATAATTTATTACACTGTAGTCGTGATCAGCAGAGCTGTAACAATGTATACTTACAATCAGATTCCTTCTGAAGTCTTCCAATCATATTTCCTCTTCTGCTGATGAACTCCTTAAAATCACCTGGTATAAATTCCATCCCTGTAATATTGACTTGACCCATGGCTTGTGGCTGTGTCTGATTTAATTTGTCAAAGCTATCCTTGAAGTCTTTGTATTGGCAGACTATGTCAAAATTCATTGTTTCATCCACTCTTTGTAACATTTCTTCTATTCGAGTGTCTAAACTTGCAAGTCTGAGCTCTTCTATCTCAATTTTGTCAGCTTTCATCTTCAAGTCTTTTGTAACTTTTTGTTTCTCGTTTTTCAGCTCTTCCAGAAGTAAATGCCTGTGACTGTTGACAATCTGTATTATGTTGTCACACTCTTCATTGATTGCAATCTCAGATTTATCTAGTAGATTACAAACTTTCTTTGACCCTTCTTCCACCTCAGCCTTCTGAGTTTTCACTTGAAACAAGAGGGGTTTGATGCTCTTCATGTAACCCTCAAGTAGCGTCCGTGCCTCTTTCGCAAATCTACTTATTTTAGAGCAATCATGTTTCTGATGGTCATCTTCCATACAATCCAAACAAATGACCACATTGCATGGCACACAATAAAGGACCAATTCTTCACCACTGTGCTTCTTACATGATCCCTTTGTCACTTTGGGTTTGCTCACATCTACTACTCTGGAACTCTCATCCAACACTGAATTTAAAGAATAATTCTTTGGCAAACCTTCAAAGCCACTAGATGAAATTTGAAACTTTGTCCTACAGTTTGGGCAGTCTGGATCTGAACCTTTGCTTCTTCCATGCTTTGTGATGCAGCTCAGGCAGAATGTATGACCACAAGGCAAAACACGTGGATCTTTGAATGTTCCAAGACAAACTGGACAGTCAGTGACTCTTGTGACACCAATACCAGCCATTTTCAATATGCTGAAAGCAGCTATAACAATACACACATTTCGATGCTTATTTTCATATTGCTGCAAAGACTCCATTATTAAAAGTCTGCATTTCTTTCCATATAACTGCCTGTGAAAAAGAAGTTGGTTATCGTACATTTCATGATAAAAATGACAAATTTCTTCCTTTGTTGAGATTTCAGGTACCATGACATTGGAGAAACATTCGTTCATACCAGATAGGTATAATGTAATTTAGGACTCTGGAATTCTTGTCTGGTCAAAAATAAATTTGGCAAATCTCTGCAGAATTTTCGTGTCAGCAGACTGCGGTGACTTCGTAAGGGTGATCATATAATGTACAATTGATCTTACATAGGTCAAGATTTATACATAGGGGGCCCGATAGCGCATTGGATAACACGCTGGCATGGAGAGCGAGAGGTACCGAGTTCGAGCCCCGTAGGGCGGATATGCTTTGTAGGCTGCTATTAGCGCCGTGTATTGCTGTCTGTTCTGTTAGTAGTTAAGATTTAAATTGCATAACATGTAAATGTACAGCGCAGTGCGTTTGTCAAGCGACTCAATAAAGAAAAGATTATTATTATTATTATTATTATTATTATTATTATTGTTAAGAAGAAGTTATTAGATTAGAAAGACAGGTAATCTATCGTTTTACGTCCCCGATATATTTATTTAAAGAACAGATTAGAACAAACCATGCAAGGACCTCCAATACCAGCTCTAGCTCCTTAGTTAGTCGTGTTTCTTCCGAATAAATGTTGGTTTTTTTTTGTTATTTTACACTCTGATGTGCGCGATCTATACAATGTCATGTTAGGCTAATGTTGAAATTAATTTTTGCGCTCAAACGACAAGCTACAATATTGTGGTATAGTCGCGGACGTTGAAACGATAGATTGCCATAATATTTACCATTAGGCCTATATTAAATCTCAGTTGAAGTATAATTTCAACTTCATTGTAATTCAACATTTAAAATCAACAATTCCGTCTTTCCGCCGCTGCGTTGGAAATCAAATCAGACAAATTTCGAGAGCAACTCTAAGGAACTACAGATTCCTTGATGCAACACCAAGGACCTCGCTGCATATAGAAAATCCTTGGCTAACTACCAAGGACTCTTGGCTAACTACATTAAATAATTATTATAATTAAATCGTTTATTGGCACACAAAAACAGCTGGCACACCGCAACTGATTACAGCAAGTTCAAAAGAATAATAAAGATAGAATCGAAATATAAAACTAATGTTAACAGGATGGTTCAAAAGATGGAATTAACTGTTCAATTGTACATTTTGACAGACTTATATTATTGGTAGGCCTATAGTATACGCTACCAATTTCCGGTAAAGGACACTAGAATAAAATTTCTATTGTCCTTAAAGGGTAGTAGCCTATAATACATAATCATGAGGTTGGGCCTCATTATATATTGACGTATGTTAGTAGGTGGGGAAAGCTCTGTCAGAACGTGTGAACTGTTCCTTTGGACCGCAGATAGAAACGTATCCTCAGCTTTAGTAACCATCGTCTCCACATCAGGAATGTCCATACATACGAGACATAGATAACCAGCTCGCCGAGCTCTGACAAGGACCTTCTCGAGCCTACATCGTTGTTCTGCATTGGTGAGACCCCCACCATGCAGGTACATGTATGGCGTAAATCAATCTTGCAACCAATGTAGCCCGAGCAACCTCTTGCAGAGCACACGCTGGAAGTCCATGACACCAGTCCTGACGATGCGGAGCGCATGAAAGGTTCCCATGCGGAGGCGAAAATCTGTACATAACTTTGGGGACAGACTCTTCGGGGGCCCGATTTTTGCATGTTTTTTTGGGGAGACAGATAGGCCTAAGTCAAAACTTTGGGGAACAGTCCCCTCTGTCCCCCCCATGATTTACGCCACTGTTCCCATGCACTGGGCCAGGATAATTATCTGCTACATTGTACATGAGTTGTGGCTTGAAGGTTGGCTTGGATGGTGACGCCTAAATCTTTACCGCCGGTGTCACGAAATAGAGTATCCCCCATACACGAGTATCCCCCTTAGCGAAATGGAGTATTCGGTTTAATTTGCATTTTTGGCGGTTTCTAAGTGTATTCAGTCGTACTGTTTGGATTTATTGTACACATAACATTTTTAAAATGCGTATCTTTAGTTTGTAAGTCGACTTGAAATCAATTTACTTCGTTTTTGGTGATTTTGACTGGATTGTCGTCGAGGCTATAGTGATTCGTATGACGATGGGGGATAGAATGGTTTATCCCCCCGGATACTCTAAACCGGTTTATTCCATCCGGGGATAAATTCATACATCCCCCGGATACTCCTAGGACGGATACTCTATTTCGTGATACCGGCACCCTGCTTACTTCATTCAGCGTCTCAGAGAGGCTGGGAGCACGCCACCGCGTCGACCGGGAATTATCATCTCTGTGGTCTTACATCGATTTAGCTCAGAGGTTGTTACATTCAGCCCAGGAAGATAATTATTGTCTCAAGCTCTTCAAGCAGGCGAAGAGAGCCAGTCGACTTTAGGCCTATGGACATGACAACTTGTTAGGCGGTTCTGACAATGACAAGACTTAGGCCTAGTTATTATTATTGCTATTGTGCATCTACGTTTACAGGACGAATCAACAATCCGGATTTTCGTGCCGCTGAATTGGCTGGGCGTATAATAATAATTATATGCGTCCATATAGACGTTGAATGCTAATACTTTTATTTAGCCGTGTGAAATTTGATGACTTCTTTTACATTGCAATGTACCCGTATTGAGTAAGATCTATCAGTTTAACGACAGAGATGACCAGACAGACGGACGGACAGACATACACACGGACAGTAAGAGAGACAGACAGACGGACAAACAGATGGCCGGCCATAAGCCTTCATACACAGTGAACTTGTTAGACGGGTCAGAAAATGACAAGGCAATGGTCTTGCTGTTGCACACCTATGTTTAATATTTCCCGGATTCTCGCGCCGATGATTCAATATTCCCGATTTAACTTTTGTGCAACTAAACGATCAATTTTCTGAAAATTTCATAGGTAATTTAATTCCTTTTATTTCTTTTTATTGAGGTGTACACTTGTGACTGTTTTCTAAGGGGCCGTCCATAAGTGATATCTTAACGAATTCCTGCAGCCTTCTCATTATCATAGAGTCAAGCATTCATATGCTTACAGAGATTTCCAGTAGGGATTCGGATTTAAAAACAAGAAAACTGAATCAAACTGATTGTTTTTAGCTTACAAGTAAGACATCAAAAGTTACTTATCTACACTTTTAAGTCCATTTACCATTCAGATTAAAAGCATGCCACCTATACCCTGCTAGCATTGCCACATGGAGCCTATGTAGGACCCATATTCCCAACATAGAACCTGTACAGAACCCACACGAGTCCCATCTAACAACAAAATAACATGCTGGCAGGGTTACAATACACTCCTCGGTTATGTTAGTTACGGTTAGTAGGCTATTAAATCTATGTTACTTAGGTTATGTCAAAGAATGTCTGTGGCAGATAATTCAAACATACGATCAGTAAACAATCAACTGCTAAGCAGGTAGTTAATGTCAAATCAGCATTATTGGCCCATAAAAAGGAATGAAAGAAACTTTGAAGACTTAAGCCTTACTTAACGACGAGCTCCATTGGTTTCCCAGACAATATTAGTACACGTAATATATCGTTAAAGTGCTAAAAAGGTGACTTCTAGTGGTCTCTATGTTGTTTCGTTAACAGATGAAATTTCTGTTCTTAATTATATTTAACACCATTTAGGCTAGAGCAGAGAGCAACACTGATTAGTGTTCGCTTAAGGTGGCGCTATATAAATTTCAAATAAAAATTTTCAATTTGGATTTGTAAACCAGAGCATCAAAGGGATAACACGCTGGCATGGAGAGCGAGAGGTACCGAGTTCGAGTCCGGTAGGGCGGATATGCTTTGTAGGCTGCTATTAGCGCCGTTGTATTGCAGGCTGTCTGTTCTGTTAGTAGGCCTAGTTAAGATTTAAATTGCATAACATGTAAATGCACAGCGCAGTGCGTTTGTCAGGCGCTTAATTAAAGAAAAGATATTATAAAGTGTTGAAAAGATGACTGTACATTGTTGTGTTAACTGATGACATTTCTGTTGTAAATAATATTTAACATCAATTCAGGCTAGAGCCGAGAGTACCACTTATTAGCTTTCTCTTAAAGTGGTGCTATATAAATGTCTAATAGCAATTACAAGTTGGATCTCTTAATGAGAGCGTCAAAGTGATGATGTCCACACCAGTGGTAAGAAATGTACACAGTTTCATCACAATCGCTTAACCTTGGCTTAAAATTTCTTTCAATTGGCTCCTGCAGCTTCTCAGACAGCTGAACAACAACTATTTGTATGTCTAGTGCATTAGCAGCTGCACTGATCCATACACCTGGATCATACCCTTCATCTCCATTCACAGGATTCAAAATATTAGCAGATGCATCCAAAGGATTCTTCACAACATCTGCCAATGACCATCGTTTGCCTGGCTCTTCATTAGCACGAAATATCTTGTAATATTCTTCATTCTCGGTCAGCTCCTTTCCAATCACTTCATCAACTTTAAGCCAGTCCCACTTTGATTGAAAATCTTTCTGCAAGGCAGTTGCAACGGATCGTGCAAAACAACAGTCATGTAGCGTTGTTTCTATTCTTTGACGACCAACCACACTAGCATACAGATCCAATGCTTCTGTCCTGAAAACAATAACAGATACACATGGTAAAAAGTGTGCAACTGGTCAATCGACGAAAATATCAGGATGACTTAGACCTGTATTCCGCCCACTTGTGCAAGGCTTCCCTTGTCCATAAGAAGACCAAAAGACCAAGTCAACGAAACTTTTCAAGTTTCAACCTTTATTTCTTCAAGCGAACACTTGGCCCTGACTCTGTGCAAAGTCTTGAGTTCATTTTCTGGTTGCTAGCGAGCTGGTTGCTAGGGAACTGCACGCTAGGGAGCTCATTGGGTAAGGAGCTGGATTTTAAAAAGCTAGTTGCTAGGTAACTGGTTCCTATGGAACTGCTTGCAAGTAAGCTAGTTACCAGAGAACAGGTTGCTAGGGACCTGATGGATGGTACGGGTTTGAATCTCGCCCGAGAAAGTTATTGTGTAGGGACCTTGAGCAAGTTCTTCACTCACAATTGCTTAATGCTATCGAAGCTCTGTCAAAACTTGCCCCTTGTCGTGTATGCACTTCTGAAATTTGGAAGGAGACTAGGAGAGCAGTATCAAATATAGTTGTATTGTATAAAGAAAGGAAGGAATGAAAACTAAACAATTAGTAAACATCCAAGCACTTTAATACTAAGAGATGTGTAGTCGACAAATGGTGGATAACTCAACAGCAAATGAAGCAGTCTACAATAACTACCTGCACTAAACGTGCAGATAGTTCCTGTTCACCTGTCTAACGACCTCTTGGCACCTCCGACGCGGACTGCTACTGCCCAGCATCGGCTGGCCCCTTGTTCTGGAATGATCGTCCCCTCAACTCGTTCCATGACCTTACCTGGGGTTATGCTGCCTCTACCCGTAGTCCCGCAGTCTTTAGACTTTTCTTTTCACGTGGGCTTTTCCCACTGGGAGCGCCTCCGAATAGGTTGTACCATGAGATGCGCTTTAGAAATCGGTAGATAAACATTGCATTGCATAAGGAGTACAATCCAGTGGCCAGAAAATTAAGCTAAGGTTAAGTAATTGCAATGACACTTTGTACATTGCTAATCACTGGTATGGACATCATCAGTTTGATGCTCTGTTTAAGAGAGAGTGACACTGATTGTCTGTCACTAAATAGGCTACAATTGTTTTATATTGGCAGATATTTGTTTTACACTCATATCTGTCAGTAATATAGTAATTTGTTAGTACATCAGAAAGAATAATGTACAGAACAAAGTACTGATGTACTCAAGATACATTTTGAAGTACTGTTAAGTTTACTTGTAAAATAAGTATAAATTTGCACTTGCACAAAGGGGAAATCATAAGGATGTAATTGCAATTATAATAAAGCTGTATGAATACACGAGTTCAATTCTGTTTCAGTCAGAGTAAACATATGTCACCAATCTTTCAGCATGAATACCAACCAAATACTGTAATCGAATTTTATAACTATTTTTATTTTCCATCTCGTTATTCTCTAAGTAGTAAATGTAATGAAATATGCACACTTTAAGTAATATACCTACACATGGACACGTTGTTCTGGACCAATGCTGCTGCCTTCATGAGTCATCAAAGATTGGAATATTCTCTTCATGTTGGAGACTGTTGATTCATCGTAATTTAAGAAATGAATTTCACGCAAGATTTTCATATTACTTGATGCATAGTAGTCATCAAACATTTTCAAAGCCTCAAATGAAGCTCTGCCAACAATATCTATTGACACACCAAAGATTCCTGAAATATGTAAACAGTGCATAAATGATACCCAGATAAAAAAATATAAAATTTACTTGTAAACAATATTATCTCAAATATTTATGATTCTTAGACTATGTCTAGCAAGATGTTGTTACGTGTAATGTACTCGGGTAAACTATTCCAGATTGTTATTACAGAACTGTTAAATCAAGACCGCGAGAATTCAGAGTGAAAGTCTCAAAACCAGAGATGGATAATTACCAATAACAATCTGCTGCCCCTGCAGGCTAAGTTTCTTTGCCATCTCTAATATTTATGTTCCAAAGCTTCAACTTTAAACTAATATCATTATAACTGCAGTTATTTATTGTATTCTTGCTCACAGTTTATGCTAAATTTAAGGTTCAATTTTTTTACTTTTGCAATAGTTGAGTTTTGCTGCCCTCTGGAAAGTGCTGCCATTAGACCATGGCCTCATTTGTTCCTAAAGTAAGTCTGCCACTGCTTCAGTGCCAGTGACAGATGACCAGTTTCGTGTAGCTGATTGCAAAAGATCTGGATTGTTTAAATTATAGCAATGTAAGGATGATGACACCCGGTAAGCAGGTTAATTATAGTGGTGAGAAACTTGGTTGTCAGAAGAGTAATTGATGCTGGATCTGACAGATAGCAGCATAAAAAGCCAGTAGAGGAATGACGTGATCACATTCTGTCCCAAATCGAGCTGACAGGTTCTTGACACACTGCAGTTTGACAATATCAGACTTTGTAGTGATGTACAGCAGCGAATAACAGAAGTCAAGTTTACCAAGGTTTTCAACGTATATGAGAAAAACAGACACATTGTCATGCACAGCTATGGAAAAGACAGTAAGATTTTATTAAAAGAAAAATATTTGTATTCGAACATTTATAAAAGCACCGCTCAATGATTCAGAGGCTCTTCATCAAGCCGCAAGAATTAATTAGCTTATTTCCATGTTGCTCCTTTTATTGATAAATACACCAGAACAGAAATAAACGAAAAAAATAACTGCTGGTTGTTGAGAAATCCTGAACTTACCTGAACTGATTGCTGGAATTCCCAATGAGCGAACTTTCAGGTGTTTATTGGCGTAGTTTAGACAGTAGAATACAGCTAACTTAACAAGCCTAAACAGCTCTGCATCATCTTTTGCATGGAACTTCGTGGGGGCCCACTGTGTGAATCACATATTTTATCCAAGGGCTAAGATTTCCAGCTGTAGTGTGCATCACAGAAGTAATCCCTAGTTTTCCATATTTCGTGATGAAATCATTGCATTCCCACTGAAGAGATTCTCCTGCTGCTTTGGCGATTGCACTTGCAACAGGACTTCCATGTCCCAGATCCGCATTTGTAGGTCTCACTATGGCATCCAGCGACTGATATACAAGGTCACCTGTAGCCAAAGTAATGTAAGCAAGTCAGAAATGTTCATCAATTACTTTTCTGCAAATAGGTATCTAACTGGAATTTATCTTCTACTGGCAAAAGAACCAACAAAAAGAAAACATCCTATTGTAACTGTAATTTAGTAATAACAAACTTATACTGCCATTCCAAGAGAACCTATTCAGATTTGCTGGATAGTGTGGGTTCACGTCTCCCTAAGATAGTTGCTCAGCCTCTGTAGAGCATTTAAGCCTAATTAACAAGGTCAAACTTAAGTCATGCGATTAAGAAAAGCAGTCCCTTAAGTTAGCCCTGAGGCAGCCATGGGTATGGACTTCATTTTCTTAGCCTCGGCATATGAGGGCGGGTGGCCAATACTCTCCCTCACCATCTCATCTTCCCACCGACAGTGTACAGTCAGAGTACTCATTTTAGCTGAGTTCGCTATTAAGCAGAGCTTAAATTGAGTTAATTTTAAAACTGGATTAACGTCCATATTATGTCTGAATGCAATAATGTAACAAAGCATAATCAAATAAGAATTAAAGATATTGCAATTGCAGTATATGTATTTCTAAGACCAGTCTAAATTTACAGTTTATAGGCCCCTAGGGGCTTGTGTAAACTGCTGTAAACCATAAACTAAAAACGCTCACCTTTAGATACATGAACTGTTAAACCACTACGAGTCTTAAAGTTCATGGGTTGAACATAGTCAGCTGCCGAAGCATGTGCCAGACTGGAAGTATCATTTGGTTGCGTTTGAGCTGGACTGTCATTCCGTCCACCGATAAAGTCAAAGAGTTTCTGCTTGGCTTCTTCCATGCACGAATATGGTCCAATAAGACATGGATCATCGCTTCTAAGAAAGAAGACACCCGCTTCTTCCAGCTCAGCAATTAGTTGCTGAGGCATACTTTGATTAAATGCAAAAGGAAGCTCAATCCTTTCTTTGACAATTCCTGCCTCTGAAACCTTTTGATAGAGCTGGGCGAATTCCTCAATGGCATCATCTACACGTTTCTTGGCTTTATCGGAATAGTCTAGTGCAAAAGGAACAACTTCTAAACTCTGTGCTATTCCTTCATTTGAATATCTGTAAACAACTCGTGAGATGCACAAGTGTTTTTGGGTAATACAGTCCAACTTGTCTTTGTGTTTAGACTTCAGATAATACCAGACATGTTGATCAACTGGAATCCTCTGCGAAAGGGAGAGGTCAACTTGCTCACTGCTCGGAATAAAATCTCTTCGTGCAATGCGACTTCTTTCAACTTTAAGTCTTGCTGCATCAAAAATAACATGCAAATATTCAGAAATTAAGCTTTTACTTGATATTATCTGAAGTAAGAGAATTGCAACTTTTTATTAATAAACTACAACAGATTATTTAAAAAACAGTAAAAAGCATTACAAAAGTTAATTTTGTATTGAAAAAATTGCATACACATTGCAGCATGCATTCTCACATTATGTAATCAGAAAACTCACACTAATCCAAAAACAAGTTTCTATCTCTGCAAGTGATTAGATACAAAAAGTTTTATTATAAAATTTAATATTTCTGACGTAACAGAAAATATTCGTCAGATATTAGTTAATATTCTTATGTCTCTGATTAACGTGTCAATAACATCAAGCCACGCTTCTACATGAATGACAAATGCTTAGGAGAAATCTCAAAGGTTCTATGTAATTGTTCACAAGCAAATTCTAATACGCTATATAAATCTATAAGTACAATGCAATATAAACGTTTTTATTTATAGCCCTTATTATTAAATTGTATTAAAATTGCATTGAGATTGCCTCTGTTTCCTGAAATGAAATCAAAGAACATTAACATAAACCAGATAACTTAAAATATATTAAATGCAGACATATTAATTTTTACAAAGCGAAAGCAGGCAATTGAGGCAAAGTAATAAATTCTGCTCACTGCTACATTTCGCATTTACAGATTATGACATTATCATTGTGTTTGGAGACTTACTTGCTGTGAAAATGCAACAGTGCAAAGAAAACGAAGCTAGTGAATTTCACAACACTGACTCATTAAACAGTCTAGAAACCTAGAACATTTAAATCCATACACAATCAGTGCAACCACAAAATTTTATATAATTTATTACACTGTAGTCGTGATCAGCAGAGCTGTAACAAATGTATACTTACAATCAGATTCCTTCTGAAGTCTTCCAATCATATTTCCTCTTCCGCTGATGAACTCCTTAAAATCACCTGGTATAAATTCGATCCCTGCTACACTGACTTGTCCCATGGCTTGTGGTTGTGTCTGATTTAATTTGTCAAAGCTATCTTTCAAGTCTTTGTATTGGTAGACTATGTCAAAAGTTGTTGCTTCTTCCGGGCCTTGTAACATTTCTTCTATTCGAGTGTTGAAACTTGAAAGTCTGAGGATTTCTCTTTCGATTTCGTCAGTTTTCATCTTCAAGTCTTTTACAACTCTTTCTTCCTCTTTATTCTGCTCTTCCAGAAGTAAAAGCCTCTGACTGAAGACAACGTATACTATGTCGAAATACTCTTCCTTGATTGCCGACTTAGATTTATCTAGTAGGTTACGAAATTTCTTTAACTCTTCTTCTATCTCAGACTTCTGAGTTTTCACTTGAAACAAGATGGGTATGATGCTCTTCATGTAACCCTCGAGTAGCGTCCGTGCCTCTTTCGCACATCTACTTATCTTACAGCAATCATGTTTCTGATGGTCATCTTCTATACAATCCAAACAAATGGCCACTTTGCACTGCACACAGTAAAGGACCAATTCTTCACCACTGTGCTTCTTACATGATCCTTTTGTCACTTTGGTTTTGCTCACATCTACTACTCTGGAACTCTCATCCAACACTGAATTTAAAGAATAATTTTTTGGCAAACCCTCAAAGCCAATAGATGGAATTTGAAACTTTGTCCTGCAGTTTGGGCAGTCTGGACCCGAACCTTTGCTTCTTCCATGCTTCGTGATGCAGCCCAGGCAGAAAGTATGACCCCAAGGCAAAACACGTGGATCTTTGAATGTTCCAAGACAAACTGGGCAGTCAGTGACTCTTGTGACACCAATAGCAGCCATTTTCAATGTGCTGAAAGCAGCTATAACAATACACAAATTTCGATGCTTATTTTCATATTGCTGCAAAGACTCCATTATTAAAAATCTACATTTCTTTCCATATAACTGCCTGTGAAAAAGAAGTTGGTTATCGTACATTTCATTACAAAAAATGACCAATTTCTTCCTTTTGTGGGATCACAGAGGTACCATGACATTGGAGAAACACTCATTCATACCAGATAGGTATAATGTAATTTAGGACCCTGGAATTTTAGGCTGGTCAAAAATAAATTTGACAGATCTCTGCAGAATTTTCGTGTCAGCTGACTGCGGTGACTTCATAAAGTAAGGGTGATCATATATTGTACTATTGATCTTACATAGGTCAAGAAGTTATTAGATTAGAAAGACAGGTGATCTATCGTTTTAGCGTCCCCGATTTATTTAGAATGGGTTCTTCACATAAAAGGACCATTCGAAAGGATTTCATTTCAAGAAGAGATAAGAACGAACCATGCAAAGACCTCCAATACCAGCTCTAGCTCCTTACTTAGTCATGTTTCTTCCTAATAAATGTTGTTTATGGTTTTGTTATTTTACAAACTTATATTCTGGTGTGCGCGATCTACAATGTCATGTTAGGCTAACGTTGAAATTAATTTTTGCCGCTCAAACGACAAGCTACAATACTGTGGTATAATCGGGGACGTTGAAACGATAGATTGCCATAATATTTACCATTAGGCCCCTATATTAAATCTCAGTTGAAGTATTATTTCAAATTCATTGTAATTCAAAATCAACATTTCGGTCTGTCCGCTGAAATCAGAGAAATTTCGAGGGCAACTCCAAGGAACTACAGATTCCTTGATGCAACACTAAGGACCTCGCTACGTTAAAATAATATCATTATTCGTTTATTGGCACACAAAAACAGCTGACACACCACAACTGAATACAGCAAGTTCAAAAGAATAATAAAGATAATAGATAACCAGCCCGCCGAGCTCTGACAAGGCCCTTCTCGATCCTACACCGTTGTTCTGTATTGGTGAGATCCCCACCACTGGGTATGGCGTAAATCTGGCTAAAGTTATTCTTGCAACCAATGTAGCCCGAGCAACCTCATGAAACCTGAGGATGCAGAGTGCATGACAGGTTCCCATGCACTTGGCCAAGATAACTATCTGCTACATTGTACGTGTGTTGTGATTTTAAGGTTTGCTTGGATGGTGAGTTTGGTGACGCCTAAATCTTAACCGCCGGCACTCTGCTTACTTCATTTAGCGTCTCAGGGAGCACGCCACCGCGTCGACGGGGAATTACCATCTCTCTGGTGACTGGTCTAACATCGATTTAGCTTGAGGTTATTACATTCAGCCCAGGAAGATATTGTCTCAAGCTCTTCAAACAGGCAAACAGAGCCAGTCGACTTTATGGACATGACAACTTGTTAGGCGGTTCTGACAATGACAAGACTTAGTTATTATTATTGCTATTGTGCGTCTACGTTTACAGGACGAATCAACATGTTTAACATTATCCGAATTTTCGTGCCGCTGCCTAGGCTGGGCGTATGCGTCCATATAGACGTTGAATGCTAATACTTTAGCTGTGTGAAATTTGATGAATTCTTTTATATTGCAATGTATTGGGTAAGATCTATTAGTTAAAGACAAAAGACAGACAGAGAGATGGCCAGACAGACATACACACGGACAGTAAGAGACAGACAGACGGACAAACAGATGGCCGGCCATAAGCCTTCATACAGTGAACTTGTTAGACGGGTCAGTAAATGACAAAGCATTAATGGTCTTGCTGTTGCACACCTATGTTTAATATTATCCGGATTCTCGCGCCGATGGATCAATATTTCCGGCTTAAGTTTTGTGCAACTAAACAATCAATTTTTGTAAATATTCATAGGTAATTGAATTCTTTTTATTTCTTTTTATTGAGGAGTAGGGCGTACACTTGTGACTGTTTTCTAAGGGACTGTCCATAAAATTAATGATAGTTAAACGAATTCCTTCAGCCTTCTCATTAATAATTATGCTTACAGAGAGTTCCAGTAAGCTTTGGATTTAAAAACAAGAATACGGAATCAAACTGTGATTGTTTTAAGCATACAAGTAAAACATCAAACGTTATTTATCTATACTTTCAAGCCCATTTATCATTCAGATTAAAAGCATGCTACCTATACCCTGCTAGCATTGCCACATGGAGCCTATGCAGGACTCATATTCGGAGCCTATGTAGGACTCATATTCCCAACATGGAACCTGTACAGAACCCACACGAGCCCCATCTAACAACAAACATGCTGGCAGGGTTACAATACACTCCTCGGTTATGTTAGTTATGGTTAGTATTAATTGTAATCTATGTTACTTAGGTTATGTCAAAAAATGACCTTGGCAATTAATTCAAACATACGATCAGTTAACAATCAACTGCTAATGAAGTAGTTAATGTCAAATCAGCATTACTGGCCCATAAAAAGGAATGACAGTACTTAACTTTGATGACTTAACCCTTACTTAACGACGAGCTCCATTGGTTTCCCAGACAATATTAGTACACGTAATAAAAATTATATTGTTAAAGTGCTAAAAAGGTGACTTCTAGTTGTCTCTAAATTGTTTCGTTAACTGATGAAATTTCTGTTCTTAATTATAATTAACACCATTTAGGCTAGAGCAGATAGAACCACCGATCAGTTTTCTCTTAAGGTGGCGCTATACAAATTTCAAATTAAAATAAATTTGCAAGTTGGATCTGTAAACCATAGCATCAAAGTGATAATGTCTAGAATTAACAGTGGTAAGCAATGTACACAGTTTTATTGCATTCAGTCAATTAACCTTGGCTTAACATTTCTTTCAACTGGCTCCTGCTTCTCAGACAGCTGCACAAGAACTATTTGCACTTTAAGTGCATTAGCAGCTGCATTGATCCATACATCTGGATCATACCCTTCACAGGATTCAAAATATTAGCAGATGCCTCCAAAGGATTCTTAACAACATCTGCCCATGACCATTGTTTGACTGGCTCTTTGTTAGTGCAAAACATCTTGTAATAAGTCTTAATTGTTGTCCAACTCCTTTTGAATTACTTCAGCAACTTAAGGCAAATGAAACTAAGATTGAAAATCTTTCTGCAGGCAGTTGCAATGGCTTATGTAAAACAACTGCAAATGGAATGCTGTATTGTTTCTGTTCTTTGACGACCAACCACATCAGCATGCAGATCCAACGGTTCTGTCCTGAAAACAATAACAAACACATAATGGCAAAAACTGGAGCAACTGCAGGTCTATCAACGACTAATGCCAGGATGACTCAGACCTGTATTCCCCATGTGTGGAAGACTCAAGAATTCCAAAGACCAAGTCACCGGAACTTCTCCAGTTTCAACCTTTATTTCTTCCCATGAACATTTGGCTCTAACTCTGTGTAGGTCTTGAGTGCATTTGCTGGTTGCTAGCGAGCAGGTTACTAGGGAACTGAATGTTAGTGATCTAACTGGGCAAGGAGCTAGATTTTAAGGAGCTATAGTTAATAGGCAACTGGTTCCCATGGAACTGGTTGCTAGGGAGCTTGTTACCAGAGAACAGTTTGATAGGGAGCTGAGGGACGAGTAGGAGATTTTTTAAGAAATTTCCACTGGTGGCGATATTTCGAAAAGGGCACTTTCCGCGCGTTATTTTAAGGCAAATGCACTGTCTCAGAAAAACTTGGAAAAGGACATACAATATTTTTATTATTTTTAAAATATTATGTTGAACTTTTAAGCAGTCAAATTACTGGAAAGAAACAAATTCTGAAATAGGGTAACACTGATTACTGAAATAAGATGAATGTTAAGGAAACTAGAAAAAATGGCCATCTTCTCTGAAAACTTTATGAGCGAAATCTCTTCTTGAGTAAATGTCTAAATTTGGTTCACGCTCTCTTCGATTCCGGGCAGAAAGAAAATGTACAATGGCCATTCTTGGATCGTAGTGAGCAGTTCCCACTCCATTCAAGGCAATGCTAAGTCGTGCATTGATTTGTCAGAGTTCATGCTACTTCTGTGATCGTCCACAACCAAGTTGTGATGTGATACAATTCTCTCAGTTTGCATTGAATGTGGTGACAAAGTCGCAATTGCTGACAACACCACAAATTATAAAGATTTCACGTCTGCTGTGGTTTGCATTTACGGTATGTCAAGGTCAATAAAATGATTTACGGTAATCATTTCATCATTGGTGGCAACTGGTTATACTAAAAAGGGCAGAATTCACTGGTGGGGAAAATGGCAAGGACTGGTGGGGAATTTGAGAGGGCTGGTGGGGAATTTCCCCACCAGTCAACATGTTAAAAATGCCCTGGGGACGAGGTTGGTTGATAAGAAAAAAGTATGGGTTCGAAACTCGCCCAAGAGAGTTATTGTGGGCACTTTGAGCAAGCTGTTCACTCACAATTGCTCAATGCCATCGACGCTCTGTCGTATGTGCACTTCTGAATTTTGGAAAGAGAGCAGTATTAAATGCAGTTGTATCGTATAAACAAAGGAAGGAATGAAAACTAAACATCCAAGAACTACAAAACAAAGAGATCTGTAGTCTACAAATGGTCGACAACTCAACAGCAAATGAAGCAGTCTACAAGAACTATGCATTAAACGTGCAGATAGTTCTTGTTCACCTGTCTAAGGACCTCTTGGTACATCGGACTCGGACTGCTCAGCACCGTGCATATGCATCGGCTGGACCCTTGCTCTGGAATTCATGATCTTCCCTCTATGACTAGTTCCACAATCTTAACAGGGGGTAATGCTGACTTGTGGGCTCTTCGCACCATAGAACGAGTATGCGCATATTACGAATATTAAGATTTTTAGAAATTTACGAATATTGACGAATATTAAAATGGCCAACGAATATTAAAAATTTCAAGTTCCTTTAATTCTTAATTCTTCAAAATCCTTACTCATAAATGACATCTTTTGACGGAAGTGACCATCGTGTGTTTTTCCGGAATTTGCCGCCCCTTAAAAATGCCGCCTTTAAGCAGCCGCCTATTATCTCCTATACCTAAGGCTGGCACTGAGCGTCGTAGCTATTTGATATTTGGACCTAGACGAGTGACATCAATATTAAACAACATACAGCGACATTATGCGTCAGCCTAATTCCTTATCAGTCAACCGCCTCTGACTTATAAGGCAAGCACTAAGCTGAAGGCATCATTCGAACTAATTGAAACGAATCTTCTTCATAATACTGGCATTACCCATACTGAGTGTGGGGTTTTCGGAGATTGGAGAGACTGCAGATAGATACAGAAACAGACAGACAGACAGACGGACAAAGACTGAGAGTGAGAGTGTGTGTGTGTGTGAGAGAGAGAGAGAGAGAGAGAGAGAGAGAGAGAGAGAGAGAGAGAGAGAGAGAGAGAGAGAGAGAGAGAGAGAGACTTTGATTCGGGTCAGATCATTTGCCCTCAGCTTGGCTTGGAACATTATACACAAGGAGTCTCGATCATTCCCTTGGTTCTGTCTCACAGTCTCACAAACACAAAGGCTATATTGTTATGCATGAAACAGCTTAGCGCGCAAATGATAATTTTTATCGTATTAATGTTACCACAAAGCCAAAACTTGTGTGAGATTCGTCACCTTTGGCTCTATAGTATAGATTCCCGGGCCTCTGGTTATGGTCGGCTTTTTTTTACAGAGTACCTCAAGGGTAGGGTAAGATTTGGCTAAGCGTACCAGCTTACGGACCACAGCACTTAGTATAGCGCCGCATAACCACTGCACATGTTCTTAATTAGTAGTCTTAAATAAGTTCGTAACCAAAAGGAAAACAGTGACGTCATCAACGAATATTTACGAATATTTGAATATTAAAAATAACCTAATATTCACGAATATTTACGAATATTAAAGCCTGTAGTCACGAATTCTCGTTCTATGCTTCGCACTGAGAAAGCCTCTGATTAGATCAGTGTTTCTTAACCAGTGTTCGACCGAACCCCTGGGGTTCGGTGAGCCAGTGCCAGGGGTTCGGCAGAGGTCCTCTGAAATATATACATATTCAGGGTCAGTGAGTGTGAGTGAAAAATCATTTGCTATTTTATTTTTATTTTTCGACTTTTATTTAATAAAGTTTGTTTGAAATAGATTGCCTACCAGGCCCTACCTTATGAAATTTAAAGCTGTTCATCCTGTTAACCTTAGTTATGTCTTACTGCACCTCCCGATAATTTTGATGCGCCAAATGGAAGGCATTGCTAAAGCTGCCCTTGAAATCCTCACACCGTTTGTCACATCATATCTCTGTGAGCAAGGATTCTCAAAATTGGTGCACGAGATTAAATCCAAGAAAAGGAGCAGGCTTGATTGCGAAAATGACATGAGAGTGCATGATATGAGTCTTTCCAAAACAGAGACATGCATTTCTCACATTGGTTCCAAACGGCAACAACAAGGACACATTAAGATGCAATTGGTAGTGTTGGTACAGTTAGTTAACTGTTAGTAGTTCATGTATTGAATGTATTAATATTGTATCACATTTTGGTACAATTTTTTATTTCCTTTTGTTCCCATTAGTTAAAAAATTATTGTTCAAACTTGAGGGGTTCGGTGAGTGGTCATGGATTTCTCTTGGGGTTCGGCTCACTTGAAAAGGTTAAGAACCACTGGATTAAACTGTACTGGGAAAGGCGCTTTAGAAATCCATAAATTACATTACATAACGCAAGGAGTACAATCCAGTCTGAAGAAATTTTAAGCCAAGGTTAAGTGATTGCAATGACACTCTGCACATTGCTTATCACTGGTATAGACATCATCATTTTGATGCTCTGGTTAAGAAATCGACACTGATTGTCTGCAACTAAATAGGCCAAACTTGTGTCTGCTATTGGTAGATATTTGCTTTATCTGTCAGTAATGTAGTAATTTGTTCTGTACATCAGTACAGAATAATGTACAAAACGATGTACTGATGTATTCAATATACATTATGAAGTACTGCTAATTGTACTTGCAAAATAAGTACTTGCACAAGGGGAAATCATAAGGAAGTAAAGTTCTGCAATTATTATAGTGTATGAATTAATCAGTTCAAATCTATTTAAGGCAGCCTTTGCAGGGTGCAGAGTAAACTGATGCAAGTAATTTATAAGCAAGTACACCAAGCAAGTAAACAAATTTTATAACTGTTTCTAAGCTCCATCTCACTATTCTCTAAGTAGTAAGTGTAATGAAATATGCATACTTTGTTATATACTTACGAATGGACAGGTTGTTCTGGACCAATGCTGCTGTCTTCATGAGTCATCAAAGATTGGAATACTCTCTTCATGTTGGATACAGTTGCTTCATCATAATCTACGAAATGAATTTCACGCAAGATTTTCTTCCTACTTGATGCATAGTGGTCATCAAACATTTTCAAAGCCTCAAACGACGCTCTGCCAACAATTTCTATCGGAATACCAAACTTTCCTAAAATATGTAAACAGTGTAAAATGAAACTAGGATAGAAAATATCAAATTTACTTGCAAACAAAATTATCTAAAATATTTACGATTCTTAGACTATTTCTAGCAACATGTTGTTACGAACAATGTCATCGGATACACTATTCCAGATTGCTGATGCAGAACTGTTGAATCAAGACCGGGAGAATTCAGAGTGGGAGTCTCAAAACCAGAGATGGATTAACAATCTGCACCCCAAGGCTGAGTTTCTTTGCCACCTCTAATTTTATGTCCCAACGTTTTAACTTTAAACTAATGGCATTATAACTGCAGTTAATAATTGTCGCCTTTTAAACTTTAAACTAATGGTATTATAACTCCAGTTATTTATTGTCGTCTTGCTCACAGTCAGTTTATGTTATACTTAATGCACATTTTTTTACTTTTGTAATAGTTGAGTTTTGCTGCCCTCTGAAAAGTGCTGACACTAGACCATGGCCCTGCTTGTTCGTAAAGTAAGTCTGCCACAGCTTCAAAGCCAGGGACAGATTGTGTAGCTGATTGCAAAAGATCTGAATGGCTTATAGCGCTGTAAGGAAGATTAACACCAGGTAACACCAGGTATACGGAGGTTCATTAGTTGAGAGAATCTTGGTTGTCAGAAGAGTAAGTGATGCTGGATCTGACAGACAGCCAGCATAAAAAGCCAGTATATAAATGATGTGATGACATCTGCAGGCTCCTGTCACAATTCGAGACAACAATTTCTCTACACATTGCAGGTTGACAATAAATTTAGACTTGGCAGAGCTGGTACAGCAGCGAATTACAATACTGGCAAGTCTAGCAAAGTGGTCTTCAACAGCGATGAGAAAAACAGTAACAACTTTGATAAGCAGACACATTGTCATGCACAGTTATGGCAAAGACAGTAAGATTTTATTCATAGAAAAATTGCAAATGTAATGGAACGTTTATGAAAGCGCCGCTCAATAATTCGTTACTCTTAATTAAGAATTAATTAGCTTATTTCCATGTTGCTCATTTTATTGATAAATATGCTAGCAGGAGAAAAACATAAAAGTAACTGCTGGTTGTCGAGAAATCCTGAACTTACCTGAACTGATTGCTGGAATTCCCAATGAGCGAACTTTCAGGTGTTCATTGGCGTAGTTTAGACAGTAGAATACAGTTAACTTAACAAGACCAAAAAACTCTCCATCATCTTTTGCATGGAACTTCATGGGGCCCACTGTGTGAATCACATACTTGATAGCGCTAAGATTTCCAGCTGAAGTGTGCATCACAGAAGTAATCCCCAGTTTTCCCTCTTTCCTGATGTATTCATCGCATTCTCTTTGAAAAGAATCTCCTGCTGCTTTGGCGATTCCATGTGCAACACGACCACCACGCGTCAGATCCGCATTTGTAGGCCTCACTATGGCATCCAGCGACCGATATACAAGGTCACCTGTAGCCGAAGTAATATAAGCAAGTCAGAAATCTTCATCAAATACTTTTCAGCAACTAGGCATCTAACTGGAATTTATCCTCTACTGGCAAAAGGACTTACAAAAAGAAAATATCCAACGTGGGTGATAGTGAGTGTGGGTTCACGTCTCCCTAAGACAGTTGCTCTGTACAGCATTCAAGCCTAATTAACAAGGTCACGTCCTTAAGCCGAACTTAAACTGATTAGGTCCCTATATTTAGAAAGCGGATCCACTTCCATATTACGCCTGAATGTAATGATTTGATGCACATATAAAAATACTTAAATCAGAATTACAGATATTGCGATTGCAGTACATGCATTTCTAAGATCAGTCTAAAGTGACAGTTTACAAGGGATCGCATAAACTGCTGTAAACCATAAATTAGGGTACACTAATAAACGCTTACCTTGAGACACATAAACTGCTAAACCACTAGGCGTCTTAAAGATCATGGGTTGAACACGGTCTGCTGCTGATGCTTGTGCCCGACTGAAGTTATCACTTGGTTGCGTTTGTGCTCGACGTCCACGGATAAAGTCAAAGAGTTTCTGCTTGGCTTCTTCCATGCAAGAATATGGTCCAATAAGACTAGGACCATCGCTTTTAAGAAAGAAGACACCCGCTTCTTCCAGCTCAGCAATTAGTTGCTGAGGCATGCCTAGATGTAATGCATAAGGAAGCCTAATGTTATCTTTGACAATTCCTTTCTCTGAAACCTTTTGATAGAGCTTGGCGAATTCCTCAACGGCATCGTCCACATGTTTCCTGTCGAAATTGTTTACTGCGCAAGGAACAACTTCTAAACTGTGAATTATTTCCTCATTTGAAGATTCATAAACAACTCGTGAGATACACAAGTGTTGCTGGGCAATACAGTCCAACTTGTCTTGGTGCTTACGCCTCAGGTAATACCAGACATGTTGATCAACTGGAATCCTCTGTGAAAGGGATAGGCCATCTTGCTTACTGCTCGGAATAAGATCTCTTCGTACAATCCGACTTCTTTCAACTTTAGGACTTGCTGCATCAAAATTAACACGCAAAGATTCACGAATAGAGCTTTTACTTGACAATTTCAAATACATTAAAAGGAGACATATAATTCTTACAAAGCGAAATCAGGGAAAGTAATACATTCTGCTCACTGAGGTTTCCAATTCCCTTATTGCAGTGCTGTCCAACCTTTTTGACACCGCGAGCCACCGAAGAAGTAATTTTTGAAGCCGCGGGCCGCACCAGTAAACTCAAAAGCAGCGACTAAAATTTATTGAAAATTATTAACTGTATTATAATTAATGATGGAGTTATCATAATGAATGCGTTTTGGGAATCGGATTGTATGTTCACATTGTCAAATGATAAGCCAAGTTACGAACGTAAAGCTATGCAAGTAGGCCAGTGACTGTCTTTTACTTTATTTTAACAGAAATTGCAAATATTTAGCGAGCTTCGGCGGGCCACTTAGAATCTGCCGGCGGGCCGCATGCATTAACAGATTATGACATTGCCATTGTGTTTCGAGACTTATTTGCTGTGCAAATGCAACAGCGCAAACAAACGAAGCTAGTGAACTCCACTACACTGGTTCATTAAACTGTCTAGAAATCTAGATCTTTAAACACTTTAATCATTAAAGAAGACCTGCACTGGTTTTCCAGTCACTTTTAGAACACTCTCGTCGTTAAAGCGTTAAAATGCACACACAATCAATGCAACTGCAAAATTTATATAATTTATGACAATGTAGTCAGGATCAGCGGAGCTGTAACAAATATATTATACTTACAATCAGATTCCATCTGAAGTCTTCCAATCATATTTCCTCTTCCGCTGATGAACTCCTTAAAATCACCTGGTATAAATGTGATGCCTTTAACACTGACTTTTCCCATGGCTTGTGGTTGTATCTGATTTAATTTGTCAAAGCTATCTTTGAAGTCTTTGTATTGGCAGACTATCTCAAAAGTTGTTGCTTTTTCTGCTCCTTGTAGCATTTCTTCTATTTGAGTGTTGAAACTTGCAAGTCTGAGGTTTACACTTTCAATTACGTCAGTTTTCATCTTCAAGTCTTTTACAACTCTTTCTTCCTCTTTACTCAGTTCTTCCAGAAGTAAACGTCTCTGACTGAGGATAAGATGTAATATGTTGACATACTCTTCATTGATTGCCGACTTAGATTTATCTAGTAGATTACGAAATTTCTTTAACTCTCCTTCTATCTCAGACTTCTGAGTTTTCACTTGAAACAAGACGGATTTGATGCTCTTCGTGTAACCCTCGAGTAGCGTCGATGCTGTCGCCTATGGAGAGGTGCTGCATGCAGTTGCCTATGGAAAGGCTTTGGATGATGTCGCCTATGGAGGCTCTGGATGATGTCGTCTATGGAAAGGCTCTGGATGATGTCGCCTATGGAGAGGCTCTGGATGATGTCGCCTATGGAGAGGCTCTAGATGATGTCGCCTATGGAAAGGCGCTGTATGCTGTCGCCTATGGAGAGGTGCTGCATGCAGTTGCCTATGGAAAGGCTCTGGATGATGTCGCCTATGGAGAGGCTGTGGATGATGTCGCCTATGGAGAGGCTCTGGATGATGTCGCCTATGGAAAGGCTCTAGATGATGTCGCCTATGGAGAAGCTCTGGATGATGTCGTTCTGGATGATGTCGCCTATGGAAAGGCTCTGGATGATGTCGCCTATGGAGAGGCTCTGGATGCCGGAGTCGCCTATGGATGGAGGCTCTGGATGATGTCGCCTATGGAGAGGCTCTGGATGATGTCGCCTATGGAAGGCTCTGGATGTCGCCTATGGAGAGGCTCTGGATGATGTCGCCTATGGAGAAGCTCTGGATGATGTCGCCTATGGAAGGCTCTGGATGATGTCGCCTATGGAGAGGCTCTGGATGATGTCGCCTATGGATGAAGGCCTATGGATGATGTCGCCTATGGAGAGGCTCTGGATGATGTCGCCTATGGAGAGGCTCTGGATGATGTCGCCTATGGAGAGGCTCTGGATGATGTCGCCTATGGAAAGGCTCTGGATGATGTCGCCTATGGAGAGGCTCTGGATGATGTCGCCTATGGAGATGAGGCTCTGGATGATGTCGCCTATGGAAAGGCTCTGGATGATGTCGCCTATGGAGAGGCTCTGGATGATGTCGCCTATGGAGAGGCTCTGGATGATGTCGCCTATGGAGAGGCTCTGGATGATGTCGCCTATGGGAGGCTCTGGATGATGTCGCCTGGATATGGATGGAGGCTCTGGATGATGTCGCCTATGGAAGGCTCTGGATGATGTCGCCTATGGAGAGGCTCTGGATGATGTCGCCTATGGAGAGGCTCTGGATGATGTCGCCTATGGAAAGGCTCTGGATGATGTCGCCTATGGAAAGGCTCTGGATGATGTCGCCTATGGAGAGGCTCTGGATGATGTCGCCTATGGAGAGGCTCTGGATGATGTCGCCTATGGAGAGGCTCTGGATGATGTCGCCTATGGGAGGCTCTGGATGATGTCGCCTATGGAAAGGCTCTGGATGATGTCGCCTATGGAGAGGCTCTGGATGATGTCGCCTATGGAGAGGCTCTGGATGATGTCGCCTATGGAGAGGCTCTGGATGATGTCGCCTATGGAGAGGCTCTGATGATGTCGCCTATGGAGGCTCTGGATGATGTCGCCTATGGAGAGGCTCTGGATGATGTCGCCTATGGAGAGGCTCTGGATGATGTCGCCTATGGAGAGGCTCTGGATGATGTCGCCTATGGAGAGGCTCTGGATGATGTCGCCTATGGAGAGGCTCTGGATGATGTCGCCTATGGAGAGGCTCTGGATGATGTCGCCTATGGAGAAGGCTCTGGATGATGTCGCCTATGGAGAGGCTCTGGATGATGTCGCCTATGGAGAGGCTCTGGATGATGTCGCCTATGGAAAGAGTTGTATGCTGTCGCCTATGGGAGTGCTGCCTATGGCCTATGGAAAGGCTGTGGATGATGTCGCCTATAGAAAGGCTCTGGATGATGTCGCCTATGGAGAGGCTCTGGATGATGTCGCCTATGGAGAGGCTCTGGATGATGTCGCCTATGGAGAGGCTCTGGATGATGTCGCCTATGGAGGAGGCTCTAGATGATGTCGCATATGGAAAAGCGCTGGATGCTGTCGCCTATGGAGAGGTGCTGCATGCAGTTGCCTATGGAAAGGCTCTGGATGATGTCGCCTATGGAGAGGCTCTGGATGATGTCGCCTATGGAAAGGCTCTGGATGATGTTGCCTATAGAGAGGCTCTGGATGAAGTCGCCTATGGAAAGGCTCTGGATGATGTCGCCTATGGAGAGGCTCTGGATGATGTCGCCTATGGAAAGGCTCTGGATGATGTCGCCTATGGAGAGGCTCTGGAATGATGTCGGCTATGGAAAGGCTTTGGATGATGTCGCCTATGGGGAGGCTCTGGATGATGTCGCCTATGGAAAGGCGCTGTATGCTGTCGCCTATGGAGAGGTGCTGCATGCAGTTGCCTATGGAAAGGCTCTGGATGATGTCGCCTATGGAGAGGCTGTGGATGATGTCGCCTATGGAAAGGCTCTGGATGATGTCGGCTATGGAAAGGCTTTGGATGATGTCGCCTATGGAGAGGCTCTGGATGATGTCGCCCATGGAGAGGCTCTAGATGATGTCGCCTATGGAAAGGCGCTGTATGCTGTCGCCTATGGAGAGGTGCTGCATGCAGTTGCCTATGGAAAGGCTCTGGATGATGTCGCCTATGGAGAGGCTGTGGATGATGTCGCCTATGGAAAGGCTCTGGATGATGTCGCCTATGGAAAGGCTCTAGATGATGTCGCCTATGGAGAAGCTCTGGATGATGTCGCCTATGGAAAGGCTCTGGATGATGTCGCCTATGGAGAGGCTCTGGATGATGTCGTCTATGGAGAGGCTCTAGATGATATCGCCTATGGAGAGGTTCTGGATGATGTCGCCTATGGAGAGGCTCTAGATGAGTGGTTCCCAAGCTCTTTTGATGGAGGGCAAAGTCTTACTTTTAAAATATCATGGATGCCATGAGATCTATGGAGCCGTCCTCAGTTGCAGTGGCGTAACTAGGGGTTCGCGCGCCCGGGAGGCAAGAATTTCCTATGGAATTTTTCTGGATTCCGCCAAAATTTCTGATGACTTTTTTTGCTTTTCCATCTTTTTCGTGAACAAATTCGTCAGAAGCCTCATTTTGCGCCCGCCTCTCCCGCGCCCCATGCAAAACTCATGTATAATAGTTACTTTTTTACTTTTTTCCACTATTTCTTTAATGGAAAAAAAATTGTCAGAAGCCTAAATCAAGAAAACATGGTAATTTAATTTCGCCTAAAATTTGTGAGTGACTGTCTATGGGCCACATTAAAAGGATTGGCGGGCCACTTTTGGCCCGCACGGTTTGGGAACCAGTCTAGATGATGTGGCATATGGAAAAGCGCTGGATGCTGTCGCCTATGGAGAGGTGCTGCATGCAGTTGCCTATGGAAAGGCTTTGGATGATGTCGCCTATGGAGAGGCTCTGGATGATGTCGTCTATGGAAAGGCTCTGGATGATGTCGCCTATGGAGAGGCTCTGGATGATGTCGCCTATGGAGAGGCTCTAGATGATGTCGCCTATGGAAAGGCGCTGTATGCTGTCGCCTATGGAGAGGTGCTGCATGATGTCGCCTATGGAAAGGCTCTGGATGATGTCGCCTATGGAGAGGCTGTGGATGATGTCGCCTATGGAGAAAGGCTCTGGATGATGTCGCCTATGGAAAGGCTCTAGATGATGTCGCCTATGGAGAAGCTCTGGATGATGTCGCCTATGGAAAGGCTCTGGATGATGTCGCCTATGGAAAGGCTCTGGATGATGTCGCCTATGGAGAAGCTCTGGATGATGTCGCCTATGGAGAGGCTCTGGATGATGTCACCTATGGAGAGGCTCTGGATGATGTCGCCTATGGAGAGGCTCTGGATGATGTTGCCTATGGAAAGGCTCTGGATGATGTCGCCTATGGAGAGGCTCTGGATGATGTCGCCTATGGAGAAGCTCTGGATGATGTCGCCTATATGGAAGGCTCTGGAATGATGTCGCCTATGGAAGGCTCTGGATGATGTCGCCTATGGAGAGGCTCTGGATGATGTCGCCTATGGAGAGGTGCTGCATGCAGTCGCCTATGGAGAGGCTCTGGATTATGTCGCCTATGGAGAGGCGCTGTATGCTGTCGCCTATGGAGAGGTGCTGCATGCAGTTGCCTATGGAAAGGCTCTGGATGATGTCGCCTATGGAGAGGCTCTGGATGATGTCGCCTATGGAAAGGCTCTGGATGATGTCGCCTATTGAAAGGCTCTAGATGATGTCGCCTATGGAGAGGCTCTAGATGATGTCGCCTATGGAGAGGCTCTGGATGATGTCGCCTATGGAAAGGCTCTGGATGATCTCGCCTATGGAGAGGCTCTGGATGATGTCGCCTATGGAGAGGCTCTGGAATGATGTCGCCTATGGAGAGGCTCTAGATGATGTCGCCTATGGAGAGGCTCTGGATGATGTCACCTATGGAAAGGCTCTGGATGATGTCGCCTATGGAGAAGCTCTGGATGATGTCGCCTATGGAAAGGCTATGGATGATGTCGCCTATGGAGAAGCTCTAGATGATGTCGCCTATGGAAAGGCTCTGGATGATGTCGCCTATGGAAAGGCTCTGGATGATGTCGCCTATGGAAAGACTATGGATGATGTCGCCTATGGAGAAGCTCTGGATGATGTCGCCTATGGAGAAGCTCTGGATGATGTCGCCTATGGAGAAGCTCTGGATGATGTCGCTTGCGTAGCTTTGGCTAGGGGGTGCAATTGGAGCAGAAATCTATAAACCAAATTTCTGCCTGGTGGGGATTTGAACCCCTAACCTCTCGGTTGACACCCCAGCATGCTAGCCACTACAGTATGGCATACCCGAAGCTTATACCATAATAAGGATACAGTTTTATAGGGTTTGTGTTGGAGAGATCCTAAAATGTGGCGATGAATTACCATAAGAAATCTGGAGCTCAAAAAAGGAAAGAAAGATTAGCGAAAGTCAGGAATAGAAACGAGAGACAGACACTCCTTCAAAGTCTTGAATTTTCAATTTTATCAACAGCGGATGATGCAGCAAATCAAGTTGACAATATCATCGCAATATCATCGCTAGTAGTAGCAGTAGTAGTGGAGTTGATGATCATGGCACAGAGTGAGTTGTTGATGTAGTCTATGCATACATTGCAAGTGACATATCCTCACCTCCTGAGATTGGACATCATAATGAGACAACTGTCACAAGTCAAGTTAACGTAGAGCCTGAAAATGGGTATGGAAGCAGTTTCATGCCTGCCTAGCAAGAAAATTAGACTTCGGTGCCGTGATCGAATTGTTTGCAAGCCGGAAAGCCTGCAAAGCACATTTTTGCTACATATAGACTTAATAAGTAGACTTAAGTAGTCATTTAGGCCTGCATTTATTTACTATAATAGTATCTACTATACGGTAAATTTCACTTGTAACTGTAAAAATTAAAATCATTTATCACATTCACATAATGACATTTTCATGTTTTTTTAAATTTCTTTATAACCAGAAATTGATATTTACTTTTACTATTATTAAAATTACCATTATTATTATTCATTAAATGTAGTTTGATAGCCTTTTTACAGGCTTACATCAGATTCGGGCTTACAGATAAAATCGAAAAAACAAGGGGCCCTGATAGACTCTGAAAAGTGTCTGCCCCGGGGCCCGCCTTGGCTCTTAACGCCCATGGAAACTGAACAAAGGTATCTTATGCGTGCATGTAGTAACGTTAAATACTTTTTACTGCACTGAAATTAATAATTATTTGGAAAACTAAAATAAGAAGTAAAATTAATTGAGAACTAAAATAGGAATGATAAGTAAAATTATTTGCAAAGTAAAATTAGAATTAGAAGTAAAATTCAAGGACACAGAACTGAATTAAAACTGAATTAGGAATTATTTTGAGAAGTAACATATCACTGCACCACACAATAGTCGCATCAGGCAGATCAGCTTATTTGCTGGCACTATATCAAATCAAGTTTACAAGAGACAAGTTTCTGTGGTCAATTTCAGAGTTACGTCACAATCTTTGGTCAAGTCGAGGAGACAGCATGTTGTAGGTTAACACTAGGAATCGCACGTTTTCAAAGTACCATGCTACAACAAGGCATTGCATAAATATCCACTTAACTACCAATCGAATTATCATACCGTACCTTCCTGCACCTGACCTATCCTAGTTCCTACCTGGAGTTTGAGACGATGGGCTTCGATCGGAATGATCTTGAGAACTGGCAGGGCCTGGATCAGTTGCTTTGGCTTCTGTTTCAGCAGACTG
Organism: Aporrectodea caliginosa; assembly: GCA_020284085.1. Taxonomy (NCBI): domain Eukaryota; kingdom Metazoa; phylum Annelida; class Clitellata; order Crassiclitellata; family Lumbricidae; genus Aporrectodea; species Aporrectodea caliginosa. The sequence goes on from JACEVL010000569.1 coordinate 308,111, forward strand.
TTCTTCTTCAGATCCCAGGCAGCGCCTTCCAGGTACAGTCCGTGCACAAAACAACCTACAAACAACAACAAACACTTTTTTATTTATTGGTTGCTCAGAGCATTAAGCCTATGAACAGTAAGTTGCAATATAATTGTAATCTAAACATTTCTGCAGCACGCAAAGAAAGCTATGTTGCAAGATACAGCTTATTATACATGCCCTCAGTCAAAAAAAGAGTAAGCGGGTAAGGTCAGAATTGGTTTAGGATGAAGATCCAAGGGTCAGATGGTGGATGATGTTAAGAATTGGAGTATTAGAATGAGAGGTGGGGAAAGAGAATGAATCAGAATAAGATTTGTGGATAAGGAGTGCTTTAGGGTTTGACTGCAAAGACTCAAAGTGGTACAGTGTTAGGAGTTCACAGGATGAATCAGATAATTGCTGTGGTTCTGTGTCAGAGTTTATTCCAGACAGGTGGAGCAGCTACGGATATGGAGCAATTCTTGTCCATTATATCATTTAAAGCGAAGTTCGACTTATACCTTGTATGTATGTATGTATGTATGAGCACTTGTTATAGCGCCCCTTTAAGATTTATACTAGCTCCCGACTACAGCGCGCGGACACTGAATCGGAGTTTCACGCCAGCGCATGAACAATTGCGAGTGAAGGATGCCCAGGGGAGCAGCTTGATGTGGATTCGAACCCGCAACCCTTGCTCCGGCTGCAAGGCACCGAACATACCCCCTACACCATAGGCGTAGCTACATGGAGGCACGAGGAGGCAGTTGCCTCCTCGACTTACTTCTATTGACCAACGACCCCAATAGCCAGAATTTTGCCAATGGTCTGTGAGGTTGCCTCCTCTTGAAATTACGTCTGGCTACGCTCCTGCTCTACACCACCGCGCGCCCACAAGATAATTGTTGTGGTTCTGGTCAGAGTTTAGTCCAAACAGGTGGAGCAGCTACGGATATGGAGCAATTCTTGTCCATTATCTCATTTAAAGCGAAGTTCGACTTATACCTTGTACCTGATACCTTGCAAAGCATGGTAATGGTGCTATAGTAGTCGCTAGAAGTCACTTTATTAGATTAGATTTATAAATGTTGGAAAGTTCACTTAAATGTAAGAGCCCATCTCTTACAGGGTGAGCCTGGAAAGTCTCAACAGGTTTAAAGTGACCCTCACCTTGATGTGCTCTTTCATTGACGTCCTCTGGAGTGGCAAAGGTCGTGACGCATGTGTAGAGCGTGGATTTGTCGAGAGGCCAGGCATTTTTACGGCAGGTCGCTTGGACCAGAGCAGTCAGGTAGGACTCTGGGATATGCAGTCCAGACAACCACATAACAGACGGCTCATGTTCAGTCACCTATTCAACAAACAATGTACAAATGAATTTACTATTCAAGCAATAGGTGGCTGAGCGGCTAAAACCCTTTCCACTCAGCAAGCTGCGTTTAAATCCCAAGTATGTCCTATATGTGCAGGGAAGGAAATTGCCAGAAGTCAGTCAGTTGGCAAAAGAAGAACCAGCCCCTATAGATCAGTTGACCTCCTAACAGTGACACAGTAGTGCTATATGATTATATGGAAAATAAATGCCCTAACATACATTACACTATTGTGTTGTCACATGAATAACACACAAAGGCTAATAATAGATGTTTAGAGGCTGTTAGACTTTTAAACTGCTTCTACAGTTCCATTGGGTTTAACTGACAATGTGCCACCTTGTTACTGTTTTGCAAACATCCAGAAACTGATACGGTGTGATTTTTGCAAACCTTTCAAAGAAACTGCAGCAAGGCTAACAGATCTAAATGGTGCATCATATAAAGATAAACCGAGAAATGTTTCTTCAACTTTCCATCCATTGCTGTTGTAAAATGTCGGCATTTGCTTTAGCTAATCTAATCTTAGAACTTACATGGTGCCAAGGTAACATGCTCAAGGCATCAGCTAATAGCTGCTACTAAGTAAACTCGTTTTGCAAGCCAAATTCCAACTCCAATTGAAAGCCAAGAATAGAGTCCAAGATGAGACAGAAACAGCTACAGAGTCAAATGACTGAAGGAAAAAAGATGAGTCTTTTCCTTGAGTCATTTTGGTACTATATATGGCCATTTATATAGCGCCTTCATCAGTTTCTTGTAAGGCACTATATAAATGGCCATATACATACACGAGTCTTGCACTAATAAAGAATACTTACTTACTTAACGGTGGCTTAGACAGCTTACCCAGAAGTTGTACTGTTGATGGCGCTGTTGAAAGTGCAGCATCCAGTTGCCAAGCAACTTGAGCGTGGCTGGAGCAAGACGTCGCCATACGCCTGGAATGTGTCCGTTGTAGAGAGCCCTGGCAACGTCATCCAACTCGTTGCTCATGCCAACCTCTCCTGCCAACGCCTAAACAGGCAGAAGAAAAATCCTTCATTCATTCATTTATTCACTCATTCATTTTGAGCAGTTTTACAAGACCTCTTCAAAATGTCTAATTGAAGGCGATTGAGCAAAAGGAAATACTCTCAAGTGCATGATGGCCTCGAGTTCAATCTTGTCATTTCCAGGCAGCTTGTCTTCAATATATCCAGTCCTGCAGTCTTTGGAAGCACTTAGAGGTGATGCAGCCCTTGATGAGGTTGCCAGTGGGTCAGAGGGGCAGAGAAGCTGTTAAGTTGGGTGTCGTTTAGGTTGAGAATTGAAAGGTGGAGATCAGATGAGTTACAGTATGAATTCTTGAAGAGGTGAGACTTCAGTTTTGAGTGGAAATCCTGAGGGGTGATAGACAGAGGAGACTGAGGCACTAAACCCATATACAGCTGAACAACAGCGGCCAAAATCCGATGGGTTAAGAAAACCAAAAGTAGGGCTACAGCAGGTAAGCATGGTGAAAGAGACACACAAGTCTTAGGTTTAAACCTGAATGATAAATCAGGAACAGACAGAAATGATCAGAAATGGGCAGCAAAACAGAAAATCCGTCCTTAATAAATACAAACGTCCGAGAATGCTATGCAAAATCTAGGGAAATATTGCAAAAGTTCTTATAGAAAAACCCAGGGCACTATAATTGTGCTTTGCTTGCAAGGTGTCAAGGGAAGTAATGGAAACCAGGAAGACAATCTAAATGAGGATAAAACAGGAATAGGGATAAATATGAGAAGAGCACAGGACAGTGCAAAATTTTCAGTCGAGAAACGCAGTCGCGGGTCGTGACCTTTCGAAGGGTGACAAGCGAACGATTCATCTTGTTGTTGAGAATGTTGAAACGCTCCAACTCCTGCAACAGTACGACTGTTGTCGGAGAGATCTCGACGCCGAACTTCTTGCGGATCTTGTCGAGGTCAAACTCCACTGGAAGTTTAACAAGGATGTCATTGGCCACTTTGTCAATGTACTCTTCTCGACTGACACCAGAGGACGCCTCACCTGCAATAGACAGACACCATGCGATAACAACTCAAGAGGATTCACTCAATGAAATGTAATTCATTACATTACTATGCTGCTGATTTTGAGCAGTGCTATATAAATGTTCGATTACATTACATATGATCAAAGTCATCAATAGCATTCAGTTATGTGCGTAGTGTGTGTGCATGTAGTACGATGTCACAAACTGTTTTAATTCTCTAAGCACAAGCAAATGAAAGTCTCCTTCAAGCAACTTCACTTCAACAGATCGACTACACTTTTTCAGTTCACATAAAAATTCACTTGCAGATGAACTAGTTGTTCTTAATAAACTTGAACAATCCTCAGACTAGAATTAGTTGTTCTTAATAAACTTGAACAATCCTCAGACTAGAATTAGTTGTTCTTAATAAACTTGAACAATCCTCAGACTAGAATTAGTTGTTCTTAATAAACTTGAACAATCCTCAGACTAGAATTAGTTGTTCTTAATAAACTTGAACAATCCTCAGACTAGAATTAGTTGTTCTTAATAAACTTGAACAGCACTCAGGCTAGAATTAGTTGTTCTTAATAAACTTGAACAGCGCTCAGGCTAGAATTAGTCGTTCTTAAGAAACTTGAACAGCGCTCAGGATAGAATTAGTTGTTCTTAATAAACTTGAACAGCACTCAGGCTAGAAGTAGTTGTCCTTAATAAACTTGAACAGCACTCAGGCTAGAATTAGTTGTTCTTAATAAACTTGAACAGCACTCAGGCTAGAATTAGTTGTTCTTAATAAACTTGAACAGCACTCAGGCTAGAATTAGTTGTTCTTAATAAACTTGAACAGCACTCAGCCTAGAATATTACACAGTGCTGTGAGAGTTACTTAAAAGACGAATACATACACAGATGGATAGATGGCTAAACCCATGAACTAGAATGATGAGGATAATGATGATGATCGTAATTGTAATCTCCAAACTTCTAAGCGCCACTCGAAAGCCAAGCGCAGGGCACCAGCTTATTCACGAGCGCTGCGTCTAATCAGAGGGGTTGTCCAAAAGAGTAGTCCGAGGGAGGTCCGAGTCCGGTTTCCAGGGGATCAGAGAGGGCACAGCAGATGTTAAGGCGGGTGTCTTTTAGGTCGAGGATTGGAAGGTACAGGATCAGATGAGTCAGGATAAGAGTTCTTGAAAAGCAGAGACTTTAGTTTCGAGTGGAAAGCCTTGGGGGTGATGGATAAAGGAGCCTGAGGCAGATGATGGTGGATGATTGGCGATGATGGTGGAGGAACCGAAAAAGTGCGGAATTCAGGAGGTAGATCGCTCCAGAGACGCAGGCGCAGTGTTGGATATTGCTCGGTTGGAGAACTTGAGATGAGTAGTGACCGGGGGTCTAGAAAGAGTGAGAACGGAGGATGATCGGGTAGAACGGGTTGGTTGGATGGTGAAGAGTTCGCGAAGTTATCTGGGCTGGGAGTGTTGTAGGGAGTTGTAGGTTAGTGATAGGACTTTGAAGTGAATTCGCTCTGGGATTTTTAACCAATGGAGTGATTTGAGGATTGGAGTGATGTGATGATGCTTGGGCGTTCTGGTGACGGCTCTGGCTAATGAGTTTTGGATGAGCTGCAGACGCTTTATCATAATACAGATGATGAAGATGAAGAAGTTGATGGTGCTGACCAGTCTGTGGTTGGAGTTCGATGAGGTGAATCCAGATTGCCTTGGCTGCATTCGTATAGTAGCCGATCTCGGCATTCGGATGAAGACCAAACACCTCAGGCGTGTTCGACAGCGGCAGAGATTCAATGTACTCTGGAAGAAACAGAACATCCGATTAACAGGTGGCGCCACTAGCCATGTCTGCTCGGTTGAGAATTTCAGTTAATTGGTTCATCATCTTACTAAGATCCAAGCTCAACATTTTCAACCGACCCTCAGTCGCTTATGTTAAAATCTGCTGGATATCTGTGTGTGCAACACTTTCAGGTATACTTAAAGGTAAGTGCTCTCATACATAGATGCATGCAAGTATACATGTAATAGATACTTACATACATACATACATACATACATACATACATTGTGTTACTACTTACTTACATATACACAGTACATACATACAAGTCAGCTGCACGGTGCTAAGGGACTCCAGGTGACATTTGCAATCAAACGTACCATCAATCAGATGAAAAGGTGCACATAGTAGTTTACAGACATTCATTCTATTACCGGTACAAGTACTCAGAGAAAGAGGCGACCAAAATTCAGCAACAGTGGCAGGTTATGGATAAAATGATATCAGTCAGGCTCTACGTGGGTGCAAGAGCTCACCAGTGGTGACTTTCACTCTGATCTGAGCCTTGTTTACTTACAGATTAACTTACTCAGCTCCTTCATGTAGTTATAAAACGTGCTATATATAGCGACTGGATATATACAAAAAGTGTCAGAATTCCACCACTGCCCAAACTCTGACAGTGCCAGTCCCAAGTCTGGATAAAGGAGGAGGGCAACGAAAATCATCCATGTTAGGGCACAGTGTCATTGAACAGCAACTACGCTACAGAGAGTGCTTTGAACGTCCTCCTAATGGCAGACATATAAAAGGTTTGCACTACTTCATGAGATGCACGAGATGTTAAGTAAGTAAGTAAGTAAGTATATTCTTTATTACACCACTTGCAAACGCACAATAGGACATACAGCATACAACAATTATTATAAGACAATGAAGTAATAATTAGCAATTGAAGATGTAAATTAAATGTTGAGCAAAATGACTAAAAAAAACTATTATTAAAAAACTATTAAGCTGAAACTGCGGGTGCGGTTACCTATGTAGGAGTCTCGCGGTCCATCTTCCGGTATTTTGTAGTCGATTTCTTCGTTGTGGTAGAAATGGAATGGCTGGAAAGTGTCGAAGATGAAGTCACCCATGTATTCGTCCATGTATGTCTTCAGGACACGTCTGTCAAAGTCATCAATTGCTCGGCCACCATACATGACCTGTCAATCAATGGAAGGGGTTTAGGATAGTGGTAACACTCTGTCGCGTAGAGGCAACGGACCCGGGATTGCTTCCTGGTACCCTCCCTAAGGTCGACTCAGCCTTTTCATTCGCTAGGTGGCATTGAAAAAATAAGTGGTAGGACGTGATGAGCGCCTTGCATGGCTGCCAAACAGTTAAATTCGACTCCTGTAATAACTCTTGATCATCTATTCATACTGATTTGTAATCATACTGCATATTTGTCAGTTTGAAAAATTAAACAAAGATTATTATTATTATTATACATGGAAAAGAAATCTGAGCCATTGAGGAAAATGCTCATCTCACATATTCCTCAGTGACTGATTGGATAACAAATCTGAATGGTTGGTTGGTTAGGTGCTGGTTAACAACACTGTCATAACTAAGATGATTAGTGTCGCCCTCCTCCTTTCTCCAGGCTTGGGACTGGCACTATCACAGGTAGGGTAGTGTTAAAAAGACTGGATGACTAACTGACTGACTTACAAACTGATGAATGGACAGATCGACCAGTTGACTGACTTACCAATACAGATCTATAGATTTCTCTTTTCTCGGGCCTGTCACGCTGAGAGCGCTTCTGAATAGCTCTGCTGTGAGAAGCGCTTTACAAATGTTCAGATTAGATTAGATTAGATTAGATTAACTAAATGACTGAATAAACAACCATCTTATTGATTATTTGATTGACAGAAACAATGAAGAAGTTATTTGTTAATAAATCAATCCATGCATCCATCCACCAACATCTTACATCTAAATGTAGGTCTACTCATCTTTCACTGAAACTGTGAGCTCTGCCACCACAAACAGCTCTCAAGAAACATTTTCGACTTATCATAAGTCTAAGTTCTCGAAAATCTTAGACAACCATGTGTCTGTACTCTTGTGAGCTTCTTAAAATATGCCAAGAAACTTTGAGATAGAGACATATAAGTAAAACTCTGCATGTCTTTGTTGCCCAACAAAGAATTTCACCAAGGCAAAATCTCCAATTAAATCGAAGATCGCCACTTTACGACTAACCCAGGGAAGTGAAAACTCAGTAAAGCACTTTATTATTTAATAATCACCAACTCCTGTAGCATTTGTGTCTAATGCACAAACCATCAGTCAATGGCGCACAAAAAAAACCTAGCCGTAATGCGGTCGCTATCCACTAAGACAGAGAGGCAGCCTATGGTGGACACGTAATCTGAAAGAGGCAAGTCTTAAATTGAGAATGTAATGACATAAGCGATCAAGCAAAATGAACAGCAACAGGGATACATAACTGCAATATAAGAATTGCAGGAAAGACTGGGGGGTCAGACTTTGATCCCTGTGGAGTTGGGGTATGCAATGAAGACTTAACAATAGGGTACTAAGAATGACTAGGGTGGGTTGAACCCCAAACCCTCGGCAATTCTCACCCTGCATGACTGTGTGAAAGGATATACCGGTAAATACAGAACCAACAAAGTTTGTGTGACCACTAACAACGCAATGTGCTACTTTCAGATTCTCCAGAAAGCAAGAAAGGCTTCTGATAACTGTACCTCTCCTATCAAATACTTGAGGCTGTTCCATGGGATCTTCGTATCTCCGTTGATATGAGCCTTTGTCAGGTACGTCCGGAGTATGTCCATGCACACCTGGAAGTCGGAATCGTTGAAGTCATACGATACGTTCCAACCGATCTTTCCGTATTTCCTGCGCTCCTGGACGACCGCGTGGAAGAAGCCGAGCGCAAAGACGAGAGATGGAAATGCGGGATGTGGACACTCGGTCAAGGCCGTTGGATTTATTTTGAAGTAGGTATTGCGCATGTTCAGCTTAAGACCATTTGGTGGTTCAGTGACAACCTGAAATTTCAACGTTCAGATATATTACCATTAGTAAGTAAATATCAATCTAATCTAATCGCTTCTATAGTTTTGTTATCATTATACATAAATTATCATTAATTAGTAACTTTTGTAAAACCGATGTCTAATGCACAAGGCAATGGTACACCAAAGCTATGCTGTAATTAGGTCACCAACATTCAGAAGATCATTAAGTTGAGATGAGAGACAGCCTATGGTGGATTAGCAATCTGAAAGAAATGAACCATCAATCAACAGTCACTTCAAGTAAATTTACATTATCTAGCATGTTCCCAGACGATTGGGCCAACTCTCGGAGAAGAGAATCTTCTAGGTCCTTGAGAAGACGTTGATTGATGCTAAATGGGGAAAAGATGAAAACAGTCTGTCAAGCAGGTATGTAGCCTACATGATTGAAAGTCTACAGGATTGACAGTTCCAGATTGAAAGAGAGGACAGTAAATATCCCGCCTGTTCTGTATCTCACAAAACCTCTCTTTAATTTTCCTTACATTTTCTTCATTTTCTTTCTCAGAATTACTGCATTATTTCCCTATATTTTCCCACAATTTCTCTAGAATTAAGGACAGTTTCCCCACAACATCCTGCATAGGTCACCTTCAGAGACCGTTGAAGAATTCCGATGGGAAAACTGACGATCGGCTCCGTTGTCAGCCACAGACGGAATTCCGGATGGGGCTTGGAGAGCTTTTCCAGCTGCTTTTCCAGTTCCTTGAGCCACTTGACGAGCAGGTGACAGTTCTGCAGCATCAGCCACTGGCCACGTGAAATTGCTGTCTCGAGAAGTTGAAGGGCCAGCTGCACAAAGAAAGCAATGACACAGACTTTACTCGTTAACCTTTGGCAATGCATTAAACGCAGTGTCATGCATTGATGAAACTTCTATATTATTCTTATTTATATATTTATAAAAATTAGTAACATTTAGAGTGCCATCAACCGATGGCGCGTCATACCTAATCCAAAGTGCGGTTAGCAGTTGATTGAATAAAGGATATACTTACTTACTTAATCCATTATTTGGGTCCACAAAAAGAAGATCAATTTGCCAAGGCAGAGAAACAGCAGTTTGTAGCTAATACAAGGATTAACATCACTTGGTGGATAAGCAATTTTCAGGTACGTCTTAAAGATGAAAAATGACACAAGCATCTGAGCACAACATGCGGGCATAGACCTTACAGACTGCATAAACTTTTGAGCTATAAAAATAACCTGCTGAGGTAATGTGGCCTGAGCTGCACTGTCAGTAACGCAAAGACTGCAGCTCTGAGCTTACTGATCATGCTCACACACATTAGTTTCATGCCTCAGATTCACACTAAGTGACCATGAGCACAGACTAAATAAACAAAATAAGAAATTAAATCTAATATATTTATTATCATAAGGTATCACATTTATAATTACATATTTATTATTTCCAATTGAATCGAACCTTTTCTTGGCCCTGACCAAGCGACAGGAATTTCAGTTTGTTCTGAGGGATATCTTTCCTCTCCGCAAGCTTCATCAGTTCGGTCGCAGGATCCGATCCTGGACTGAGGATGAAGACGATGGGAGAGAGAGGAGTGCTCTGCTCGTAGATCAACTCATAGCTGATGACTGGAGGTGTCACGTATTTCTCTCCCATTGTCTCCGTCACGTACTCCGTGATCGCACGGTAGATCCGGTCGACACGGAAGCAACGCAGAAGGAGAAGGCGCTGGAATGTCGGGAGGGAGCCGTACTTGAGTGGAAATGGAGCAGACTCCGGTGCATCAAGGTCAAACCACTGGTCAAAAGAAGATCAATATTAGATAATAAGAAATCATGTCAACTAATGCAGACATCAATTTTCTTCAGTAGTGTCAAAATAATAAGGAAATCTTTAAACTTAAGTTGCCATGAAGAAACAGATGTGTCATAACTTACAATCAAGATGAAAAGCAAATGACTACAGGGTCATCTTAAATATCAAATTTAATTTGAGACTTCATTAGTGATGTAAATGTATCAGTACTTCAAGTCAAAAGTTAAATGTTTAGGAAAAATAATAGTCCAAAAATCAGGCTATGGTTCCAGAAATCAGGACACTATGGCCACGCAAACAGCAGACGATGAGTCTGCGGTTTAGACCTGAATGAAATTAACACTTTAAGGACAAGTTGCACTGGTTTCCCAGTCGATTTTAGTACACTCTCATCTCTCTAAAGAAATGGTAACTGGATATGACTGAACAATAAGATATGCTAAATTGGCTTTAAAGGAACGCATCAAGCTGCAAATTATTTGGCAGTATTATTATTATTAGGTAATAGTAATTAATAACAAACATCTATTGCACTGGTGACTACTGAACAACACAGCAACCAATGGTATACCAAAGCGAAGCAATAATCCGTTCAACATCCAGAAGATCAGTCTACTAAGACTAAGGCACAGATCAATAAATCAATAAATCAATAAATCAATAAATAAATCAATCAATCAATCAATCAATAAATCAATCAATCAATCAATTAATCTACTGGCAGTAGGCGGTTATACCTGTTTCCATTCCTTTTCATGTTTCTCAATGTCCTCGATGACCCCTCCGAAAACATCCGGTGCGACCTGGACAAGACGAACAATGTCCTCCCAGCCAACGTCCGGTAGCCATGGAAACACTTTCTTCAGTTTACTCTTCTCCAAGGCCACGTTCCCCTGGGTTACAAAACACGACACATTTCAGACCAAACCTAATTTTTGCGTCGAACTAAAGAAATGCTGTCTGCTTCGTTTTGGTCATCCAGGGTCTTGCTCTTAAAAGCCTCTCTGAGCAACTTGAATCTTGGAGTTCACCAATTCCGCAAATTTAACTAAATAAAAAAGTTAGAATTCCATTGATCTAAATCAATACTGTAAGGTGAGATACTGAGAAGTGAGGTGAGATCCTGTGAGTTGCCACAGCACTCTCAAGGCCTTTCTTTTCTATTTATGTATCAACACACTTCAAATCACACCTCATGTCAAGAATCATTCAAACGCTTATTGAACTCTTTTTAGCAACTTCTATCGCGTCCAAGCCTAACGCATAAGGCATTAATTAATCGATCGCACACTAAACCAAGCATTAATCCGATGAATATCCAGGAGATGAGTGCACGCAGACAGACAGACAGAGATAGAGAGACACACAGACAGAAAGAGAGAGACAGACAGACAGGGAAAGAGAGACAGAGGCAGACAGACAGACAGAAAGAGACAGAAGAGACAGAGAGAGACGAGAGAGATGCAGACAGACAGACAGACAGACAGACAGAGAGACTGAGAAAGCGAGACAGATGCAGAGAGACAGACAGAGACAGACAGACAGACAGAGACTATGGTAGGAGACAGCAGAGAGTCTGAGAAATTTAAGTGTCATGCAACTTTTTCCCCAGTCAACAAACAGAAAAGCAGAAGAAATCTCCTGTGGCATAAGTCGAGATTCTGTGCCTCCCACAGAGAACAAGAAACAGACCTTGATGAAGAAGTCTAGCTCCTCCTGCCTCAGTTTCACGAGGTCCATTTCGAGCTTCAGCGTGATCTGGAAGGAGTAGAGCAACTTGTGCTTCTCAAAGATTCCCGTGCAGCCGTAGTTGTACACATTATGCGTCAACGTGTCCAGAATATTCCTCAGACGTTTCTCGACGTTCGTGTCTGGCAAACTCTTCCGCAGAGAGAACTCGAACACTTCGAGGTAAGCGGCCAGCGAATACTGATACATGGAGTTGATGGTTGCCATGTCGGCAAGAACAAAGTAGAGGATTGCTCCACGACGGGCGACCGGCCGGTACGTGTCGCGGTGCTTCTCGATTTCCTTTCCGGTGATGATACCGAGGTTCAGTTTGTCTGTTACCTCGAGAGCCTTGGCCTTTGTTTCCTCAAGGGTTTCGACGAGTTCGACATTGTCGAGCATGTTACCAGACGATTGAGCCAGCTCTCGGAGAAGTGAATCTTCTAGGTCCTTGAGAAGACGTCGATTGACGCTAAATGGGTAAAAGATGAAACAATCTGTTAATCAGGTATGTAGCCTGGATGATTGGCAGTTTACAAGATTGACAGTTTACATAATTGACAGTCTACATGATTGACAGAGAAGAGAATCATATAAGATTCAGTCTACATGACTGACAGTTTACATCATTGTCCTTCAACAGCAGGACAATGTTATAAGGACTTTTATTTATATTGGGCACATGCAAGTCATTTCTTCTCATGAGCTTCCTTGATAATCGTAATCGTAATCGTAAACTCGGAACTTCATACGGCGCCCACAAAAGCGAAGTCGGGAACAGCTTATCACAGGCAGTTAATAAAACAAAATCGATAAGGGGGTCAAAATCCAGAGATAGGCAGGCAGACAGACAGGCGGCTAAGGTGGATGGTGTTTGGTTCAGACGGCGAGGAAGGGAGAAGTGTTGGATTCAGGATGATTTGTCAAAAAGCAGTGTTTTCTTCTCGAGTGAAAGAGCTGTGGAGATATATCTAAGTACATGGTATTGCACAGATTAGTCCTTCAACAAAGATGGACTGCTATAGCTATGGTGGAAAATTTTAATGATGCCTGACGGATATTCGAAGTAATGCACAGATTATCCATCAACTATGGACTGCTTGGTGGCGTTCATGCCTAGTTAACTCCCGGTTACACTTCACATACGAGGATTAACTAATTCCTACTTTACATGACCAGTTTATTTCTCTGATTTTCTCTAAAACAATTGGAAACGTCATTTCAGCTCCCGACACAAAAATAAATTCACTACTCCCAGTACCCAAAAATATGACTACCGAGTCAATCTGCTAAACATGACAATAAACTGCCCCTATAGGCATTGCCATTTGCCCTCCATCATTCGAATCAGGCTCCTCTATCTATCACACCCCCAGGCTATCTGGGCTGTTCACAACTACAGATGGGACAGAGTCTGTTAAGGATCAGACGATACCTTGTATCCTGAATGAGAGTCTCTCTGCGCTGCTCCAGTTCCGGTCTTTCGTACTTGACTATAACGCTGAGAAGCTGGTCTTCGAGACCCTGAAAGAGATGAAAGCAAATGAAGCTCAACAATCAACGCTTTGCAAATTAACAATTACAACCTTGGGAAAATTGAGAAAAGCAGCTATTGTTAAAGTTGACTCTCAGCATTTGTTCTTACCATCAGCAAAAGCACAGTAGTCATTCAACAACAAAACTTCTTCACTTCTTCTTCTTAAATGCCTTTGTGAACTTCACTACTGGCCTCCTGTTGAACGGCGTATTAGTTTTAAGATTGCATGCCTAACCCTCATGACTCAGAATATATACCATCTGCGCATCATATCTTCATACATTGCTAACTCTATGATTTGCCCTCCTTCTGCTGTAGGATCATGTGCTGGTGTGCTCCTTATATCTGAAATCGTCAGGCCAACTCATTACCATCATTTATTTCACTATTTAAGACTGCATGAATCAGAATAAAAAATTAACTCAAACCTAACTTGAGATGGTAGTGAGAAACTGATTTTAAGAAAGAACGACTGACTGAAAAAATCTGATAAAAGATAAAACAGAGAGAGAGAGAGACCTTAAGTGTGACGCTGTAGTTGATGACCATTGACTTTCCAAAGACGTTTGGAGAGTACTTGGGATTTGAAAGTTTTGTGTTGAGATAGAGTCGGAAGTTTCTGTCGTAGTCGACTTCCTTATCGCCAAGTATGACAAACTCCCGTCCTTGGATTCCTACATGTATCAAAACCAAGGACTTATATTACACCAAAGCACACTGGAAACTCACCATAACATTGTGTTGGGAAGTCCCATCAAGAGCCACCTTATAAAGTATTACAACATTATGCTATAATCAGGTAAACTGATACAGGAGAATAAAATTTGGGACTCGACTGCATGATGTCAGAATTCATGCTGTAATGAAGCACATTCTAACAATGTCCCATAAAATTAAGCTAAGCTAAAATTTCACCAAAAAAGTTGTACATGCTGTTGTCCAGTTCATAACTCAAATATGGTAAACAATGAACAGCAGAAGATGGTGATGTTGTTGAAGGCAAGCACAGCGAAGTTAAGCAACACTGAGCATGGTTAGTACTACGATGGGTGACTAGGAATACTATAAAATCTTGAGCATCTCAGTCTGCCATCCTTTCTGGGTCAGTGCAAGGTTTAAGAGGTCAGAAAACATGTCATGTAAATTAACTGAACATTATCTGTTTACTTTCTCCATACACATGTCACAAAGTGATGACTGCTGACGAAATTTATTTCTTTAAGCTAGTTAGTTAAGTAGACACTTGTTAGAGTATATATGTATAGCACACCCTCAAGTAGCATAAGGAGAGAGGAATTCTTTAACAACCTTTGATATCTTTCTCGAGAACGTTGTTAATGACTGGATCAATGTATTCGTCGACGTCTTGGAAGAGAAACGGAAAACCATACTTAATGGCCAACTCCAGCTGCTTCAGGAAATCCGGATCATTGAACGTACAGACCTTTAAGAAAGAGACACCAGTAGGAAGTTAGAGTTATCTTGAAGGGACAACTTCATTGATTGATTGATTGATTGATTGATTGATTGAATATAGATTGAAGACACCTATAGCTCCTTTTAAGTAGTTAGCCTAAGTTAATGGTATGTAAAGTTTATTAAGAACGAAATATTCATCACCAAAAACAAACTAAAATCAAGAAAAACATTTAAACACCAAAATATGATGAAATGAATGAATAAAAATTAAGCAATATCAAACTAGCTACATTAATCTGCACTTTGAAAATCTTCTTCTTATAATGACTATGATAATGATGATGATGATGATGATGATTATAACATCATAATAATAAAAAAAATAATAATAATAATAATAAGTCTTCTCCAGCAGTCTCCGGATAGGCCACCTGAGGGATCCTTGATACCTCAGGTAAAAAAAAAAAACAAGCAGAGATTGTGGTTACTAAGGATTAGTTCTGGCTGATTTGATCGTATTTATAGTAAAAACAAGCAAACAGAGACTACAGGTTGTGCATTATTGTCAGTGATCTCGAATGAATTTGTGATTCAGGTCTAAGCTGTGGAAACCAGCTTAAGTATTTGTACTTGGTCTTTCAACGTCCGTTTACTCTCTATAGCCTGATCCTCTGCTCTGCTGACCAATTGGGATTTCAACCGTGGTCCTCCACCGGATTACTGGTTCTCGACTACAATTTCACTCCTTTAACTCAACTAAGCAACAATCGATTGATGCCTTGTGCAATGTGATAAGTCAGATTAGCGCAATAGAAGTCGGATTAGATTAGACGTCGATGACTGAACCTTGAGTGAACTGCCTGCTTCCTTTTTCTTGATCCAGTGCAGAGCCTGTTGCTGTGGATCGATGCAGAGTGGAAATCGACTGGCACAGGTCGTCAGCATTCCATTCTGAATGGAAAGCTCATCTGGTGGAAGACCCTCAGAAGTCCACCTTACAAACAGCCACACCAGATGCATACATCAACTTAACATTCATTGTAATGCAATATTTGCAAATCAACACTCAAAAGTCCTGATAATTCTTGCATATTAAACACTTCATTTTTCCATCATCGATTCCTTCTGTGCACATTGCAACACTGTGGAAGTGATTAAATGGATTTGAGAATGTCTTGGAAAAGCATTAACAGGGCTTCAGTGAGGATGACGGTTTGTTTTGAAAGGGAACAGTAATCACAAGCCCATTCAAACTGCGACTGGCAGTGAAGTGAACTTCACTTGAAGATGCCATAGTCCAAAGTGGAGAAGCATTCACTTCATTCCTTCAGGCCGCATTACGGCTAGTGCCGGCCCGAGTGCTGTAATCACAATTCATCGGTCCACCAAGCACATATTTATAAAATGAGGGCCCCTCAAAATTGCGGGCCCATTCACTCTTAGCACCCCCTTAATTCGGGCCTGCTTCAGGCCTTGGGCAAGGAAGGGATGAATCCCAGGATCCTGGATAAACAGCACTGCGAATAGCAAGGACCGGTATACATGGCAGCGTAAAACCAGAGGTCCTAACGCAGGGCCTGTGTAACACACTCAATTACTCAATATTCACTTCAGATTTCACACCGGTACTAAAATGACGAGACTTTCATCCCCCACAGTAAGTTTCACCACTGTCTCAAGATGGTGGTTCAAGTTCATGATAATTCCCCCTCCCCGTTTGCAGAAATCATCTGCACATTTAGGACCTTCTCTCCTGAGCTCTTTTCTCACCTTAAGACTGTTCTTTTTGGCCGTGCTGGAGTCGGGAGCGCTTCTGAGTAGTTTTCTTGAAGGGGTGCCATACAGATGTTCGATATTAATGAATGAACTTAACTCACTTGCTGATTTCGACTTCGTTTGTCAGGAGACTCTCGAGTTTGAACGGTTGACTGACTGGAATGTTTCGTTCCATGATGTCATTGAGCCACATCTTGTAGACCATTTCGTTACGGAATTCCCAGTTAAACGCTCCGACGTAGCAGAGAAAAGCAGAACCAACGAGACAATCACCCAGTAGACGAATGCGCTTCTCCTTCAACTCCACCAGGTCTTTCGTCCACCTTTTCACAACACCATAAACTACATAATATGTATATGTGTGTATAACTACATACCATACACACATATGATGATGATGAGTTCTCTGCTTGATGGCAGGTCCATTGGCTTTTATGTCACCCGCATATGAGATGAGTGAGGTGGTTCCCTTTGCCTTCCTCACAGACAATCATGGGTGAGCACCTTGTCCAGGGTTGCTACGCAGTGGCTTGGGGTAGATACGAACCTATGACCCTCCAGTTACAAGGCACAGAACATACCGCTACACCACCATGTCCCACACATATATATTTGTATAATTGTAATTAGTAACTTATATTATTATTATTATTATTATTATTATTATTAAATAAATTTGTAACGCGCGCAAGGTCACACCGAAATGTGAATCTGAGGCCTGTGTCTAATATTGTGCCTGTGTCTAATGCACAAGGCATAAAACGATTGCACATGAAATCCGAGTTCTAATCAGGTCGGAAAATCCAGTCCAGTAATTAAGGTAGAGAGAGACAGACTATGGTGGATAAGCAACTGGTCATAAGTTAAGAAAGAAATGACATAAGCAGCTGAACAGAACAAACCAATACAGAGAAAGAATTCCAAAATTCAGATCCAGCAACTGAGAACAGTTCTAGTTTTTAGGTGTGACCAGAAGGACACTCCAATGCTGTGGTTGAATAGTGATAAGACAGATGAATAAAGACTGACTGGAAGTGTTGTGATTGGCCAGAGAATATCTGTATATACCACACTGGATTACACACAGAGGAAAAAATAAATGAGAAGAATAAAATTGTTGATATAAAGATGGCATGTGCAGTGATGATAATTAATTCTGAGCCTGCATAGTATCTAATGTAACGTGTCTCAAATTTTCAGCACCACACAAAGGCTGCGTTCGATCATTGGATTGTGTTCATAGAGAGCTTTCAATAAATATGTTACGTCATGATGCACAAAGTCGGTCACAGACAATATACAAATTAGATTAAAAGCACTGCATTGTCACTGAGAACACCAGATTGCAACAAAAGCTTGTTAAACTACAAGACCTTTCGTTTTCTGATCCCAGTCCTGAGATGAGCTTCTCAGCAGCGATGAGTCGACGTTCCATGATCTCCGCTTCTTCCTGGAGTTTCTGTCGATCCAACATCGCTGCCTCGTATTTGTCGCTGAGTTGTTTGAGTTCTGCCTCAAGTGATTGAACGTCGTTGTTGATCTTCTCCAATTCACGCTTCGTCTGGTGAAACTTGAATTCTAACTTCGCCACCTGGTTTTAACAACATAACATAAATGAAAATTTGCAAAGTGCAACTTCAAGGAAAATTCATCAGTAGCGCTTCCAACCTGACAATGAGAACCCTCGTTCAAACAGAATTTACTTCAAGAGCTTGGAGAACAGAGGAGACAGGCTGTCTAGCTCAGCTCTAGTTTTATGAGGAAGGTTGTTCCAGGCCACAGGAACGACGAAAGTAAAGCCTCTGTGCCGGGCTGTAGAGGAACGAGTCCGGAGAACAAGAAAAACACTGTGATTGGCTGAACAAAGGGACCTGTGGCCAGGAACAGATGAGGCAGAGATACAGTGAGTCAAGATAAGATGGGGCAATTTCCACCAAGCAGTTCTGCATGAAAGTCCAAAACAACGTCAAACTTTAAACTTAGCACCTCTACTGCAGAATCTAAGAAGCAGCCATGTCTGTGAAGTGTTACTGACTTCATTTTCTTGGTGTCAGCATACACAGGTATGGACCGTTTGATCGTCCCAACAACAGTGCACAGTTGTTGTACTCATTGTAAAGGCGACTTCGCTAGGCAGCAGTGTGGAACAAAAATCTTACAGTAGAGTTCTGTTCTGGTAGAGATTTGAACCCCAGGATTGTTCTAGCAACTAAACTTTCTCATGTAGTTTGAAGTCTTCTTAAGAAACACTAAAAAATACCTGTGACACTACAATCATAATCCTTAGCTTGGAAATTTCTAAAGCACTCGTGTTTACTTAAAGGCAACAGGTTCATAATTGTAATTGCAATTGTCATTGAACATTTATACAGCGCCACTCAGCAATTCAAAGCCACGACATTTAAAAGTAATTTTACCATTGTTCAATAATCATCCACAGCCATTGCATCAAGTCAGATGAGTGGCCAAAATATGCCACGTGAAGAATAAAATCCTTTGCCAAAAGATTAGCAAGAAAGATCACGGACATTAATACGCCGATAGCATGTGAGACAACATGCATAGTGTTCAGACTGTGATGTGGTGAGTACGGGTTCAAGCCTCCCACTCTTTGGTCAATCACTGTTTACGGATCTTGAGCAAATCCTTCATGCACAGCTGCTCGGTGCCATCGATGTTCTGTCGTATGGCCATGTGTACACTTCTGAACCCCTTTGGAAGGAGTGCAACATGAAATAGAGTCGTATTGTAATGTATTGCAGAGACGTCACACAAATTGAAAGCAAACCTTTTCACGTTTCGGTCGAACTTCTTTAGCGACATCACAGTAGCCGACGACAGCTGTGACGAACTTAAGAAGACCAGCGGCTGCCTTGCTTTTGTCCTTCATCTCCTCAACCGAAATATCCATCTCCTTCAACTTGTCTTTGACGTACGACACCTGACCAACAAACAACCCACATATGCAACAGAATCTCATCTCTTGTTCAGTACACAGATGAAGAACACTACATGTAGTTCTGTGGATTCACACATTGACATCATTTCTTTTTACACTCACTTTGCAAATGCTTCATTTTCCAACAGGCTAAAGCTTTGCTTACTCGAAGAGACATCGACAGAAGTCATTGGATTCAAATCAAATCAAATCAAGTCATTTTATTTGGTGACCAACCAAAAACAGTAGCACATAATCAATGAGAAAATAGAGTCACACAGGGGACCCTGAAAGAACTTACAGCCTCCGCTATTTAGATATTAATTAGATTAGAATCGCCAAAACTTCAAGAATGTTTCGCTGCGACTGGTTTGGCTAAGGTTACGTTTTGATAGTTCATTTAATTAGTTAAGCTTTTCAAGAACTTCTCACGAAAGCACTGTACACAAGGCTCTCTAACTGACCTAAACAGGCAAACCTTTATGCAAACAGCTGAAGACATGACTGCTTTCTATGACTTAGTGTCTGAGTCAAAGAAAACAGTTGTAGATTCAGTGAATGATTGTTTGACTCTTGAATTGTTAAAATGTGTCACATACACCTTTTACAAGCACTTGAAAACTGTTCTTTATCGCAAGTTTGGAAGTTGGGCTGGAAGCGTCTCTGAGTAGATAGCTTGGATGGGTGCTATATAAGTCCACTGAATGTAAGTAATATATTCTTTAATAAGAAGCACTAGCAAATGCACAGCACTGTACATGGCAAGTTTAATACATTCAAACAATCAAATAACTGAATGGGAGAAGTTTTGTATATCAAGGGAACATAGAGGAGGAAGGGGTTAGTCATAGGGGAGAATGAAGAGCTTAAATAGCCAGATCTAGGGAAACCTTGTTTATTTGTATCGCATCCTGGCAAGGAAGCATTTCTGAGACAGGTTATCAAACACGAGAAGCTCACGGTTATGGGACCATGGCCGCAGGGAGTAGCGAGTTTGCTTGATCGGCAGTAACAATTTATGCAATACGTGAAAAGGATTTTAATGAATGAACAAATTTTTCTAATTAGACCTGAAACACAATGTTTCTTATTTTGCTCACATCACAACAGTTACTAAGCGAGCAATGAATCCAAACTGTGTCGTTACCTGTTTAGTTGTGATGCTGTCGACGTCCATTTTCTTCAACGAACTGAGGAAGTTGGGATCTGCCATCATCGCCTTGGCTGACTTCCACGAAATCTCCTTGTAGTTCTTCACAATCAGAATGCACTCACACACCGTCTGGACTGGCTTTGGAGGCTTTGCAAACGATCTAAACAAACAAACAAAAACAATTACAACTACAGTAAACTACCATTTACCATCAGCCGCTCTCTGAAACCTTGCTTAACCAATTAACTAACATTGTTTGCTCTCTCCATTTTTCCAACAGTATTGTACTTAGTCTTCATGTTCCAGGTTGCGGTGTGTCAGCCTGTTTTGCAAATTAAACGAATATACAACAGCCTCACTCTCAACACTATAATCCAATCCAAATTTACCCCATTAGAACTATACCTATTATAGTGCTGAACAGTGCAGTATCTAGGCCTAAAGCTATAATAGTACAGTCTCTATTGTAAATTGCAGGCTGTCTGTTCTGTTAGTAGCCTAGTTAAGATTTAAATTGCATAACATGTAAATGTAAGTAAGTAAGAATGTTCTTTATTAAACGCAAGCAAACGCTCAGCGCTTTACATACAAAGTCAGAAATAATTTATGTACAAAGAAAACGACAATTAGAGGAAAATTAAGTCAACTAGAAAACATATGTCTAACTGTACAACATCCTAGCTAAGAAGCCACGCCTGGTAAGGGAATCAAATCTAGGGAGAACACGGTTATGTGAGCGTGGGCGCAGGTCATGACCAGTGCAATTGACAGGGGGAGAAGGTCGTGGAGGGTGTGGCTAGTATTTGTTAAGATGTTTCTAAAGAGGTCTATATCAGCTTTTTGCAAAGCTCCTCAAAGGTGGGGAAAGATTTAGGTAGGAAACCAAGGCGTACCAACAGCGCAGTGCGTTTGTCAGGCGCTTATTAAAGAAAAGATATTATTATTATTATTATTATTACTCTAATACTATAACTGCATAATCACGCATTGATGGTACTTGCTTCGTTTTGACAGCAAGTTATGAAATAAACGAAAATACAATACAATACAATACCACCTTTTTGCGATAGCACCAAATTATAAATACTCCTTAGGATGACACTGAATTCCTAACTTTGATAATAATTAAAGAGTAAAACTGGTTCCTGGTCTTTTCCATTGCAGTCCACATTGACTATGGTGTTCATACTTTCAATAAGACAACTGCAATTGTGTCGTTTTTAATTCTTAGCCCCTGTGCTGACCGTTGATATTGTAAGGCAGTGCTTCCCAAAGTGGTGGTCAGCGGACCGGCACCGGTCCGCGAGCCCTCAGTTGCCGGTCCGCAGACTGAGTCAAGAAACTGGTCAAATTGTCTTGTGGTCAGGAAATGGCTATTATAATTTTTTTAAAGTCATAAAAACACTTTTAGGCTAGCAGTTAAAGGGCAATAGAGTCATAGAATTAGCTAAGTATGCATTTAAATCAATTTTAATACATATTTGACGAATCTATTTTAGGTGATCGACAAACTTTAATAAATTGGGACCCGGTCCTGCTGCAGTAGAAAATTCCTACTGGTCCGTGACACTGAAAAGTTAATTTTGCCGGTCCGTGACACTGAAAAGTTTGGGAAGCACTGTTGTAAGGTATTCTAGAAGTAGTTCACCACTTAAAACGCTATAAAAATTATCAAACATGTTATTACAATTAGAGAACTCATTCTGCTGAAAGTTACCTCGTTTCCGTGACAGCATCCCTATCCAGGTCGTCGAGTGCAAGTCGAGCTGCTTCCAGGGCTGGAAGAGCTTCCGCCAGTACGTCCTCAGCCTCTTTCTATTCGCACAGACAAAAGCATGGTACAAGTCAACATCTAATCTTTCCTCTGACCCTGTCTGTCTGTCAGTATATAGGGCTATGCAAATTAAAGGACAGAATTCCAGTTATCTTACTTATTGTGGGGCGCGGTGGTGTAGAGGTATGTTCGGTGCCTTGCAGCCGGAGGGTTGTGGGTTCGAATCCACCTCAAGCCGCCGCGTAGGGACCCTGGGCAAGTCCTTCACTCGCAATTGCTCATGCGCTTCGGTGTGAAACTCCGATTCAGTGTCCGCGCAGTAGTCGGGAGCGCCTCTGAGTAGAAATCTTGAAGGGGCGCTATATAAATATCTTAAATGAATGAATGAATGAAATACATGCACAGACTGGCTGGAGAGGGTGGTGTAATTAGCTTAAGAAACTATTGCTAGGTGGAAAGAGACTGATGAAGTTTGGCTCTGGTTTTCTGACAATCCATCTCAATTGGATTGCCAAAGGGTTCCATTCTTGGTCTTTAGCCTTTTATCCGTTACACTGCATAATACAGTGCATATCTATGCTCAGAGGAGAATCGTAATCGTAATCTCCAAACTTCTAAAGCGCCACTCGAAAGCCAAGAGCAGGGCACCAGCTTATTCACGAGCTCTGAATGTCTGGAGCTAGGCGGAAAGATATTTAAATGTTACGACGAGGACTCAACAGTAGGCTACGGCCGATATTTGATCCTGAAGAAGTAATGACTTAACCTTTTCGACCTTGATGACTTTGTTCTGCTCTTCTATTTCCTTTCCCTTTTCGAGGGCCAACTTCTTCTTTTCTTCGGCCTGCTGCGTTGCGGCCGAGATCTCCTTGAGAAGCATCTCGCATGCCTCCGTCTTCTCTTTCACGGCCACTCGCTGGATCGTCAGCTTCTCATTGAGAATTGTCAACTGTTCGCTTGCGTCGACCAACTTCTGCATTCCACCGGACAATCTCTCGCACTGGAAAAGACAGTAACACTTCAACCACTCTGATCATGAAAGAATCCAAAGAAATACTGTAGAAATATTTAACGTGATTTGATACAAAGCGTAGAAGGTAATGGCAACACGCTTGATGGCAGAAACTCGTCTCTCGCACTGGAAAAGACAGCAACGCCTCAACTGCTCTGAACATGGAAAGAATCAATACAAATACTAAAGAAATATTTCAGGCAATTTGATTTTAAAAAAGTAGAAGCCTAGAAGGTAATGGCAACACTTTTGACCGCGGAAACTCATCTCTGCAGAAACTCGTCTAAAGCATAAACGTAAAGGTAAGAGGTAAATATAAATGACCATCGATCAGCGTCTGGGGCGTTATGATCACGGTGCTATAGAAGTCCATCAGATTGGAATTTATAACTCACTGCAGACCACTATGCAAATTGTCTGAAGCATAAAAGTAGAGGTCACAGGCAAAGGTAACAAGTTTGCAGTGCCTTTCAGAGGTACTTACAACAAGTTACATTACATACCTTGTAATTGTAACTGGAAATTTATTTAGCACACCTTCAGGATCTACATTCATAGAGGTATGAATATGTCGATGGCAGATGATGTCTAATTCTTCCTTGAATAAGATGTAGTAGTAGTGTTTCCTTTTTAACGCGCTAGCTGTGTGGTAACAAAGACCATCAGCGTCGCCCTCCTCCTTTATCCAGGCTTGGGACTGGCACTGTCAGAAAACGAACAGCGGTGGAGTTCTAAAATGTGTTACCAGGCTGAGAATATATTTGTCTTTTTCAATTTTCGTCGAGAAGGCGAAGGTAGGTGCTGATGAAATCCAGATAGTTCTTTGGAGTCACGTAGTTGCTCCTTCGCAGTTTGTGCTGGAAGTCCTTGCTGAAGATTCCCACTGACTGGTGGACCATGACAATATGGCCGACGACCAACTCACGCTGGTGCTCGGGAACCAGTGGATTCTAACAAAACAAAACCAAAGTACATTTGATATATATATAAAAATAATAACAAACCAACAAAATACCTGGTAATAAGCTATGGCAAAAATAAGTCATGGTTAGATCATTAACTCTCAGAGGTCAATCCATGTGAAAATTACCATGCCTTCCAACAATTTTCAATAGTTGCAACAGGCTAAAATCAATCAATCAATCAATCAATCAATCAATCAATCAATCAATCAATCAATCAATCAATCAATCAATCAATCAATCAATCAATCAATCAATCAATCAATCAATCAATCAATCAATCAATCAATCAATCAATCAATCAATCAATCAATCAATCAATCAATCAATCAATCAATCAATCAATCAATCAATCAATACTTTATTGGTCTACCAACAAGCTGAACACTACAAATCTAGTAACTGCATTTTTTAAGAAACAGAAAAGTTCTTTGTTGGGGACAAAAGGAGGACCTGTAGGTACCTGTAGGTCCCACTAATTAAGGCTCCTTAATTACCAACGAAGTTGAGTGATGGCGCTATAGATGCTACAGTCATTAGTACAACTCAAATAATAATGATTAAGCGAAGACCCTATTTTATGTCAATATTGCAGCAATGATGACTGCTAATGATGCCGATGCTGAAGTCTACATCTAGACACTTAACTTAGTGACTAAGTACCTCCCAGTGATGCTGATGATGATGATGATGATGATGATGATGATGATGATGATGATGATGATGATGATTATGGAGACAATTTTTTTTACCAAAAACATAAAACCCATTGGGAGTGGCAACACTATTCCACGCAATAATCATACGTTGTTCAATGGTCCTAAACATACGACTTAATACACATCCACACAAGGATAAGTCTGGATTATGTACTGTTTATTTTCTGATTTTGAACTTTATTTTAAAACTGGTCTTTAGCCTACTCAATAAGGTCATCTGCCTTTCATTGGTCATTCCTTAACTAGAAAATGTTTTTCGTAAACGAGCTTTTTCAGTTGATTTTGTCTCTGTTCGTTTTGCTCAGTCACTTGTGTCATTTTGTTTTGTAGCTAAGTTTTACCTATTTAAAATTCTGCATTCACCACACACCTTTCTGTCTTATTCTACCGATCTTCTGGATACAGACCTATCATGGTTTCCTTTTGGTTGGCTGCTGATTTATGCCTTGTCCATCAGACATCGATGCTATAAAAGTTACTAAGTAATAGTAAGTATCATACTGTATGCTATTAAAGGAAAAACAAGACTGCTTACGTCGGGTGAAACAGAGACGGATGCGACCGCATAGAGAGCCTGTTCTGGCCAAGGCATGTACCAGTCAATGCTTGTGTTATTCACCATTCCTAAATAACAAGAAAATATTCACTAAGACACATTTACCCACTGATGGATTCAATTCACCAATTCATTCAGGAACTATTCTGAATCATTCACAGCTGAATTTTTCAAAAGGCTTTGACAGTAGTCTTATTTACAAAGGGTGCTATATAAACACTTTGCTACATTACATTATGCAAATCTGATTACAATTACAATTACATGATGATGTAAGACGGTCTTTTCATCCAATCCCAAAATCATTACATCAGATTCACAGGTAATGAAGATATTAATTTTATTGAATAATAAAAGAAAACAATAAAATAACTAAAACTATTGTATTGTATTGTATTTGGCCATTTATAAAGTGCTTCTAACAGCAAAAGCCTTTGCAAACTCTAAGTCCATGCTTAATCCATTCTAAGTCAATCTAAGTCTTCAAGACCTCTAAAAGAATTCCTACTCTCATCCAGTCATTCTTCTGCACTTTCATCCTAAACAAAACTCTTTACCAGCTCCTCTGCCTCCTACTCTCTCTCATCTTCTGGCAACCACACTTCAACCTCCATTTGGTATCTCTGTACAACACCTGTGCCATGAAGCAGCACTCATGAACAACCTGGTGCCTGTGTCTGGCTTTCAAACATCTCTTCAGAACTCATTCCTGCTACCCTCCCAAAGGTCGACCCCGCCTTTCATTTGCCAGACGGAGTTGGTAAAATGAGTAGTAGCTAGTAGGACGGATGGGCGCCTTGCATGGCTGCGAAACAGTTAAATTCGACTCCTGTAATAACTTGTGATCATCCGTTCATACTATGAATTGTAATCATACTGCAGTGTGTCAGTTTGAATAATAAATGAAGAATATTTGTATATTATTATTATTATTATTATTATTATTATTATTATCATTCACTATTAATTATGAATTTATATTGCGCTGGTATCTCTGATGCACAAGGCATTCACCAGAAGCACATAAAAATGAAGCCCTAGTCAGGACAACATCCAGAAGATCAGTCCACTGTTCTTCCGATATCAACCTAGATTTTCCACTAAGTCTGGAGTGTGGGCGCGGTGGTGTAGAGGTATGTTCGGTGCCTTGCAGCCGGAGGGTTGCGGGTTCGAATCCACCTCAAGCTGCCGCGTAGGGACCCTGGGCAAGTCCTTCACTCGCAATTGCTCATGCGATTCGGCGTGAAACTCCGATTTCATTGTCCGCACTGTAATCGGGAGCGCCTCTGAGTAGAAATCGTGAAGAGGCACTATAACAAGTGCTCATACATACATGCATGTATGATGCTGATTCTTAGTCCGAGGGGACTAACCTGGGAAGTTCCTACATCTCGTCCTCAGAGTGTCCCCCACAGGAGACATTGCCAGAACGACGTGAAGATTGTTAGCACACTTGTTGACAAAGTACTGCCAGATGCTTTCTCTCGCAGGAGCAACGCCATCCGCCGTCGCTTCATTGCGCATCTGGTCAACAAAGATCACCAACACAAGTAAGACAACTGCAAACTCACTAGACACGTTGTAATGTAACAGATGCATTGCAATGTAATAGACACACTGTAATGTAATTTACATGCTGTAATGTAATATAGATATGCTGTAATGTAATAGAATTGCTTTAATGTGATAGATAGGCTGTAATGTAATAGACACACTGTAATATACAGACTGTAATGTAATAGACATGCTGTAATGTAAAAGACATGCTGCAATGCTCCTCCTCTTGCAACATATAACATCAGTCAGAACCTTTGCAAACGTAAACCTCCTTTCATGCATGCCTCAATCAAAAACTGCAGCAAATATTTTAAACACATCGTACTTAGCACATAAATAAATACTCATCATATTCAACGTAATTATAATTTCTAACAATATAAATATGATGTATGAGATGTATGATCATCACTTTTCATCGATCCTGACATAATTTTATATACAAATCATTTGCATAAAACATGAATATTATGTCAATACATATAGCAGGCTACAGTGCTTTTTTTCTAGAAAAAAAGGTTCCGGAACTCAACAAATTCAGAACAGTTATAGTGGCATATTTTATGGTAATATTTCTATTTCATATAATATCAATATCAATAAACACTGCAAGCACTTAGATTAAATAAAGATATCTAAATACCGGTAGCCTAATTTACAAAAATTTTAATGAAAATTTAAATTAGCTACATTATTTTTTAATAGCTGAAAAAAGGTCCCGTTCCGGCGTTCCGGACCGTTCCAGCTGAAAAAAAGCACTGGCAGGCTACATGTATTGACTTAACATGCATGAATGTGCCAATAAGCTGGCACTGATGTACGCTCATCACTCAGTCATCAGGTTTTCTTCTGCTATGAAACAATCTTCTCCTGGAACAATTTTCCTTTAACTAAACATACTATTTCAATCAGTTCATCTCCACACCTTTTTATTTTCTGATTACTTCAAGTCACACTTAGATAGCCATGCAAAGATACAAGCGCTTATGAGGAGGGGGCTTGAAGGGTGCAGTGGCGGCGCCAGCATGGGGCTAGGATGGGCTGAAGCCCCCCTATCGGCGGCTCACCCCCCCAACAAAAGTGGGAAATCACTGCCAATGCCAGAGAGGAGGGAAGAAAGGGAAGGAATTTGGGTTTTAGCCCCCAAACCTGAAATCCTGGCACCGCCACTGGAAGGGTGCTGTACAAGGGTTTGTTAAATTACATTGCATTACATGCAGAGTGGAAAACGCTATGAAAAGAGAGTAAGTAAATATCGACTTTCATTCACAGTTGCATACCGTATTCTGAGCTACAAACGACATTATACATAAATGTGTACATTCAAAGACAAGAAAAATCGGATTACAACATATGAACAGGAAAGGTTCTTCACATTCGATCATCTACCTCCGTGAGAACTCTATTATGCGCCCTTGGTCGAAGGGAGCACTCCGACTTTTATTGGGGACAAGTAATGGAACAACACGCGCACAGATTGATCACAATCAAAATCGAGTTAAAACACGTAAGAGTGGCAACGCAAAGACACTGAAACTAAGTTCCCAGTAGCATTGCCCAGCATGCTAAAACCTTCAATTGTTGGACCACAGACAAAGTGAGAGTCCTAAATTTTCCTAATAAAACATTGTGCAGCACAACTTCATTTGAATTGATAAAATTATCCATTTTTCCATAACGTGACATATTAGTGACACATTCAATCCTTGAAGTTGCCAAATTCAGTGTGAATTTTTCTTGCTTTTACGCGTGACACGTGACACTTGGCCGACACTAAACGTGACACACCTATTTCAATTTGTGATGCTTTGTAGATTCTCAATGTGAGACAATCCTTCATGCATGGAATGTGACAGATGCCCTTACGTACCCTCGCTCCGGTTGCCTCCCCTTCGTCATCGACCTCTTCACCCATCAACTGGGTCATGGACGTTGTGCATTAGGAACGAACAGGAAACAAGATTCAGTGGTAAATGTCATGGAAGACACGGAGAAACAGTTGCAGCATGGAAATATCCGCAAATAATCTACTCATTGGATGTTATCAGTTCCATTTTGCTATCATTTTATGTCAATATTACAGCAATGATGACTGCTAATGATGCTGATGTCTCGGCATCTAGACACTTAACTTAGTGACTAAGTACCTCCCAGTGATGTTGTTGTTGATGATGATGATGATGATGATGATGATGACGATGATGATGATGATGACAATGATGATAGACAGGTTTTTTACCAAAAACATAAAACCCAGAGGGAGTTGCAAAACTATATTGTATGCAATAATTATAATCATAATTAAAACTTATGGTTATGATGATAAAGATAATATTATTATTTTTTTAGCAGTAGAAATTATAAATCAATAATTACCATATTCAACGTATTAAATAAAATGACCATAATATATATCCTATAAGAAAATTTTAATATACAATATTCAGTTAAAATACGATCGTGAACTATTAAAACGAATAGTGTACTGCAGTAGAGCAGATATAATTTTATTTGTAATATTACACATCAAGTGATTCTATTCATAGCAGAAGTGAACAAAATTTGACATTAACCACACAGCCTTGGTGACATGTTATTATTTGTCATTGTATTGTAGTGTATTATATTTGAAAACTTGTGAAGCGCCTCTTAAAGTGTTAAAGCTATTCAGAGGCACTCTTAACGTGAGAGCCCCAAGGGAATAGAAAAGCCTTTAAGCAGTGAACATGAATGGAATAATATATATATATATTATAAGCGCATTTATTAAGCCGGGCAACTACATCCAGTGCATCCACATCGGTCACTCACCAGGTGACAATGATATAAAGCTGGTGAAAAAAACCATCCGTCTTGGCAGGGATATGCTTTTGAGCAGCTCCTATAGAGGCATCCACAACTGCATTTACTCATACCTGCACACTTTCTAGTTTTCATACATGCCTATACACACGTCTTAATCTACAGTCTACTGCTCCACTAACAGTCTAGTGGTTAGCATGTTCGACTGTCAACTGAGAGGTCGGGGTTTGTATTCCCACGATTTGTTTTAAGATTTTTGCTCCACTTGCCAACTCGGCCAAAAAATGAGGAAACTGACCATACACTGACTGTACAGCATTCTGACCAGAGCTTGAGGGTACGCGTACCCTAAAATAGAATACGTTAAAATATGTACGTACCTTTTAAAAAATAGAATACACGTATGGTACGTATCATATACGAAAATTTTATTTGTGGTTTACTCGGCGTGCAATGTATGCTGGATAAACATTAAGTGCAATGTATGCTGGATAAACATAGACCTACAATATAGCATTGCAGCAATTTACTACACGGTAAACTGGGTTGTGATTGTTTGCTTAAATTAAATTGAACATTCTTATAATGAGCAATGACGTGGTTAACGTATTTTTGTATTGTTTACGTACCCTAAAATAGGGTACGTTAAAAAACGTACGTACCTTTCAAAAAATAGAATACGTGTGGTACGTACCCTCGAGCTTTGACACTGGCCAACAAACACTAATTTGCTAAGACTTCATACCCATGACTGCCTCTCGGGTTGGTTTAAGCGACTGCTCTTCATCTTCATTAAAAACACCTTACATAAATGCTGCATTTATACCAGGGGTAGGAGACATCTGGTGTTGACACAATGTGAAGAAAACATGCAGCAGAGTGATCACTAGCACAAACATAAAGGAAGTAGAAAGACCCGGTCAGCTGACCCTTATATACTCCTCGTATTCTGCGTCGCTCAGGTTCTGGTAAAACGTACTGTAACTCATCTTACGAAAACACAGATATAAATGAATTAAACTTCATGAAAGCACATCAACATGATATGATACGCTGGTAGAGCAGTTTTCAAACTCCATGGAAAAAAATAGACATATTTTACAACTAAATGAAATAAGTTACTGTATCTTTAAATTCTGTTTAGCCAATTTTTTTAATAAATAGTCGTAAAATAGCAATATGTGAAAAACTATTTATTTTTGACATAAAGACAATTTAAAACCATAAAATAAATCCTTGCTTTTCACATCTTGGTCATTTTGACCTGGCTTCTCCAACACACTCTGTTTCCTGACTACGACTTCACTCAAAGCGACCATAAACGGATGTGGTTGTGCTGATGATATGCACTTTTTAACTGTGTTCATTAGAAATCTCTACACCAAAGTGCGAAGAGCAGATTGGTTAACACAGAATATACTTACTCACTGACTTACTTACTTACTTATTAAAACCCAGGGTGACTCTGCATAGCAGGACAAATATTGGATCTTTTCAATTTTCCCTTTGACACCTGATTGTCTGCATACATTGTAAGCTGTTGGTTATCAATCAATCAATCAATCAATCAATCAATCAATCAATCAATCAATCAATCAATCAATCAATCAATCAATCAATCAATCAATCAATCAATCAATCAATCAATCAATCAATCAATCAATCAATCAATCAATCAATCAATCAATCTTCTAGAATGGCTTAGATCTTTTTTAACTGACCGCTCAAATTGTGTAGTCCTTGGTTCGTCCAGGTCTCTTTGGGTCCCTGCCCCTTTGGGTGTGCCCCAGGGTTCTGTCCTGGGCCCGCTGCTTTATCTTCTTTATACTGCTGATGTCTGCTCCTTGTTGACGTCTCAGGGGCTTCTACACCAACTATTTGCCGATGATGTGCAAGCCTACATCCACACCCATTCAGCCGATGCGGTGGCTACTGTGAGTCAGATGTGTCTGACTGCTGTCTTTGATGAAGTACAGTCCTGGATGGCATCCAATAAACTCCTTCTTAACCCATCAAAGACTGAATTTCTGTTACTTGGCACTCCACAGCAACTTAAAAAATTTGATGGGCTTAAGTCATTGAAACTGGGTGACTCAATTGTTGAGCTGGCCGATGCTGCACGCAACTTAGGCGTTGTTTTTAATTCTACCATGTCTCTCACTGGCCATGTAAACAGTATTTGTAAGTCATCCTATATGTTCATTCGTGATATACGCAAAATTAGGCGTTATGTGCCCATGTCTGCAAGAATATCTCTGGCAAATGCATTGGTTTCCAGTCGCCTAGACTATTGTAACTCACTTCTTACTGGTATCAATAAATCAAACATACTGAAGCTGCAGAGGGTTCAGAACTCTTTGGCTAGAGCCATAACTAATACATCCAAATATGAACATATAACCCCTGTGCTTAAATCTTTGCATTGGCTTCCTGTTCATGAAAGAATTCGTTTCAAACTGGGGCTCATAGTTTATAAAACTTTGAACTCTGGCCAACCACAATATTTAAAATCTGTTCTTATTCCTCTGACTTATCATTATTCAATGAGGTCATCTGATTGTCTTTGTCTGGTCATACCTAAATCAAGAACTGTTCTCGGTGAACGAGCTTTTTCGGTTGCTGGGCCTGCCTTTTGGAACTCTCTTCCTGTATCTGTGCGCTGTGCTCAGTCGCTTGTGTCGTTTCGTTCTCGGCTGAAAACTTACCTCTTTCAAATTGCTTATCCACCTTAGGCTGCCTCTCTGTCTCTTACGGACTGATCTTCTGGATGTTGACCTGATTACGGACTGTTTTGATGCGCCATCGGTTGATGCCTTGTGCATTAGACACCGGCGCAATAGAAGTTGCTAATTACATTACATTACATTACATATATGGATGTCCTCTCTTCTTGGATGGCCTCCAATCGGCTACTCTTAAATCCCTCTAAAACACAGCTCATTTGGCTGGGTAGCCGTAGACAACTGCAGGGTATTGACTTTCCTCAACTTACCCTGCTCTTTCCTCACATAACCTTTTCCCTCACAGTTCGTGATCTGGGACTTTCTCTTGACTCCGAGCTTACTTTATCTCAACATGTGAACTCAATTGCACGGAGTTGTTGTTATCAGCTTCGTCAGCTTCGAATGGTCTCTCGCTCTCTCTCTCTCATGATGCAGTTGTGGTCCTTGTTCATGCCTTTGTTACTAGTCGAATTGACCACTGTTCCTCACTACTTGCTGGCCTTCCCCTTGGTGTTTTGGGGCGACTAGATCGAGTTCTACGCTCGGCTGCTCGGCTTATTGGACGGCTTCCTAAGTACTCTCCTGTCTCTGCATACATGCGTGATGTGTTGCATTGGCTGCCTGTGTCTCAACAGATCTCATATCG
This sequence comes from Aporrectodea caliginosa, assembly GCA_020284085.1. Classification (NCBI taxonomy): domain Eukaryota; kingdom Metazoa; phylum Annelida; class Clitellata; order Crassiclitellata; family Lumbricidae; genus Aporrectodea; species Aporrectodea caliginosa. The sequence continues at coordinate 341,493 of JACEVL010000569.1, forward strand.
CATTGCTGCTCTGGTTTCTCGTTGTGTTCTTGGCTGCGCTCCATCTTACTTGCGTGATCTTTGCCGCCCAGTGTCTGATGTTCCAGCGCGTCGGGTGCTTCGCTCTGCGACGAGGGGTGAGTTCCTTGTTCCACGGACTCGCTTGGCTATTAGGCAGCGCCGTGCTTTCTCGGTTGTTGGCCCTTCCATCTGGAATGACCTACCACTTAAGCTCCGTTTTTACTTGTAAGCCATCTGACAGGGTTCTACAAGTCCCTCAAGTCTTTTTTCTTTAGTCGTGGCTGGGCCGGGAGCGCTCCTGAGTAGTTTCTTGAAGGGGCGCTATATAAATGCTCTGAATGAATGAATGAATGAAATGGTGCTATAGAAGTAATTGGATTAGATTAGGTCAGAGAGCAGTTGGAACCATTGTCTTATTAAAACAACCAACAGTAGAGAAGAAACTGTTGCTTGGCTTTGATGTCGACATCTTGTGCATCAGACAGACACCAACGTCATAGATGTTACTACTTAAAATATTGTTGTCTTCCCTGCAGAAATTTTGCCAATAATAATAATATTAATAGTGAATGAATGAAATGAATTGAATGAATCCACCTACTTGTCCAATGATCTGCTCCTTTTCGTCATCACCAAAAAGCGCTGGCACCATGCCAGAGGTCAACATGTTGTTGATGAGCTCGAGAAATCCTAATACAACAACCACGTCATCAGCACCATCACCATCATTATCATCATCATTGTCAGTCATCAATGTCATTGTCCTGAAAGCTGTGATAATTTTTGTTATCTCAACTCAATTAGTAAAGCTGAGACAATTTCTGCTACATGATTCTGCCTGATATTATTTTTTACAAGTTGCGACCTTTCAGCTTGAAAACGTGAATAAATGAAATTGATTGATTTATTGATTGACTGATTGATTGATTAAACAATAATGCAACCGAATGCACAGCGAAAACTGCTAACCTTCTTCGACGACGTGTTGATCTGTGAAGAGGAAGACGA